>VBSM01000949.1:12641183-12660816 GCA_008086735.1 Cheirogaleus medius | reverse complement strand
AGCGATCCTTCCGCCTCGGCCTCCCAGAGTGCTAGGATTACAGGCATAAGCCACCATGCCCGGCCATCATTTTTGTTTTCCACTCTATTGTTAACAACTTATAAGGGTCTGTTAGGTAAAGTATGTGGGCAGAGAAGAAGTACAACTTTCACCTCCTTTATAATTCTTCCAGAGCTATTCCAGCAGCCACATCCTTAAGTAGAAAAAAATGCAGACAGGTGATTAGATACCTGCAGCAAACCATCATCAAGAAAGAAAGGCAAACTTCATCAAGTTAAGGCAAATTTGCTTTAGATGAATAGTAACCGAAAGAGCAAAAATCACTTTCATATTATGACATTGGAATTATGTTCTTTTAGCATCAAAACAACAAAAACAATAAAACACTTTGCTTTGCTTTGCTTTAAGTATCTGATAAATGTGCAACTTAGACCCTCTAATTCTAAACACCTTATAAATTATGACACTCCTCCTCCCAAAAAATCCAGTTTTTAAGTTTTGTTTTAGTTAAGTCTTATTTATTTTTTCTACCATTGCCATGAAAGAAGGTATTTATTTTTCACTTGAGAAGACTAACCAAAGCAAATATTTTTTTGATTATCCTTTATGAAAAGAAAGAATTCCCGTAATAATTCTACAATTCCAAATAAGTAACACTAGGGATAGCCTCATCTACAATTATGTCACAGGCAGTTAGAACTGGTCAAACTTACTATGTTCAACTCAGGGACTTGTGACTGCAATTGAGGCGCTCCCCAGATTAATGTAGATACAGATTCAGCCAGATCAGAATCTAGTTCCCTAAGAAAAGCACAAAATTATGAAACTTTATGTTTCCCTTTTTTCCCTACTTCAAAGGTAGCCCATGAGCAATGTTCATAACACAATGTTAAATAATAAAAAATGAAAATTGTAAATATATGTCTATATATGTGTATACACACATATGTATGTTTAGACACACACAGTTACAAATAGATATACATAAACTGCAAGGAAAGCTACCACAGTTCTTATCTCTAGACCTGGAGATAAGTCTGATCGCTATGCCCTGGGAGACAGCAATCCTGATGAATACACTTGTTAGTAAGGGACAAAGTATGTGATGGAACTGCTGAAAGAAGATCTCATGTGCCCAGTTTGTTCCAGTCAGTGTGATGGTCCTTGGGGTTTGCCTTGCTTGAACAACTTCTGCAAAAAAAATGCTTAGAAAGTATCTTAGAGGTGAATGCGTGGAATTTGTCGTGGAGACCAACTCCATTCAAGTGCCCCAGGTGCTGTACTGTACTCAGCTCCTGGAGACAACAGCCTGAGAGTTAATTACTCCCTGAAGGGTACTCTGCAAAATTTAGCAGGATCAAGATCTCTCCCATAATGCAAGTGTGCAAAAGACACTTGTACCTCTCAACATTCTCTGCCTGACTGATACGCAGCCGATTTGTGGAATCTATACTACTTGGGGTGATCACACCAAGCATGTCTTCTGTTCTGTTGAAGATGCCTATGCCCTGGAAAGGGATGGATGCCTTTAACACGATTCTCCAGAGCTTTGAGACTTAGCATCAAGGAGACGCTCTTTCTTACTTGGGCACCTTGGAAACTAGCAAGACGAAATCCCTACAGTTACTGACTAAAGATTTAAATAAAGTGAAAGAGTTTTCTGAGAAGTTACAACACACATTGGGACCAAAAAAAAAAGAATGAAATCCTGTCTGATTTTGAGACCACGAAACTTGCAGTTAGGCAAACTCTTGACCCAGAGATCAACAGACTCCATACTGTCTTGCACAAGCAATGAATGGGCTTTAACATTGCTGAGGCTTCCAAAGATGTGTCAGAACTTGTCATATGCTGCAAAAGATGCAGGAATTCTGGGGCAGGGGGACCAAAGTAATCCAGAAAATTCCTTTACTTCCCTCTAATTTGCCCACAAGTCCTTTAATGAAGAACTCTGATGTTCTTTTTATGTCCTCCCAATCAGTGGGAAGATATAAAACTAGTAGACGTGCATAAACTTTCTTTGCCTCAACAAACTGGCACATTCATTAGCAAGATTCCCTGGAGCTTTTATCAATTATTTTTGGTAGTCCTTCTGCTTGGTCTTCTTGCTTTCTTCGGTCCTACCATATTCCTAAAATGGTCTTTATTTGATGAATTGGCAACTTGGAAAGACCGTCTTTCAAACTTCAGATCCTGCCTGATTACATCAGCCAATTTTGTAGAATAATTAGTTTTTTCCAGGAAACAGGTGACAGATGGGTTTTTCATTTTTAGTGAAAGATTCAAGACTTGGACTTTGGTGGCACTGAACAATGTGGCAGGATTTGCAGGCAAATATAAAGTATTTCCAAGGTAGCCCATGGACAATGTTCACAATACAACAAATCTTTAATCTTTAAATCTTTAAAAAGAGATTTTTTAAAAAACTGAAATTAGAATGTAAACCTATATGTACATATACATATACACTTGTATACACACATGTATGTTTATACACACACAGTTACATATAGAAATACACATACAGACTGAAAGAAAATAGATCCAAATTCTTTTTCTTTCTTTTTTTTTCTTTTTCTTTTTTTTTTTTGAGACAGAGTCTCACCCTGTTGCCTGGGCTAGAGTGCCATGGCATCAGCCTAGCTCACAGCAACCTCAAACTCCTGGGCTCAGGCGATCCTCCTGCCTCAGCCTCCCAAATAGCTGGGACTACAGGCATGCGCCACCATGACCGACTAATTTTTTCTATATATTTTAAGTTGTCCAGATAATTTCTTTCTAATTTTTTCAGTAGAGACGGAGTCTTGCTCTTGCTCAGGCTGGGAAAATAGATCCAAATTCTTATCTCCAGATTTTGCCTGTATTTTCCAATTATAAGTTTATATTAGTATATATCTTTACAGCTCGAGAGGAAAACACAATTATTTGGTTTTTAAAAAACCCAGCTCTTTGGACCAATACATTCTATTCAAGCAGGGGTAGTTGTCCCTATAAAAGAGACAAAGGTCTTTAACGGTCCCAACAAGTTAGAGCCCACCCCCTCCCTCAACAGGTAGGAGGAATGCCTTGTCACTCCTTTGAGCCTGGGAAATGATGCATTCACTTTGTGGCCTGAATCACAAAAGGCTAAATGGAGCCAGCAACAGGTCACAATACGGCTCCAGGATCTCCGTGGCCTCCATGAGGTGGTCTTTCTGGACAATGTGCTCTGCATGGATCCGAGCTTGTTCATCCTTCCCAGCAGCCAGATGGTTGGCAATCTCCTTCCTTGCTTTCTGGGCCGGCTCAGCTGCAGCACCAAGCACATATAGGAAAGAAATGTGCAAAGAGGAATTTCTTGCATAAAATAAATCAGGTTATGTAATAGTGTAAAGCAATGTTTTTTATAAAAACAAACAGATATACACACTTAAAATATACTGTACATGCATAAAGTTATGTGTCACTGGTTCTCAGTGTCATCCCCAGATTGGCAGCAGTAGCATCACATGAGAACTTGTTAGAAAAGCAAATTTGTGGGCTACCCCAGAGAAACTGAATCAGAAACTCCGGAAGTGGAACCCAGTAATCTGTGTTGTAACAAGCTTGCCCAGGGATTCTGACACCTGTTAAAGATTCAGAACCCTGTAGTTTTATAGATGATCTTTATTTTCTTCTTTCAGTTTACTTTTATTTTCTAAAATGTTCCATAGAGAACATTTATTACTTTTGTAATAAAAAAGATTAATTATTTTAAAAAGAAAATGCATGTAGTGCTTTGCTGTTTAAAAAATGTTTTCATAGGCCAGGCATGGTGGCTCACATCTATAATCCTAGCACTCTGGAAGGCCAAGGTGGGGGGATCGCTTGAGCTCAGGAGTTTGAGACCAGCCTGAGCAAAAGCAAGGCTCTGTCTCTACTGAAAATAGAAATAAATTAGTTGGGCAACTAAAAATAGAAAAAAATTAGCTGGGCATGGTGACACATGCCTGTAGTGCCAGCTACTAGAGAGGCTGAGACAGGAGGATTGCTTGAGCCTAGGAGTTTGAGGTTGCTGTGAGCTAGGCTGACGCCATGGCATTCTAGCCAGGGCAAGAGAGCAAAAAACAAAAACAAAAACAAAAATATTTTCATAGGTACAGTTCCATTTGATCCCAGCACCTGTGAGTTTTATATTGTTATTTGCATTTTACAGCTGAGAGAATTGAGACTCTGAGAAGTTAAATGGCTTGCTCATGGTCACATGATTAGGAGTAACTGGTTGAATTGGAACTCAAGGCCAAATTTCAGGCTGCAAATTCCTGTGCTTTCTTTTTTATCTTTCTCTTTCTCTTTTCTTTTCTTTTTCTTTCTTTCTTTTCTTCTTTCTTTCTTTCTTTCCTTTCTTTCACCACATTATGCCATAGAATGAACAAGTAGAGTCATGCTGGAGAGGTAAAAAATGTAACCTGTCCTAGGCAATCCACTGGGACAAGTCAAGTCATACTACTTTGTGTTATAAACTGATGAACTGATGACTGAGCCTGGGAAAACAGTCTTTTCACAAACCAGGAAAACCTCTGCGCCTCCAAATTATATACTCTGTTCACTATACCCTAACAGTGATGTTTATCATCTAATCATGAATAGACAGAGTCACTCTGTCACTGCAAAACATGTTGACTTAAGACTGCATTTGTTTATTATTTTTATTATTTTTTTGAGACAGAGTCTTGTTTCATTGCCCCAAGGTCTTGCTCAGGCTGATCTCAAACTTCTGACTTCAAGCAATCCTCCTGCCTCGGCCTCTCAGAATGTTAGGATTACAGGCGTGAGCCACCGCACCGCACCTGAGACTGCATTTGAATCTCTGCTTGGAAGGGAGCAGAGCTAAATTCAAAGCAGGGAAACATTCTTTGCTCTAGTCTAGACATCTCAGGGAAAAGAAATCATGGTGGCACCAGACTTGTTTCAGATAAATGCTGAACTGCTGTTATATAAATACCAATGTCAGTAAACAATTGTTGTGTGCCCAGATAATAGTTTGTGGTACAAATAGAACTCTGGAGTGATAGAAGGTCAAGATTATTGTCTTCTTTCAAAAAGGAATAAACTGAGTTCTAACACAGGGCTAATTTGTTTTAGTTACCTCAAATGACTCAGGCACTCCATTTTTAAATTTCTTCATTTGTAAAACGGATACAGGCTGGGTGTGGTGGCTCACAGTTGTAATCCTAGCACTCCGGGAGGCAGAGGCTGGAGGATCACTTACGGTCAGGAGTTCAAGACCAGCCTGAGCAAGAGTGAGACCCGTCTCTACTAAAAATAGAAAAAATTATCTGGGTGTGGTGGCACACACCTGTAATCCCAGCTACTCAGGAGGCTGAGGCAGGAGGATTGCTTGAGTGCAGGAGTTTGGGGTTACAGTGAGCTGTGATCACGCAGCTGCACTAGGATGCTATTTATCTGGATAATAATATGTATCACTGGGTTATGGGGATCGAATAAAAGAACATGTGATGGGTGCAGTGGCACAAACCTGTAGAACCAGCTACTGTGGAGGCTGAGGCAGAAGAGTCACTTGAGCCCAGGAGTTCGAGTCCAGCATGGGCAACATAGCACAACACACACCCTTATCCCATAGTAAAATAAATAATAAAGAAAGAACATGTGGTCATGAGGTTTAAAATTTACAAGAGCTGTTTACACCATCAATGTCATCCTTATTGTTCATGGTAACAATAATGGGTACCACCGAGATTGTGTAAATTTCATTTGTTTCAGGTACTTTCCTTAGGCCCTTATTATCTAAATAATGCCCAAACATCAGCAAGATCTGGCTAAAGAGTGCCTAAAAATCAATTTGGAAGTTTGAGTAACAGTTGCCTTCCTACCAATAGATTATGGTAATTCAACAGGGCTATTAACTGAACAGCCAGAGAATTGCATGTATGTGTAATACTTATCTCACCTGACCCTTCCTTATAATCAGAGATCATCAGTTTTTCAGTTTGCTGAGGGGTTAATGGCTCAAGTGACCCACTGGAATGAGGAAAGAGCACAAGGCAACAGAGAACATGTCATACTTAAGAAGACAGCACTCATTAGCACCATCTGGCTCACCAGCGTAATACTACTTGAACTGTCACCTGATACAAGGAATGGCATTTTGTGTGTGTGTGTGTGTTTGAAAAAAGGTAAAGAAGCTCTTCCAGAAAAATTTGCCCAGAGGTCTCAAACTCAATAGCTACTGAACATTTAAAAAGACTGATTAGATAAAGTTCTCTGCCTTAGTGGAGAGAAGTCCAGTGATCTGGACATTGTTTTATACTTTCAACTTTTGGAAATTGTTTAAAATTAATCTTTTTATTTTGAGATAATTGTAGATTCACATGCAATTCACATGTTGTAAGAAACAATACAGAAATATCTACAGTACCCTATACCCAGTTTTCTCCAACTTGCAAAACTGTAGTAGAATATTACCATCAGGATCTTGGTATTGATACAATCAAGATACAGAACAGTCAGTCTTTGGAAACTTTTTAAATGTGTTGATAACTATAATAATCATTATCATTTCCCCACAAGTCAGAAACATTCCTTTAAATTTCAAAATTGCTAAGTGAGGTCTTAGGCAATATATCATCTTGGGGATTGTGCAGTGATCTGAGAGGCAGCTTGCTATGGAGTGTTTCCTCACTTTTCTTTTTTTCCCAGAACTTTTAGGTGATTCATAACTAGTTGCAAATTAACCCAAAGGTGATCAGCTTTGAAGGCAGAGCTGAACATTATTTCACCACAAGATACAGCAGCTCACAAATCACCTTGCTAAGCAAGCTTTCCAGAGAAAAACAAAGTTATCAGTATTATACGGGGCTCCAATTTCTTCACACCCACTTTATTCATTCAACAAGCCCCATGGAATTCCTGATCACTCAGCAATGGCTTGAATGTACTTGCTTCTCTGTGGACCAATCCCCCAGATATGACTCTTGCAATTCAAATAGGGATCAGGTTTCCTTCAGTTTATTCCAATAGTCAGTATTTTTACTGAGTGTCAGTATTTGAGAGTTCTGCAGGAAGTTTCTGACAAAAATGAAAGGCATTGGCAAGTGTCTAAGGAAGTATACAAGAAAGGGAGATTTCCCCCTCCCCAAAGGACATATTAGCAACTTATAGGGAAATTATAAGACCTCTTTCTAAATAAAATAGTAATGAACTTTGAAGGGAAATCCCCGTTGGAATCTGGCGAGGTCATATAACATTAAAGGCATGTGGAGATGAGGATACAGAATTGTTCAGAGAAGTAGACAAAACAGAAGCTTGAAAATTGCTTATTTCTACAGGCGGACATCCAGAAAATCTCTTGAAAAGTAATCTAACACCAGGCACCAACACATTTCTAGACAAAGCTAAATCGATGAAGTATTTTTATAATTTCATGTATACTTGGGATTAGTTGGTGTTCTGCCATTGGCACCCAAAGAAAAAGTTCGTTTCCTAAAATGACACTTTTACATGCCAAAACATACAAAAGCAGGAAGAGATAACAATATGAAAAAAGCCACCTACTCCTCTTGTTCTGACACACATGGTTTCCCAAATTACCAGTGCTTCTCTCTGGTTTGATGCCTAATGTCAGAAAGAGTTGGGATAGTTTTCTGAATTCCCCTGCCTGTACTATAGGACTAGAAAAGTCACCAATGAGAACTAGTCAATGTGGAGAGCTGGTTTGAAACTCCTACAGGTTTAGGGAGAAGAATAACCAGCACAACAGGGTTTTATTGTTGCTGTTTTCCTTTCAACAGAGTAGCTCAAGCCCTCACATCACAAAAATTCAATCTACACACAGCAAAGGAATTCATTAAGAATTCAGGTTAAGGGGAGAAGTGGACAAAACAGATGAGAATAACTTTTCAGTCCCCAAATACCTTTAAAAATCCCCCTTTAATTCACAGTTCTTAAAACTCAGTAGAGATTTTAAAAAAACCTCAGTGAGAGAAAATGAAGAACTTCTAGATGAAAGAGATTAAAAACAGGTAGCTTACAAATAGGCAAAATAGATAAGAGTAGAAATGAGGAAAGGGAAGCAAAGAATTAGCCAGGAAAGTCTCCCAGTTTGGGATAAACTAGGATATCTTTGTGAAGTTTCATTCAATGGCTATTTATTAAACCAGTTTCACGCATAAGAGCCTGAGTTTACTTAATATATAAATAACTTAAGTAGGAAATTATCCAGATTACAGAGAATAATATTTTTGGATAAATGAGGTAACTTTTGGTTATTTTAGTGTCATAAATCTAAAAACTATATTAGTTTATTTATCACTAATATTCCTGTCAAATGGTTAGTATGGAGCTTCCTACCATCAAATGTATAACCAAAGAAATGACGATTGCTGGGAGCAAAGAGTTCTGGAACAGGATATAGCAGAGATAAGACCCACTGTTTTGGGACTGCAGCACCAAACCAGGAAATCATCTACATTTCACCTGTTTTTTAAACAGACACACCCTTGCATTACATCATTAAGTTAATGGCTAGTCGCCAAAAAACTTTTTTTGCTTACATCTACCTGTGTCAGCTCTTACAGCTTTATAAAAAAAATCAAGCTCTCTGAGTATATTTCTTGATTTGGGATAAACTGGCTATCCTTGAATATACCCGTGTTAGTAAGTGACTGAAAAAGAGACAGTCACACTCAATGGAGGTGTATTAAGCCAAAATTTTAAGGTTGCACTGGCGAAAAACACAGCCCACAAAATATCTATTGTGGACTCTCAGTAGAACTTCACATTTAAAGGAAGAAGAGGATACACAGGAAAAGGGAGGGGTGAGTAATGAAAGTGATAGTATTCTTCCGAAGTTCTATTTGGTGCTCAGTAAATCTACATAAGATAAGATGAACATTCAAAAAAAGGAGTTAGAGGAAATAGTCAATGTTGGGAATCTTCTCAGGATGGGTAGCTGAGTGATCATATCTCTTCCTTGATTTGTTTCTGTGGAGATAAACTTGTAATCCACATTTAAGAGTTTATTTAGGCTACAGTCTTAAGGTTATAATTGACATGCACTCATTTTATAGGGACTGTGGATATTGGAGGAGTTTTGTTTAGGGCTGAAGGAACTAAGAAATATTTTAACCCAAAATAAACTTCTTTGCCATATTTTGTGATGGCTATGGCCAAACAGCAACAATGCTGTAAGGCTGTCTAGGTGGGGAGACTGGGGGAGAGATTTGCATTTATAGAGAATCTCTGTTAGATGCAGCCAAGCCCTGCCTATTTGATCTGGGACATGCTTCCTGAGAGTCTGACACCCTTAAAGGTCTGAATAAAAACATTTCCTTGAGGGCTGTTATGGTGAAGCTTATGTGCATAACAAGACCACCTTGCCAGCCAGGGTTCAAAAGAGGATAGCAGTGCTTGTGTGACTCAATTGTCAGGCTCAGTTGTTCCTTTTGGCATAATGAATTTTGGGGGTTCCTGAGATTTTTATTTTTCCTTTGCACCTGGATGGTCCGAGGATGTCGGCTTGGCAGTTTGAATGCTAAGTGAGCTTAGCTATGAACTAGAAAGCAGAATTCCCATTAGCGCTAAAACTGATGTACCCAGGGACCACTTCCTTCTTAGCTAAACTGAGAGAGGAGACCATCATGAATAATATTAATATTCATGAAGCAAAGCCCTCCCCTCTGCTAATTTAGATGACAGCAGTAGCTTCACTATATTTTTTTCACTTGTGTTGTGTCTGGGGTGGGGTGTGTATGTGGTGGTGCTTAATAATTTTGATGATCCTTTGTGCCCATCCAGGTGAGAAAATATGAAAATGAAATCTAGATTCTTTAGAATATTGGAGATCATGTACTGTATTAGTATCTTAACTTAGTCATTTTTATACATCTAAGATAATATTCTCACAACAAAATTCAAAGTTGCCTTTGTGCCTTTTGACCACCACCCAGTTCCACTTTCTTTCCCAAAATGACCAATGTTAACTAGTTATGTATTCTTCCACAACTTTTCTGTGCAGCTACATAAACATATACAACTGTAGTTATATCTTTTAACATTAAATACATGATATTTAATGTATCAGCCAGCTACACCCCAGGGACCACAGACCAGCCAGTACTTTTTAATCAAACAAAAATCAATTGTTATTTTTTGAAGAGTTTGCAGAAACTCAAAGGAAAAAAAAATCCAATCTCTCCAGCAATCAAGCTTATTTTTTCTCAATTTTACTCGTTTTTTCTGAAAAGTATCCATAACTACTTTTGTACATAGTTGTAAATTCAACTGGCGCTCATTTTGTTTTCACTTAAGTTAATAAGATGTTCATGATGCTAGGAAGTGGACTAATTTGTAATGAATGATGACCTGATAATATTGCATTGCAGTCAGGGCCTCTTTCCACTAAACCAAGCCGCTTCCCATCGTATTGAACCCCTCTGTCTTATTCCCCATAAAATTTCGGGTCTCCCACTACTTGCTTCACCTGCCCCTAGACCCCATGCCAGTCCACTCTCATCTCCCTCTGGGCCATTTCTCAACTCTCAAAGAGTTCCTATCTCCGCCTGGGTTCCCAGGAGGGATCTCCTTACTCTCCTGGGCCTGGGTCACCTCGGGATTCCCCAGGTTCCCCAAAGGTGACTTCACAAGACAGGACCGGAAGTCCAGAAAAGGAGGGGGTCGCTGATGGCCACGCCCCAGAGCTCTGTTTGGGATCCCCAGAATTTACTTAAGTAGAAAAATTGCGGGGTCATTGTGGGGTCAGAGTGAGGGGGGCCGGGCTAAGCGCTATTCACGTGACCCAGTGCTAGGGAGAGTAGTTTGTTTTCCCACCAGAGGGGGCGCTGGACGCGAGAGGTGGGTGGTCAGCCCCCCTCCCCTCCCGGGCAGTCCTGGGAGTCGCGCTCCGGCCCGGGCAATGACGCAATCTCTCCGCGCCGGGGGCGGGGCGCGCGTGACGCCATCTCCGAGCGCCCAGCAGGGGGGGCGCTGGGTGTGGGGCGGCTCCGGGGCCGGGGATGGCGGCGGCCGCGGTTGCGGCGGCTCCGGGACGAGCGGGAGGAGCCCAGGAAGCGCTGTGAAATGGGCCGGTGAGTGTTTTCGGGAGTGGTGGCCGCTAGGCTGGCCTTAGTGAGGCCAGGCAGGCCGGGGCTCGTATCCCCGGAGGAAGTGGCCCCCAGGAGCCAGTTGCCCCGCCGGGCCGGGGCCCGAGAACCGCGGACAGAGGGAGCGAAAGAGGCCGAGCCTAGACTCTCGCGCGCTTCTTTCTGGCCGGGCCGGGGAGGCAGCCTCAGGTCCCGGCGCCCCCTCGGCTATGTCCTAGCGGGCCAGGGTGTCTGAGGCTCCGGGGCGGGAAGGGGCCCCCAAACAAGGAAGCGTCGCCTGCAGGGCCTCGCCCCTTCTCTCTTGGTGAAGGGTCGGCTTCCCACTCTCCAAACGCAGAATTCCCAATTTTGGGCCCTACCCTTTTTGGAGCAAGGATTGCAGGATTACGGGAAGCCATAACCCCTAGTCTCTAACAAGCTTCTCCCTTTCTGTCGGGCGCACCTCTCGCTTTCAGCAAATTCGGATCTCCGGCTCGATTCAACCTCTTGATTCCGACCCAAGCGTAATGAGAAGCTTCGTTCCAGGCTCTGCTGGCAGCATTGGCAGCTCTCAGGAACAGCCCGTTAGCTCAGTTGGGGTTATAAACTGCGTCTTCCCCTTGAGAAATCCTCATTGAGCTTCTCCAGAGGCCGAGGTTTCAGATTCTGAAATGTGTTTTGCGTTGTGGGAACCTAGTGGCTTGGCTCTTTGTTGTACTTCCCGAAGACCTTTTGCCTCTTTGAGCGCTTTTATTAGCCTGTTTGCTAACTCCTCTGTGAGCTAGAGGCAAGTTTTCTTTAATGTTTTAGTTGCCAAGAGCAAGGATCATTCTGGAATTGAAGATGTGACCCCAATTTCTGTTGGGAATGAAGGAGAAAGCTAACTGCTTTTCAGTTACTGAAACTGCTGGCAGAGAACAGATGCATGATTTGTGCCCACACTGTAATTTTGTGTTTGTGTTATTAGGAATTTGTCTTTCCACACTGTTTTTTCCTATCTTTCCACCTTTTGTGTACACCTGCATCTTGCCAATCTTAAGACATAAATGTTGCCTTCAGTTTGGGTAGAGGCTTTCAGTGTTTTGTAGGACTTGGACAGGACAGTTGATAGTTTCTTAGAGTACTCATCAGTACTACTTTCTCTGTTTTCAAAGGTTAAGTCTCCACTCCTCAGTGCTTGACGTTTCTGGCAAGTGTAGATTCAGATATTGATAGTTTGGCGGTAGTTTGTTTCCCCAGTGATTACTACGTGAGGACCAAGGTGATATTTTAAGTTTCTTTCACATCTGATACAGCACTTCGTATAAAGTTGTCACTCAGAAAATTTTACACACACAGGAGCTCTTTTTTTTACCCTGAAAATTTGTTAATAAGACTTCCCCTTGAGTGACTCCCCCTTGGACGACTCCCCCTTGACCTCTTTTTCTGCCCCAGAAACATAAATAATTGTTCTTTTTCATCTAGTGCCGCTTTTTTCATTTCAGTAACCTCCACATCTGTGTTTTCATAGGCTCTGAATAAAGGTGAAATCCATGGAGTTGATTTTTCCTACTTCCCATTGTTCACATGGGAACAATGTTAAGTCTTCCATTTTTATTTGGCATTTCACTGAAATTTGGATTGGAAGTAAATTTAACCTTTGGGGAATAGGCATGGGTAGAGAATGAAGAATATGATATTAAGGAAAAACAATGAAATTAGACACATGGACTTTTTTTTTCCAAGGATGTCTTCTTACATATTAGCACTTAAGAAATGGCTTTTTCTCTATTCACCTGTCTAGGCACTCTGGATAAATGTGCTGTTACCTCTGGAGAAGAGGATGCAGTGAGGACTCAGGGGCTTTAATGCTTTGGAATTGCCTTTCATGATGACCCTGGGGGGAATCAGAGGTCAGCCTCCTGCTTACTCGCTTACTCCATTCCTATTTCTGTTCCTAGGCTCCAAAGTCAGCCGGGAGGACACTTACTACAGCTGCTCAGAAGCACCACTGGAAGCTCAGGTAATACAGAGACTTAGAGTCCTTGTTGCAGAAAAATATCTGGGTTGTGACAGTGGAAAGACAGAATGTAATGTCATAGAAAGTTCTTTTCAGATCCAAAACACTGGAGCCTGATTGGAAGAAGTAGGTGGCAAAGTTCATGTGCACTGACGTATTCAGACCAAAAAGTTGCTCTATAACAGTGGACAGAAGCATTTGTGAAAGGTGACGATAAGAGAAAGGAGAGAGAACTTTCTTATGAATCATACAAACATAGACATAAACAGGCATGTTTAGAGGAATGGAACCAGAATTTTATGAAGTTGTGCCTAGAGCAGACCTATAATGGAAAAGGAGCCATTGGCAAAAGAAAGGACAAAGAAGAAAAGAAAGGGAATGAATAAAGAAGGCACATTGAAGGTGGTCAGTGAGAAAAAAAAAGTCTTGCAAGACTAAGGAGCAGGAAATCTGTGTGAGATCAGAAGAGTTTTCCTGCTCTTTGGGGAGGAGGAGAAACAAGTTGTAGAGCAAACTAGTATAATCGCTTTCACTATAGGGTTAAAGTTGGAATGTATATTTCATGGAGCAAAGAAGATGGCAGTTTTCATAACATGTTTAAGGAGCAAAGTTTTTAAAAGAGCACAAGCAAACCTCAGGACTTACTGACATCTTAGTCCTTGAGGTGCTGGTGACATGAGGCAAAGGAGGATGAGAGTTTAGCTAGGCTTGGGGTGGGAGGGATGGGAGTAGGTGAGATCATAACCCAAATTAGGCTAGGGAAAGGAAGCAAGGATGAGGTCATATGTTCAGGGAAAGAAGATGGCATGCTAATATTTCTTAGCAAAAGGAAAAACTTAAAAAGAACCAGCAGCGATGACCATGTGTTCAAAGCCTCCTTAGAGGAGAAGGCTGAGAACAGTCAAGGTGCTCATGACAGGCATGACTAATTGTGAAGCTGTTGGTCTCTCTGGGGTTATGGATCCCATGGGTTATTTATGCATCATTGAATGCTTGTCCTTATAGTGCTTTGTGGTTTCCCTGTTTGTCTCATGTCCTAGGCGGATGAGTAGGGGTGGCATGGGGTGGGATGGGTGATCTCCTTGTCTGCCCCTTTCTCATAGCTCCTTTTTTCCAGCAGTCCCCTTTCTTATATTTTCCTCCATGGGCACAGTTCTTGTTCTTTCCTTTGACTTGGTTCATCTGTAGGTTACTTTTCTTTGCCTCTGATTTGTTCCCTAGCAGATGTGGGTGCCCCAGCCAGCAGCAGAGAGGGGTGCAGGGAAGCCACAGAGAAGCCCCTTCTGATGCCCCAAGGAGCAAGCCGACCCATTCCAGGCTCCAGGAACACCACAAAGCAATATGAAACCTGTTCATGAGAGGAGTCAGGAATGCCTTCCACCAAAGAAACGAGACCTCCCCGTGACCAGCGAGGATATGGGGAGAACTACCAGCTGCTCCACTAACCACACACCCGCCAGTGATGCTTCTGAATGGTCCCGAGGGGTTGTGGTGGCCGGGCAGAGCCAGACAGGAGCCAGAGTCAGCCTGGGGGGTGATGGAGCTGAGGCCATCACTGGTCTAACGGTGGACCAGTATGGCATGCTGTATAAGGTGGCTGTGCCACCTGCCACCTTCTCACCAACTGGCCTCCCATCTGTGGTGAACATGAGCCCCTTGCCCCCCACATTTAATGTAGCGTCTTCACTGATTCAACACCCAGGAATCCATTATCCCCCAATCCACTATGCTCAGCTCCCATCCACCTCGCTGCAGTTTATTGGGTCCCCTTACAGCCTTCCCTACGCGGTGCCACCTAATTTCCTACCGAGTCCCCTCCTTTCTCCTTCTGCCAACCTTGCCACCTCTCACCTTCCACACTTTGTGCCATATGCCTCCCTCCTGGCAGAAGGAGCCACTCCTCCCCCACAGGCTTCATCCCCGGCCCACTCATTTAACAAAGCCCCCTCGGCCACCTCCCCACCTGGGCAGTTGCCACATCACTCGAGTACTCAGCCGCTGGACCTCGCTCCAGGCCGGATGCCCATTTATTATCAAATGTCCAGGCTACCTGCTGGGTATACCTTGCATGAAACCCCTCCAGCAGGTTCCAGCCCAGTTCTTACCCCTCAGGAGGGCCAGTCTGCTCTGGAAGCAGCTGCTGCCAATGGAGGACAGAGACAACGAGAGCGAAGTATAGTAAGACGGGAAAGTGAAGCCCTCGACTCCCCCAACAGCAAGGGTGAAGGCCAGGGACTGGTGCCAGTTGTAGAATGTGTGGTGGACGGACAGTTGTTTTCAGGTTCTCAGACTCCACGGGTAGAGGTGGCGGCGCCGGCACACCGAGGGACCCCAGACACTGACCTTGAGGTCCAGCGGGTGGTTGGCGCTTTAGCTTCTCAGGACTATCGTGTGGTGGCAGCTCAGAGGAAGGATGAACCCAGCCCCCTCAACCTATCCCATCATACCCCTGACCATCAGGGCGAAGGGCGAGGGTCAGCCAGGAACCCTGCAGAGCTGGCAGAAAAAAATCAGGCCCGTGGGTTCTACCCTCAGTCCCATCAGGAACCAGTGAAACATAGACCTTTACCCAAAGCAGTGGTTGTAGCCAATGGCAACCTGGTGCCCACTGGAACTGACCCCGGCCTGCTCCCCATGGGCTCGGAGATCCTGGTAGCATCAAGTCTGGACGTGCAGGCCAGAGCCACCTTCCCAGACAAGGAGCCATCGCCACCCCCCATTACCTCCTCCCACTTGCCCTCCCATTTCATGAAAGGCGCCATCATCCAGCTGGCTACCGGGGAGCTGAAGCGGGTGGAGGACCTCCAGACCCAGGATTTTGTGCGCAGTGCCGAAGTGAGCGGGGGGCTGAAGATTGACTCTAGCACGGTCGTGGACATTCAGGAGAGCCAATGGCCTGGATTTGTCATGCTGCATTTTGTGGTTGGTGAGCAGCAGAGCAAAGTGAGCATCGAGGTGCCCCCCGAGCACCCCTTCTTTGTGTATGGCCAGGGTTGGTCCTCCTGCAGCCCCGGGCGGACTGCACAACTCTTCTCTCTGCCCTGCCATCGGCTACAGGTGGGAGATGTCTGCATCTCTATCAGTTTACAGAGCTTGAACAGTAACTCAGTTTCTCAGGCCAGCTGTGCTCCCCCAGGCCAGCTGGGTCCCCCCCGAGAGAGGCCTGAGAGGACAGTCTTGGGACCCAGAGAGCTATGTGACAGTGAGGGGAAGAGCCAGCAGGCAGGAGAGAGCTCCCATGTGGTAGAGCCCTCCCAGCCTGAGCCCGGTGCTCAGGCCTGCTGGCCAGCCCTGAACTTCCAAAGATACAGCATGCAAGGGGAGGAGGCACGGGCCACACTGCTCCGTCCCTCTTTCATTCCACAGGAGGTAAAGCTGTCCATTGAAGGGCGTTCCAATGCGGGAAAATGAACCTCTTTCCCAGACCAAGACTGGGGCTTTGCCCCAGAGCTGAGCCTCACTGTGAGCAGGCAGAGGATTTGCACACGCCGAGCAGGGAATGGCTCTCTTGGCAGTGAGATTTGGGGGGAAGGGGGAGGCATGAAGTTAGCCTCCCCAGGCAGGATCTGTTGCTCATTACTCCGTGGCATCCTTTCAGCACAGCCCCAGAGGGTGCTGTGTTGGGGAGCAGCAGGCCTGGGCCAGGGAAGGAAGGGGGTGCACACAGGATAAGAAACATTCCAAAATCAGGGCCTCCCTGTTCTTTCCTCCCCATCCCTAGCTCCTGCAAGGGGAAGTCCGGGCTTTGGGAGCAGGTGGCAGAGGGAGGGAGTATAGAAAGAGCCAAAAATGATGATCCACAGCTTATAGTAGCAGTTAAACTGTCAGAAGGTTTTTTTCTTTCTTTTTTTGTGTGGAAGGGCAGGAGGCCCCAAGGTTGGAAATAAGAGGGTTCCCACCCAGAACCCTTCTTGTGAGAGATGTGCACTTTAAAGGGTGACTTTGTTACAGATGTCTGTGGCTGGGTTTGTGGGAGGAGCACTCATCTAAGGACTCTGCTTGATCCTCTGTGTCACAGCCCTTCCCCACCTCTCCTCACCATTCCTGCTACAAGGCTTCTAGCAGCTGGAGGCAGGAGAGCGAGAAGCCCCTCCAGGGTTCAGGCTGAAGTACTGCCTTGCTGGGGACCCAGTCAGGGAACTTTGGAAGAAAGGCCTGATAGCCAGGCTGACTGAGTTCCAGGCAGGGCTTCGGGAAGGTAGCTGACCCAACAAAGCTCCTCCGACTCGGCATGCCAGACCTGCTTGGAAATTTCACTGAGTCTTTAGTTGGTAGCGGTGACTTTTGAAAGAACCAGTGGACCCTTTTCCCTAGGCACCCACACCCCGCCTTTGTCTGTCTATGTTGTGCCTAAGTGCCTGCGCTGCCCCCACCCTCCTGCTGCCCTGACCTCCCTGCATGGCATCTTGACCTGGGCCTCATTCCTAGCTGCACTGCCTTTCCCTTTCTGCGACATTGGTTTTGTCCACTCTGACCAAGAACTCTAGTTTTTTTGGTATGTAGGGGTCTCTCTGGTTTCCCCTTCAGCTGTAGTCTGTATTTTTGAAAACTCAATCATGTCCCCTCCTCTTCCACTGCCAAACAGCTTGGTAGAGAACCAAGAAGGGAACTGTGCCCTAGGCCAGGGCAAATGCACCTGGCTGGGCAGCGCCCATCCTGGCATTTTTACACAGCCTCTCCCAGCATTCTGGCCTCTCCAAGCCGTCCCCTCCCACCACCAGCTCTAAGAGGATAGTCTTGATGACATTTTGATACCTGAAGTAGATTTCAACCTGTGGTGGTATATTCCTCTGCAAAGAGTATTTTCAATCTTAGTTGCATTTGCCCCCCTATGTCTCCAGCCCACGGTTTTTCTTCCCAACTTTTAGCATCAGCTCAGACTGTGGGGTTCCACTGGGTATTGGGAATTAGGCTCCCCCACCAGCTTTCAGGTGGGGGAGTGGTTTTTTTCGTTTTTTTGGGGGTCTTTAGACTCTTGAAGGCAACTCAGGGTATTGTCCACCCAGCTCTCTGGTTAGGCTTCTCCCAGGGTATGATCCTGGCGTTTCCTTTATAGATGTACTTGGACTGGCCGGGGCCCGGCCTGCCGTCAGGAGTCCAAACCTCTGAGGTCTGATCTCTGCTCTGTCAAAGACTTCAGGCAGGCCTCGTGACCTCTCGCTCTTTCACTTCCTCCCCAGCTGCCAAATGGGGATAAATAATCTTACCTACCTCCTGAGGGGAGGGGAAGTTCTGAGAATGGAGTCATTCTTAGTGTTCAGGTGCTAAAGGTTGTTCTCTTGGGGGGACAGAGTGACGGAAACTGGCTTGTTTGCTACAAGCCCTATAATCCATGGTTTCATTCCTTGAAAGCAGTTACCTGGTCACTCCGCTTTTCTGGGGGTGGGAGGATGTCCATCCAAAGGAAGCTGCTGACCTGACTGCGAGTACTTCAGTCTCTGGGTCATGATGGAACCACACACCAACCTTGTACTGATTTTGGGATCATGTCCTTTCCCTTCTCTGTCCCCCGTTATCTCTGAATGCTGCTTTCTCTGGTTTGTTTCCTACAGCGGGGGCCTGTGGGGTTGAGTCTTGAGGAATCCCCTCAGATGAGAGCCTTGGGAAAAGGCTCTAGCTGTTTCATGAGCAACTCATTCCTAGGGCTTACTGTTTTCACGGGTTTCTCGCAAGCGTCCTTCCTCATAGGAAGTCTCATCAACTGAATATGGTGACATGCACACAATGGATGCTCAGGAAGCATCCACAAGGACACCAACTGAGCTTCCTCCTTATGGGAGCAAAGCCGTATCTAGTCAGATACCAGCCAAGTAATTTAAATCAAATCACCCTCCACTTGGGCTAGTTGTGACTTTCCAGCCAGGTAACTCCTGCTGAATCCCACAAAGAGAGATTCTTGAGGAACTTGGCAAGTTGGGCCCTGACCTTTCTGCTGCTGTTCTGTCTCTTGCTGGTAAAGCAGTACCAGCAGCTCCCATGATATCGTGCCATGCATATATAACATATTAATACTTGATTTTGCTGAGTTGCAAAGGTATCTTTCATAAAGTATGGTCCCCCAGGAAAAGAAGGCCTGTGCTTGAAATCTTGGTCAGAGCTGTGGCATTCCCCTTGCCTTTTCCCTCTGGTTCAGTCTTTTCTTCCAGGCGTGAGAAATAGGAGTAACCTGTGGTGTGTCCATTCTTCCTTATAGGAATTTCCTAAGTTTGCAGGAGACTTGAGAGTAGTTTTAAGAGAGTAATCATTTTAGTGGGGAAGTTGTCAGCTTTTTGGGACTGGGCAGTTGATGAAGGCCAGAGCCAGTCCCTTGTCAGTGGTAGGACATTCCTGGAACTTTAGGATAGAAGGGAGGACTGCTCACTCTCTGGCACTATACAGAATCGTCCATACCAATTTGGGAGAAGGGGAACCCAGTAAAGGATGGGTAATAATAACCTAAGTCTTGAGTCATCACTCCTTTCAAGATTACTGTACACGGGGGAGGGAGTGGCATGGGGGAACCCGCTCTGGGAGTTCAGAGCTGAGTGTTTGTACCTGAGGGGAGGGGCCCCAGCAGATCTGGACTGACCCTTCCATA
>VBSM01000949.1:12570581-12605666 GCA_008086735.1 Cheirogaleus medius | reverse complement strand
AAAAACCTCTATAAAAATTAAAAATCAGAACTTGGGGGCAGGGTGGAAGGCAACGCATTCTTTTCACAGAGCTGTTATGCACAAGCTACTGTCCTCAAAAGCAGGAATGGGAAGAAACAAACACTCGCCTGCAGGGTGAAGCTGGGTCTTGGTCTGACAGCTTTTAATGTCTTTAAAACCGGGCTGGGCATCAAGTGCCTTTTCCAGAGTAGGCCAAGGAAGATAAGTCCAGTTTGGTTTTTAAGGCTGCAGTCAGCTCGGTGGCCAGTAGCTCGTGGAGGGACACGCCATCGTGCGAGTACACCCAGTTCTTCCCAGTCCAGTCATAACGCTTGGGCCCACTGGATGGAGAAGATAACCAGATTTGCTTGTTTGGAGTTTGCTTGTTGATCACGTAGGTTCCTAGATCTCCACCCAGTTTAACTGTTAAAACACCACTCCCAAAGGAGACATCATAGTCTTCAAATGTGTAAGGCTTGTCTGCAAGGTCTTCAAAAAACTCTGCTAACGAGTCCAGTGTTTCCTCTGCTAGTCTCTCATAGGTGGTCTCATCTAGAGAACCTGGGTCACCCAAAGTTCCTGATTTCCTCAAATTCATCAAACAGACACTCTGCTTTTTGATATTCAGAATCTGGTCGAGGCAGTGGAGGTTCAAACTTGTGTGGCGGGGCGCGCTGGCCGCGGCGGTTCCGGCGCGCAGGCCCCGGCAGCTGCAGATCCGGGCGAGCTCCGCGGGCCCTGGGGCCGGGGTGAAGGCCTGGCCGGGCCCGGGAGCGCCGACCGCGGCGCGAGACCGGCGGCCGCGCCGAGAGCTTCTCTTGATGCTCTGTCTGTGCTGATGTATGCTTCTGGGTTTCAGGCTGCTTTGCATTCAGGCCAGGGATTATCAGAAGGGAAAAAAAGATAAACTCACTGCCAGTTTATTAGTACTTCAAATTCTGTTCTTCAGCCATCTGCTATTATTTTTCGGAGTTTTCAAGTAGCTGCTACATGCATTCTCTTCAGGTTTTATAGCTTTGTTCAGTGAGAGAGAGAGACACTGAACCTAGAAACCTGTTCCTTATTTATTTATTTATTTTTGCTTCTGTTTTTAAAGACTACCCATGCTGCTCTAAGTATAGCTGTTTCAGTAACTCTGACAGCTCCATAGTATTCTGTCTGACGTTTCTTTCACATTTTGTCTGTCCTCTTGAAGTGGAAACTTAGCATTCTTCCACCTCCTTACTACCATAAAATTCTCACCCGTGTCTTCATGGTCCCGTGTACAAATTTCTTTAGTCGTATGTATCTAGGAATGGGATTGCTGTGTCTTAAGGTATATGCATACCTTTCATTAAAACATAAATTTCATTAAGTACTAGAAATTCGTTTCTAAAATGGTTATGCCAACTTAGACATTTATATTGGCCAATATTTGAAACCCTACTTCTAATTTTTGGTAGTCTGATAGATAAAATTTTATCTATTTTTGTTAGCACATTAACTTGTAGGATTATACACAAGAATAAATGAAAACTTGAGAATAACTCCTCAGATTATTCTTCTCTTCAGAATGTTACTGTTGGCTTGGCGAGTTTGATTTATCCATCTTAAGCTGGAGTAATTGTCTACTAACAGCAAAATCTTTGTAGGCATATCTGGGAAAACTTTTTCTTAATACTTTTTTAAACCTAATCTCCTTATTAATCATGTATGTATTGAGTAATTTAACAGCAAATTGGATAATATTCGTTAGGATAACATCTTCCAGTTTCAGTCACTGCTGATAAGTAAGTTGTGTGTGGGAGTTGATTTAGTTTTTTTTTTTTTTCCTCTTCTAAGGCAGAGTCTCACTCTGTTGCCCAGGCTAGAGTGCCATGGTGTCAGCAACCTCAAACTCCTGGGCTCAAGCAATCCTCCTGCCTCAGCCTCCCGAGTAGCTGGGACTACAGGCATGCGCCTCCATGCCCGGCTAATTTTTTCTATATATTTTTAGTTGGCCAGTTAATTTCTTTCTATTTTTAGTAGAGATGGGGTCTTGCTCTTGCTCAGGCTGGTCTCAAACTCCTGAGCTCAAACGATCTGCCCACCTCGGCCTCCCAGAGTGCTAGGTTTACAGGCGTGAGGCCGGTCTCAAACTCTTGAGCTCAAGGGATCCTCCCTCCTCAGCCTCCCCAAGTGCTAGGATTACAGGCATGAGCCACTGTGCCATGCCTAGTTTTCTTTATAGTAATATAATTAAAAACCTTGATATACAGTAGTCCCTTCTTATCTCAGCTTTCGCTTTCTGTGGTTTCAGATACCTATAGTCAACTGTGGTCCGAATATATTAAATGGAAAATTCCAGAAATAAACAATTCATAACTTTTAAATTGTGTGCCATTCTGAATAGCGCGATGAAATCTTGTCTTGTGCTGTCTGCCTGAGACATGAATCATCGCTTTGTCCAGTGATATCAGTATATCTAGTCCAGTATATCCCCACTGTATATACTACCTGCCTGTTGGTCACTTAGTAGCCCTCTCTGTTATCAGATTTAAAAAACATAGTGCTGTATATATACCATTTGGTGTACTATCTGTGGTTTTGAGCATCCCCTGGGAGTCTTAGAATGTTTACGCCCCACAGATAAGGGAAGGGGGACTTGTTGTACTTCATAAGGGAAAGGGTAGTTATGTAGAAAACATTCTTACCTAGATATACTTGAGTACATTTTTATAAATATTCACCAAAAGAGAAGTATACAAGAGAAAATCTTAAGGTTCTCATTCCCCTCTTTTTCCCAGAGTTATCACTATTAAAATTTTGGTATGTATTTTTATAGGCCCCTTTCCCATGCATTTGTATACATGTATAAAGTGGTATCATACTATATATGCTATTTTTTGGTGTGATTAAAAAGAATATCTTGGAGAGCCTCCATTTCGTTTATTCAAATATTTGAATGCTTGCTATGTGTCAAAATGTTTTAGAATGCTACATTACTTTTTGTTAAAAAGCTACTGCCAAGTAGTCCGTAAAATAGACACATCTTAATTTTAATCAGATCTTAATTGTTGGAATTTAGATTATTTCATTGTTGTACATTCCTCTCTGTATACACGTGAATAGTTCTAGAGGGTAAACATTTAAGCTTGATAATTTGAAAGAGTGCCCTTCAGAAAGGTTGTACCAGTTTACATTTTCAGCAGGAGTTTGAGAATGTACCCGTGTACACACTCATCATCACCAAGTTTTATTAATGTCTCTTGCAGAGTTCCCCCCAATATTGCTTACCTTTTAATTGTACTTATGGTTTAAGTCTTTTTTGTTTTTATTTTTTTATTTTTTGAGACAGAGTCTCACTCTGTTGCCCTGGCTAGAGTGCTGTGGCATCAGCCTAGCTCACAGCAACCTCAAACTCCTGGGCTCAAGCAGTTCTTCTGCTTCAGCCTCCCAAGTAGCTGGGATTGATTAGAGGCATGCGCCACCATGCCTGGCTAATTTTTTCTGTATATTTTTTAGTTGGCTAGTTAATTTCTTTCTATTTTTTTTAGTAGAGATGGGGTCTCGCACTTGCTCAGGCTGGTTTCGAACTCCTGACCTTGAGCGATCCGCCTGCCTCAGCCTACCAGAGTGCTGGGATTACAGGCGTGAGCCACTGCGCCGGGCTCTTTTTTATACAAAATAATTTGTGTCTTCTTAAAAAGACCTATCTCCATTATAAAAATATTCTTTTATATTTATCCTAATACAGTAATAGTTTTTTTAGCTCTTAAAAATTAAAATCTTTTAAAACTATGGTTAAAAAAAGCACATGACAACATTTGTCAATTTAACCATTTTTAAGTGTACAGTTCAGTATGTTAAGTATATTCACATTGTTGTGCAACAGATCTCCAGAACTTTTTCATCTTGCAAAACTGAAACTCTGTAACCATTAAACAACTCCCCTTTCTGCCTACCCCCAGACACTGGCAACCACCATTCTACTTTGTTTCTATGGATTTGACTACCTTCGATACCTCACACAAGTGGAATATTACAGTATTTGTCTTTTTGTGACTTAACATAATGTCCTCAAAGTTCATCCATGTTGTAGCATGTGACAGGATTTCCTTTCCTTTTTAAGGCTGACTAATATTCTATTGTATGTATATACCATGTTTTATTCATTCATCCCTTCTTGGACATTTGGGTTGCCTCCACCTTTGGGCTATTGTGAATAATGCTGCTAGGAACTATGGGTAGGCAAATATCTCTTTGAGATCCTGCTTTCAGTTCTTTTGGATATATACCCAGAATTTGGATTGCTGAATCATATGGTAGTTCTATTTTTCATTTTTTGAGGAATCACCATACGGCTTTCCTTAGTGGTTTGCACCATTTTATAGATCCCATCAGCAGTGTACAAGGGTTCCAGTTTATTCACATCCTTGCCAACACTCGTTATTTTCTGTGTGCGTGTTTTTTTTGATAGTAGCCATCCTGTTGAGTGTGAAGTGATCTCTCATTCTGGTTTTGATTGGTATTTCTTTAATGAGTAATGATACTGGCATCTTTTGATATGCTTTTTGGCCATTTGTATATTATCTGTGGAGAATTATCTATTGAAATCCTTTGCCCATTTTTTAATTGGGTTATTTTATTGTTGAGTTACAGTAATCTTCATATATTCTGGATGCTTTAGCTCTCTTACTAATCTGAAAATTTTTTTATCTGTATGATAGGCTGAGTGATACTCTCTTGCATGTATATACCATACTTGGTACATACACGTACAGGCAGTGATTATTTTTCTTAATTGTACTTACAGAACCTAGCACAGTTTCTGGTATATAGTAAATTGCTTAATAATTATTTGTTGAATGAAAGAATGAATAAAAAATTGCTGGGTTTAGGCTGGGTGCGGTGGCTCAGGTCTGTAATCCTAGCACTTTGGGAGGCCAAGGTGGGAGGATTGCTTAAAGTCCAGCCTGAGAAAGAGAGAGAGACCTCGTCTCTACAAAAAATAGAAAAATTAGTCAGGCGTGGTGTTATATGCCTGTAGTCCTAGCTACTTGGGAGGCTGAGGCAAGAGGATTGTTTTAGCCTAGAAGTTTGAGGTTGCAGTGAGCTATGATGACGCCACTGCATTCTAGCTGTGGTGACAGAGCAAAACCCTGTCTCAAAAAAGAAAAAAAGAAATGAAATTACTTGGTTTATTTTTATAGGAAAACAATGTTATGTTACTTTTTAGAAATAAGATTCCTAAGGGATGGCTTAAGGACTTATCTCAATTGTGCCTTTTCCCTGTTCCATGTAATTTAATACAATTATTTATTGAGTGTTTTTTTTTTTTTTTGAGACAGAGTCTCACTTTGTTGCCCGGGCTAGAGTGCTGTGCCTTCAGCCTTGCTCACAGCAACCTCAAACTCCTGGGCTCAAGCAATCCTCCTGCCTCAGCCTCCCGAGAAGCTGGGACTACGGGCATGTGCCACCATGTCCGGCTAATTTTTCTATATATATTTTTAGTTGGCCAATTAATTTCTTTCTATTTATGGTGGAGACGTAGTCTCGCTCTTGCTCAGGCTGGTTTTGAACTCCTGACCTTGAGTGATCCACCGGCCTCGGCCTCCCAGAGTGCTAGGATTACAGGCGTGATCCACCGAGCCTGGCCTATCGAGTGTTCTTTATAGTCTTAAGGCAGGAAGGGACTTTAGAGATTATATTGCAAGAACTTAAAATATGTTCACTATAATGTAGAAAGAACATACAAATACACAATCTGTTTAGACAATTTTCATGTACCTTCAGTTTTCTGGTCTAGTTAACTGATCTCTTAACTACATGTAAATCTGGGGCTGCTTTGGTAGGTCCAGGTCTCAGCTTCTTTGGGCTTGTGTAAATATGGTCTTTGTTATGAATATCTTGTTTTCTTCTCAAGAGCTATATGCCATCCTTCTCCCTCTGATCCATGTCCCTGGAGGCTCACCCATGTGAACTGAGTGTATGGGCTCTTTTGCTTGCTCAGTTCCAGTTGAGGGTAGTTGGGAGGTACCAGCAAAAGACTTGAGGGCTGGATATTTATTCCTCTGCTCCTTCCCTTCGGGGTTGTTGTAAGTTGTCTGCATGTCTCTACCAAAGACCATGACTCCTATCTGCTGGCCCTTTCCGTATAGCTACCTGGGTTCCACTTCCTCATCTTGCCCTTTCAGGCCTAAAGGTGTTAATGGCTCAAGGGCAGTGCACTATCATTTGTTGGTTTCTCTAAACCATTGTAAATACTCTCTTTGATAAATTTTCCTCAAATTGCCAGGTTATGGTTGCCATCGGTTTCCAGCTGCAGCCCTGATTGTTAGAGTCCCTGAAAGGGCCCTGTGATTTTGCTTACTTTTATAGGTTTGAATAAATAAATGTTAGTGAATCATAAGATACATTTTCTACAGTAGACTTCCATAAACTTCTCTGCCTCAAACATCTGCAGCCTAAAGATTAACAGTGAAATATAGACAGCTGTGCACACTTCAATATTTTCCACTTCATTTACAGGGTTTGATTTCTGTTTGCAGCATAAAACTTTTAAGTTCCTTTTTCAGAGAATTTTAGCACTTCCTCAAAGTCTCTATTATTCTTGTGACTGTTGGACTCTTTTCAGGTTTAAGTGTGGTCCCAAATTCACATCGGTGGTTGCTGACCTTCTTAGGCAAATATGTGAAACAGAGAATGATGTCTTTATATCCTCCTGAGTTCCTTCACGTTACTAAAGCCACTCCTTTGTTACTTGTCTGTTTTGTTTGTATCCTTCAGTGTCTAATTTTCCTGAGATACCTATTCTAGTAAGTTAATTTTGATTGTTAACATTTTTTGATGACTTAATGTTTTGCTTTTCTAAAAGAGCAAATGAATTGATATTGTTCTTTGTTTTTTATAGAAATTCCAAATTAAATGTTTTCAGCGGTAGATTTGGATTTAGCATTAGCTGTAGGGTTAGTCCAGAGTCTTTGGATGTGAAAAGGCGTACATATAGAAATGGCTAAATTTTTTTAAGTCCAGTCTGTATGCATATGTGCTTTTTTAGAATTTGTGGTCATACTTCATATATATATAGTCATAACTTTTTAAACTGTATGTCATTATATCATTAATATATCCTCATGTCAGTAAATGCTTTTTAAAAATATTCTAATGGCTATGAAAAGTTATATACTATAATTTAATAAACAATATTAGTTCATTATATGGTTTATTCTCATTTTTTTGTTTTAAAATGTGATAAATATTTTCATGTAAAAATATGTGCATGAAGCTCTATTCCTCAGGTTAAGTTCTTAGGAGTGGAATTACTAGGCCTAAATACACACACACACACACATATTTGTTTGTTTGTTTATTTTAGAGACAGTCTTACTCTGTTGCCCAAGCTGGAGTGTACTGGTGCAATCATAGTTCACTGCATCCTCGAACTCCTGGGCTCAAGTGATCCCTCTGCCTCAGTCTCCCATAGTTAGGACTGCAGGTACTTGCCACCACATCTGGCTAATTTTTAAAATTTTTTGTAGAGACAGAATCTCACTGTGTTGCCTAGGCTGATCTAGAACTCCTGGGCTCAAGTGATCCTCCCACCTTGGCCTCTCGAAGTGCTAGAATTACAGTCATGAGCCATCACACCTGGCCCAAAAATGTATATGTTTTTAAGCCTCTTGGAAATATTTAAAATATAGACATGATGAAAGTTTTGTCTGCAGGCATTGACACATCACAAAATTGATACTTATAGACCCCAACATAGACTACTGAAGAACCACACAGAAATCTTGACATTTTTATGTCATAACTTGTGACTCTGTATTAGACCCCCAATTTTGTTATCTTATCTTTGAGACAATTTCCAAGCAAGAAGCTAAAGAGGTCAAATCCCCTTATAAGTCCAGAATATCATTTATTTCTTTGTGTCACTGACTACAGTTGTTATTTTACAGTTAGTGGCGCAGTAAGTTTCTCCAAATGTAAATTCCATGAGGGCAGTAATAACCCTGTATGCTTTTCCTTACTAGTATATCTCCAGTGTCTGGTATAGTGTAGTAGGCATTCAGTAAATATTTGTCAGAAAGGATTTAAAAAACATATTGTATTATGATATGTAGTGCTGAAAATGATATGGTAGTGTATGATTAAGATGGTTTACCTGGGTTTTGAATTCAGATAGGTTTTATTCTTAGCTCTACCATTTAGTTGCTGACTGATCTTGGGCAAGTGCCTGGTAGAATAAGTGATAGTAGTATTTACTGTTTTTCTGGCTGCCTTCCCACTTCTCATCCATTTCTGATTATGAATGCCTTGAGAACAAGGATGCTTTCTGGATCTAGCTAGCACCAGAACCTACTACAGTGCTTAACATCTTATAAAACTGTTGAATTGAAGTCTTGAAGTTATGATTGTTAGAGGCACATTATGGCATAAACTATGGTTAATCCCATACTTCAACTGTACTGAACTCATGTCTCTCAGAAAGCTCCTTGTTCTCTCTAGTACTTTGGTTTTTGCACATACCACTCCCTCTTCCTGGGATTTTTATACCAGGTCTTTACAAATATCTTGTTTGTCCTTAGGACTCAGCTTAGGCTTTCCCTTCTTCTGGAAAGCTTTCATCATCTCCCTCAACAGGTTGGGTGTCTTTTCTCTAGAATTGGTTTCTCAGTCTTGGCACCATTATCATTTTGGACTGGGTAGTTTTTTTGTTGTAGGTGCACTGTCCTGTTCATTGCAGGATGTTCAGCATCCCAGGCCTCTGCCCGCCAGATGCTAATAGCATTCTCTCTACTTGCGAAAACCCAAAACGTCTCCAGTCATTGCCAAATGTCCCCTAGGGAGCAAAATCACTCTTGAATGAGAATTAGAATCTAGAATTAAAGCCCTTATTCAATAATATTGTAGTTGTCAGATATTCTTAGTTGTATTTTTCAACAGAATGTAAGTTCCCTTGAGGACAGGGACTATACTGTATTTATACTTTTTATCTCCAGCATCTAGCTAGTGTCTGACATACAGGTAATCAGTACATATTTGTTGAATGAATTGAACATAATTCACAATAATGGATTCCAGATACCTTGTGACAAACAAGCCTCATTTTAAACTGGGACTGGGGTTCATTTTTAAATGTAACATAAAGGCTTCTGGAAGCAATTTCACAAAAATAAATTACATCTGATATTTTCGATTAGTGGTTTATTTACAAGTAGACAAGTACTATTCCTAGTGTCTTCTTACATTGGATCTCTTTTGATTTGTCTGTTTTTCAGTTACTTTGTTAGACTTAGCTTTTGATTGGATATTACGTATTTTGAAGATCGAGTCCACGATTGAGTGAAATTGAAATTGTGCTGTCTTGAAATAGAATGCACAGTGGGCAGTGGTATACCCTAAAGTCTTGTGGGTAGAGGAAGGATAGTTTTGTTGACTGTAACTTTACTGTTCAATGAAATTCTTGGTAAATAGCCTTTTGTTGTAGAATTTCGTAGAGCATTTTTTTTCCCTTGGGCATTTCACCCCTTTGTATAACTGTGAGTAGATGGTAATGGTATTTCTGTGATGTTGGGCAGTACCTTTTCCCCAAAGGCTGAGATTTAGTAGTAGGATTTGAGGAATTAAGAAGATAAGAATAATTTGGTTTTGGATGTAAATTTGATAATCTTTTCCCATCACCATCCCGGTTGAGATTTTTGGGGAGAAGCAAGAGGCCTTCCTGCTTTTTTGTCTTTTTATCACCCCAGTCCCATGCCAGTACCTAGGTGCTCATTTCATCTGTCACCAAGGTCTTTCAGCCGTGCCTTCAAAGTAGATTTCAAATCCAGTTGCTAAACCACCCTGGTCTAAGCTATTACCATCTCTTGTCTGGACTATAGTATTAGCCTTCCCCTTGGTCTTCTTGCTTGCAATATTACTTTTCCCTGATCAGTCTCTGTACAACTGCCAAAATGATTTGTAAAAAGTGTGAATTAGATCATGTTATTTTCTTGTATTGGAAAACCAGTGGTTTATTGTGTCAAATAATTCACCTCTAAGTGGTGTTAGTTCCTGAAACAATTTTGACTTGAAAATAGTCATTGTGTTGCTTCTTTTTCCAGGAGGAACAGCACAACATGCTGGGCTCTGGATTTAAAGCTGAGCGCTTACGAGTCAATTTGAGATTAGTCATAAATCGTCTTAAACTATTGGAGAAAAAAAAAAGTGAGTAGCACATGATTGCTCTACCTTTTCTTCCCCAAAATATATCAGTGGGTGCCAGCACCACAGTACTAGATCTTTTAGGCCAGTACTGTGAACTGTAAGGGATCTCATATGTTTTGAACTCTTGATGCATTTCTGCCTCCTGTAACTAGTTAGACTGAATCACTTTGTTGCAGGGAAAGGGACATAGTCTTGCTGTGGAATAGGTAACATTACTCCTGAGTTGGAGATGTCAAGCCATAGGAACTATATTCTTACTTACACAAAACAACAAGTTCTAGAGTAGATGGGATGGAACTAGATTTCCTAAGGGAAAGCGTGCTGGGATGTAGTAGAAATACCCAGTTCTCTGTTGGGATGGAGGTCAGCTCGCAGACCAGGTGCCAGTGCACTACTGCTGTGTGACTGGAGTGGAATTTGTGCCTTAGCGGAACTGGCTCAGAAAGCAAGGAAGGAGATTGCTGACTATCTGGCTGCTGGGAAAGATGAACGAGCTCGGATTCGCGTGGAGCACATTATCCGTGAAGACTACCTCGTGGAGGCCATGGAGATCCTGGAGTTGTACTGTGACCTACTGCTGGCTCGGTTTGGCCTCATCCAGTCTATGAAGTAAGATATTTTGATTCAAAGACCCAAATCACTTCTGGAATTTGAGAAGGGAGTAATACTGATCTCTTCCTACTAAGGGATTATTTCATGTACCCAAGGATGTTTTTCCTACCAGTTAGTTGGCTTGAAGGTCTAATCTCAATGTAGATAACTGCTGAAAAGAAAATATAGAATCTGGGCCGGGCGTGGTGGCTCATGTCAGAGGCTGAGGCGGGTGGAATGCTCAAGGTCAGGAGTTCGAAACCAGCCTGAGCAAGACCAGAGACCTCGTCTCTACTAAAAAAAAAAAAAGAAAGAAAAGAAGAAATTGGCCAGCTAAAAATATATAGAAAAAATTAGCCAGGCATGATGATGCATGCCTCTGTAGTCCCAGCTACTTGGGAGGTTGAGGCAGAAGGGCTTGAGCCCAGGAGTTTGAGGTTGCTGTGAGGTAGGCTGACGCCACGGCACTCTAGCCCGGGCAACAGAGTGAGACCCTGTCTCACAAAATAAAAATAAAATAAAATATAGAATCTGAAATTCAGTTTGAATCTGGCTCAACCTGTGGCCTTGGGCTTGTTGCCTAGTTGAATTTCTCTAAAAGAAAAATAGGGTAATGAAAATGGCTAGAAGCCTAGAGTTACTGTGAGAGTCCAGTGAGATTGTTGAAATAGCTTTAGAGGCTAGCAAATATATGATACAAAAGCCAGGGTTTTGTTGATTTTGAATGTTAAGTTATATTAATTTTTTTCCTTGATTAGGGAGCTAGATTCTGGTCTGGCTGAATCTGTGTCTACATTGATATGGGCTGCTCCTCGACTCCAGTCTGAAGTGGCTGAGTTGAAAATAGTGAGTACAACCAGTTTCAGTGCTGTTTGTAGCTTTTCACATTGTGAAAAATGTTGGTTAATGTAAGTTACTTCTGCTCATTTGACGAGGTATTTTGTACCCTTCTCATGCTTTTGAAACAGCTTTGTAAATTTCTTTGTAAATTCCTTTTTAGGCCTCAGATGCTAGAACAGTATTTTGCAAACTTGAATAATTTTTTTAAGGAGCAAAGTTTTCTGTATTTCCACAAAAATTTTGTCTTAAATTATTTTTATTATAATGTTATTTATACAAATAGAAAAGTTCTTATACAATTGTAAACCAGCAAAGTTAAAATAACAGTAATTTAAGGTGACAGATGTTTTGCTTTATTTGTTGATTCCACAACTATTTATTGAATAGATGCTGTGAGCTAGGTGAGTGCTGAGGGTAACAGTGGTGAGCAAAATGTGGCAGCAGCCATACTGTTGTAGCTTAAAGTCTAGTGGAAGAAATGGACATTAACCAGAAAATTGCACATCACAGCATGGGTATGGTACTGACTGCTAGGATACAAATTCAGTTGAGTTTTCTATTTTCTGCATCTTTGCCTTTTTGTTTTATTTTCTAGGAGTTTGTCTCAGTCTTACCTCCTACCCCATCTGTTGAGATTTCTTTGTCTTCTGTATGTTTTTATTTTTCAAGAGCTCTTTTTAATTCTTTGAATATTTTTTATAATATATTTTTTTGTTTTTGGAGATTGGCTCTCACTCACTATGTTGCCCAGGCTGGTCTTGAACTCCTGGGCTCAAGCGATCCTCCCTCCTCAGCCTCCCAAATAGCTGGGACTACAGGCACCATAGGCTATTGCTTTTGTTTCACGCCTTGTAACTTTCTGAGGATATTCATTATAGTTTCTTTTTAACTTTTTTTTCTTTCTGTCATGTTTGTTTCCTTCAAGTTCTTTTTTTTTTAATTTCTTAGTTTTAGACTCTGTTTTGTAGTAGAGGCTTTCCCAAAGGTTTGGTGGTCCTTGGCTGTCGATTTACATTTGAGAGAGACACTGAAAAACAGATTGGAATCTCTGTATGCATGGATGGGGTTTACTGCCAGATGCCCTCATTATTGAGTGAGCTAGCTAAGCCCTATCTTGAGGGAATTCCAGACTGTCAGAAACTAGTTTTCTTTCTTTGGATTGGTCATTTTCCCCAGGGGAATCCTCCTGTCTTCTACCTGGAGGGTATAAGCTGGCTGCCAGTGTTTCTGAGAGCCTAGTGAAGAAGGAAGCCAAAAGTCTCACTGTTTGACATGTAGACTTACCCCTAATTCTCCTGTTGTAAGTATCTCTGCTCTCTCCTGTGTATGGAGTCCAGAGTCCCTCTGATTTTACTTCCCCAGAGCATAAACCTCCTATTTTCTGCTAGGGTAGGGAGGGTAGTCATTGAGTTATGTGGACAGAGACAGGGGAGAGTAAAGCCAACTGTTTCTTATACAGACTTTTAATCTCAATCTCATTTTTAGTCTCTCCTATACTCTTCCTTTAAAAATAATCTCATAGTGGAAAGGGTTTATATGTCACAAAACCCAAAGCCATAAACAAAGAGTGATAAATTAATATAAGTAAAAATAAAATAGTCTGTGTACAGTGCAAAGCAAAACAGAAACCATAGGTCAAAAGACAAATGACATTTATATCATAGGTACCAGGTATCCCTGAAAATCTGCATATGGAACAGTAAGAACCCCCCCCCACACACACACACACTGGGCTCCCAGAATGTTGGGACCACTCTTGTTCAGTGTCACTATCATCTCCTGCCTGGACTATTATAGTAGCTTCTTGAATATTCTTCTTAAACTCATTTTCACTTCCTTCAGTCTATTTACCATTCCATCAGAACAACCTGAGGGTTTTGTTCAAAACACAGATCGAATCCTGTCACTACCTCTTGCTTTAAAGCCCTTTAGTAGCTTTCTGTTGCTCTTGTGATCGAAGCAAAACTTCTTAATATGGTCGACGTGGCCCTGCATTGTCTGGCTCCCACCTGCATTTCTTACTTAGTCTCCTACCACATTCTTCCTTCAGGCTCTGTACTAGAGGCTCCCTGCCTTTATTTCAGGCTTGAGGATTGGCCATGTTTTTTCTTTGCACATGCTGTTTTCTTTTCCTGGAATCTACTTTCTTCTTGAAGCATCATTTCCTTCAGAAAGCTGTATACTTTTTTGATCAGATCTGATTGTCCTGTTATAAGCTGGTGATAGCATGGTGTACCTTCCCCTTGGTACCGCTTACCACAGCTGCAGTTGTACCTTTATCTGTGTGATTATTTGGTTAATGACTGTTTTCCCCAGAGACTGTAAGATTCTATGAGAAGGAACAAATGTCTGTATTTGTTAATCATTATATTTATATTGCATGCCATAATGCTTATATAGTGTTTGGCACTTGGTTGCTGTTAATTGGATGGATGGGTAAACAAATAAGTGAGTGAATGAATGAATGAGTATCCCTTAAGGTATTATAGACTCCAGTTTTTGGAAATCCTATAATAGAAGCATGTTAACTATTGACAGAAGGAAGCTTGAAGCAGTCTGTAGTAATGGCTTCCATTTTTATTTACTATTCTTTTTTCTCTCTAGGTTGCTGATCAGCTCTGTGCCAAGTATAGCAAGGAATATGGCAAGTTATGTAGGACCAATCAGATTGGAACTGTCAATGACAGGGTAATGAGCATACTTGGTAAAAATGAAGCAAGGCACGCGGTGGGGGGGTATTTTATTGCTTGTGGTGATTTTAGTGGGTACCACTGTGTGACTCAGTTAATTAGGATTGCACATTTCATAGTGAGGGCGAGAGGAACAGCTGTGTGACTGGCAGTGCAGTCAACTGCTTACCCCTGCCCAGCACCTCTAATTGTGATGCTGTCATTCATTCCTGGCTTTTCCCTCATCCTTTGTGCCCCTTGTGATTTGTGAAGGTGGGAAGTGAGGTGGGGAGAAGTGTGGATGAATTGAAATGTGGAAGGAAGCTATGTCAGCCTTTTACCGACTCCTGGGTCATGTGTAATTGGAGAATGTAAGGGAGAGACAGGTGCTGTGACATGCCTTGTGATTCTGAAAAAAAATCATTGAACCGCTCTGAACCTCTTTTTTCCTCAACTTTACCTGTAAAATGAGAGGAACTAGGTTTAAATAGTGAGACAGGTTAGGATTAGGCTAGTTGTTGTAGATCCATCTTAACCATGGGTCTTTTACTTACAGCTAATGCACAAACTGAGTGTGGAAGCCCCACCCAAAATCTTGGTGGAGAGATACCTAATTGAAATTGCCAAGAATTACAACGTACCCTATGAGCCTGACTCTGTGGTCATGGTAAGTTTATTCCACAGTACAAAGGCAAATGAGTTTCTAAATATGACCTTCTTTGAAAAAATAACCATATTCTTTGTACTAAAGTTTGTGTATGTGAATTTAAGCCTTCCAGTTATTGCCTTTTTGAGTGACAATAAATATGCCACCCGTATTTCTCAGAGTATACTTAAGAATTAGATTAAGTGAATAAATGCAAGCACATTGAGAAGGTACTAACCTTGTTACAGATGTAAAATGCCATTATTATTGCTGCCTTTCAGTGAACGTCAAGAAATTGAGAATCCCCCTATGGATAGCAAGAAATGTCCCAAGACCTAAACAGTTCCTAAAACATTTCTTGGGTGCCTACCATGTGCCAGATAGCGCATAGAAGGCTGAGAATACAGAGATTTATAAAAACAGGGTCTCTGTCCTGAGACCTTACAGTATAAGGCGGGTAAATATGCAAACAATAATCATCAGCAGTTACAAGTTGATGGGCTGTGGTGAGTGCTTTGGTGTGCTGCTCAGTCATCCCCTTTAGCCCCAGTTTAGCAGGTCTGTCCCAGCTCCAGAACTCACTGGAAAATTGGCTGAAGCCTTTGTTGTGACCACGGTGCAGTCCAAATCTCCGACTAGCCTACTCTGCTTACTTCACTTTCCCCACAGGTGTTCATCCCAAGAGCACTCTCCAGTAAACTTCCTTCATGCTAATCTCCACCTCAGAGTCTGTTTTCTGAGAAACCTGGCTTTGGACATGGATTAATGATAGAGGTTTTTCTGTTTTTCTCAGGCAGAAGCTCCTCCTGGGGTAGAGACAGATCTTATTGATGTTGGATTCACAGATGATGTGAAGAAAGGTGGCCCCGGAAGAGGAGGAGGAGGGGGTGGGTTCACAGCACCAGTGGGCGGACCTGATGGAACAGTGCCAATGCCCATGCCTATGCCCATGCCATCTCCAAATACACCTTTCTCATATCCACTGCCAAAAGGACCGGTAAGTATATATATAAATAAGTGTGGATGTAAGCTTTATAAAATGTTACAGAGGATGACAAGTTAGCTCTGTGAATACACTCAGGAATTGTAGGTTGTCAGAAGCATTTAGCAGTATGAACATTTGGTATTAGCTTAGTGATCACATTGTGGAAAAAAATAGCATTGGGATTCAGAGAAAGTCTTTTGGCTGAGCTTATAGGTAATGGAGTGGGAAAATCTAGAAAAATGGTGCAAGAAAAACCCTTTTCATATAGGTTACTTAATATCTTTGGGACTTGTTGCAGTCATGCTAGCAGCTTTTTCCACAAATGAATAAAGCACCACTTATTACCAGGCAGAAAAACCTCCTTTGTGGACAAGGAGGAGGAGGTCATAGCTATTATGGAAGGCTGAGTAGAATTTTCCTTTGTAGACAATGAACCACTTAAGTAATCTGAAGAATAGCTATTGGCTGTTAGATTTTTAAAAATGTGGAATCCTTCCAACCACATGTGGTCCTTTTGGGCATCTTGAATATATATATTCAATGTGAGGATTATATATATTTCTCCCTTCCCACACACAAACCTCAGAAATTGCAAATTGGGGGCAGTGTCTCTGATGTTGCCTTTCTCCTCTTGCAGTCGGATTTCAATGGATTGCCAATGGGGACTTATCAGGCCTTTCCCAATATTCATCCACCTCAGATACCATCAACTCCCCCATCGTATGAATCTGTAAGTGCCTGAGCCTCTTTTATAAGCAACAGGAGAGAGAATCCCATGAAGAGAGCACAAAATAATGACCACAGGGAAGGCAAAGTTTTAATCAACTCCTAGTACCAGCATTGTTCTTGCTTTGGGATTCTTGTGTTGCTTTAATGCTACCCTGGAAATGGGGAGTGGCGGTGATGGCAGCGTCATTGGTGGCAGTGCTTTGTCCATGCAGTTACGCCAGGAATCAGGAAGGAGCTGCAGATTTTAGAGTTGTAGTACCCTCTGAGGGTATTTAACCAGTTTGTTGGTTTTTTTTTAAACTAGCTAGGCAGAAAATCACATTGAGCTGGTATAGTCTTGGTGCTAGAATGTCATAATTACTAAAATAGTAATGTTAAAAGTTCTCAACACTTATGTAAAGGAATAGCGACCAGATTTTTTGTCTTAACAGAAGCATTTAGCAAATTTCAGCTTATAGCATTGATTTCACATTTTAGTCTTGTAGTTAAAACTTGCTTTTAATAGCTAGTACAATAATGATGCCTTGAATTTTAAGTGGTTATTAACAGCTTTGGTTCAGAATTAGATCTTTTTCTGCCAGCCTTGTTTCCTCAGTATATGCCTTTGACCTATGTTTCCATCTGACACTTTACTGAGAAAACAAATTGGTATGGCACTTGGTGTGTAAATTACTCATTTAGGAAAATCTCCCTGTTCCTGAGCTTACTGTTTTTTGGTTTTATCTCTAGGTGCTTTGTTTTACCTTGGGCCTGAGTTTTTCTTATGCTTTGGTCTTGCATGTGTCAAAGCATGACCCACAGCTGTTTCTAGGAATGAGGTAGAAGATCTTTATCAGTATTTGAGGACTTGGTTCTTACAGATTATTCAGTGGTTTAGTGCTTTCCCTTTGCCTGGAAGGTGAAGGTATCATTAAAAAAAGTGTTATGGTGTGGTAAGAATTTTCCTTTTCTCTGCTTGGCAGTTAAGAGTTCAACATGGTATCTCCCTGGTTGGAAGAAGTGAAGGGGGATGAGTTCTTTGGAGCTGGTTCTGTTGCTTTTGATAAACAGCTTAGCTCTTGGAAAACACAGGGGCTTATTGATACTCATCCTTTCTCTAGTGATGCCATTGCTTTATCCTCTGATAACAATCTTTGTGTTTCAGGTTGATGACATAAATGCTGATAAGAATGTTTCTTCTACACAGATTGTTGGTGAGTGTGTCAGAAACCTTCCAGGTTTCTGAGTCCTTTGTTTTGTCATTATTATTCTTCCCTCAGAGACTGTTTCCACCTCCATGGTATGCTACCCACATTTCCTATTCTCTTCCCAGAAGTAGTATGGCTAAAACAGAACTCAAGATTTCCTACTTCTAAGGATAAAAGGTTTTCCCAAATTCCCTGTCAGTGGCATCACCTTTTTTTTTTTTCCCCCGGACAGGATCTCACTCTGTTACCCAGGCTAGAAGTACAGTGGCTCAATCATACCTCACTATAGCCTTGACAGCTGGGCTCAAGCAATCCTCCTGGCTTAGCCTTTCTAGTAGGGAGGACTAGTAGCATGCATCACCATGCCAGGCTAAGTTTTTAAAACCTTTTAGAGGGACAGGGTCTTGCTATAGTGCCCAGGCTGGTCTCAAACCCCTGGCTCAAGCGATGCACATCCCCCACCCTCCCAAAAGCACTGGGATTATAGGCATGAGCCATGCCTGGCATCACTTTTCTTTTTGATCTTGTAAAGATCAAGTCATGTTCAAGTTTTTTATTGTTGCTTCAGTTTCCATTGTGTCTGGAAATACAAAAAAACTTTTTCTAAATCAGGGCACTAGAGAGATGTTAGATAGGTGAAAATAAGCACAGATCATAAGACTATAGCTCAGTTGATTTTCATAAAGCATGCATGTTCTTGTAGTTCTCATGCAATTAAAAAATAAAATATTACCAGAAACCCAGAGGGGTAATACTTTTATAAAATTAGAGACAGTAGTTTTATTAAAGTACAATTTATATTAAAAAAACATATAGGCTAAGTTTTTATACACACTCAACTACCACTAGAGTCAAGGAATAGAATGATGTTTCTATACCATTTCTCCAGGGAGTTTTCCCCCTTTTCCCCCATAGGCAAGTGCTGTTCTATAATTTAGTTTTGCCTATTCTAGAACTTAACATATAAATAGCAACATAATAGGTAAATGGGGGATGATTTTAACATAAAATGCAAAGCAAAAGACTGGAAATACAGATTAGGCCATTATATCAGATAAAATAGGTTGTTACAGGAAACTTTTGTGAAAGGGAACTGTCTGTTTAGATGAATGTTCTGTGGACCTGGCCCCATGCATTACACTTTGACTTCCCTTAAGAAGTAAATGTTGGCTAGGCACGGTGGCTAACGCCTTGTAATCCTAGCACTCTGGGAGGCCGAGGCGGGCGGATCGCTCAAGGTCAGGAGTTTGAAACCAGACTGAGCGAAACCCCGTCTCTACTAAAAATAGAAATTAATTGGCCAACTAAAAATATATAGAAAAAATTAGCCGGGCATGGCGGCACATGCCTGTAGTCCCAGCTACGCAGGAGGCTGAGGCAGGAGGATTGCTTGAGCCCAGGAGTTTGAGGTTTGCTGTGGGCTAGGCTGATGCCACGGCACTCTAGCCTAGACAACAGAGTGTGAGACTCTGTCTCAAAAAGAAAAAAAAAAGTAAATGTTAATTTGTTAAAACCTAAGTGTTTTCTCCTGTATTTTGATAGTTTTATTTTTTCTGCCAAAGGGGATCTGAGCCATTTCTCTGGCATTTGTAACATTGTGCTCCCCTTCCCCTAATTTAATTAGGTCCTGGACCCAAGCCAGAAGCCTCTGCAAAGCCCCCTTCCCGACCTGTGGATAACTACGACAACTTTGTATTACCAGAGTTGCCATCTGTGCCAGACACACTACCAACTGCATCTGCTGGTGCCAGCACCTCAGCATCTGAAGACATTGACTTTGATGATCTTTCCCGGAGGTTCGAAGAGCTGAAAAAGAAAACATAGGCCTCTTAAACCAGGCAACTTCTGGGAGTTGAGACTGAGCAGTTTCTCCACGTAACAAAGAATCTCCATGAAATTATGTTTCATCTGTTAACCATCACTGAGCACACTTCCTTGGGGCTCTCTTCCTACTTCTCCAGATTCTGCTGCTTTCCAATTCTCTATTGATCCTAAGAGACTAACAACCAGAGACTCTGTGGCCAGAACAGTTGGCTCCTGGCAGCTGTGCTTATCTATTTCCTGTCAGAGTGATCCCAGGTTCTCTCCCTGGTCTCTCCACAGGAGAGCGGGAAGATGAACGCCTTATGGGGAGAGCCACCCGAGATGGCTGAACAGTGGAGGAGAGCACCCCATGAAGCCTCTCAGCCTGGTGTTGAGGTTCCAGACTTAGAAACAAACCCCATTGAGGTGAGAGAATCAAGGCCACAGTGTGCGTTTTCTCACTCTAACATGAATGGGGAAGAGAGAGAAAATGACTCAGGAGGCCAGTGTTGTAACGGTCCTGGTAGCTGAGCCCTCTCATTGGTATATACACTACTCCTCGCTGCAGGGCACTGTTCAACCTGGATCCAGTTGCAAAGTTGATTTGGAAAGTTGAAGGCCCCTCTTAGTTCTGCTGGATTCTCAGGGAGCCCTCTGTGGCCTTTTGCTTTATTTTGAGTGCTGTTTCCCTTTCACAAGAGGGCAGCACTGTTTCTGTTTTCCACATGGCATGTTCTGTTGGATTGCATTACTGGCAGAGGGAGGATAGGCCACATATTGGGCAGAAGCTGCGGTGGGCTTTCAGCTGCCTTAATAGAAGTACTCAAGTCTCTTGGGTAGTGAGCTGGAAAGCCTACAGAACAAGAGGAGTACGTTTTCATTTGAAAACTTTGACTAGTGGAATCTTGAAAACTGACCTCAGATAAATTTTTGGTGCCCATGTGGCTGTAATTCATGGCTTTCTGGAAGGGATGAGACTCTTAACTGTCGTAACTCACGTGCTCCTTTGCCCCAGAGCTGAAGCCATCCTTCCTCACAGGGATGGTTTTGGGATCAAAAGATAAAAACTTTTGTTTCTGTGTAACATCTGTACATACCTGTTTCCACCAACTTTGTTTTTGATTGGGTTGTATCTCATGGCCCAGTAGTTGCTAATAAAGTTAGAAGATCTTGTGTCCTCATTTCTTCACTCTTAGGTCAAACAATGATGTATAAATTTGGATTTTAGTGGAGAATATTTTAAGCAAGTGATCCATGTTGGTGTACAAGCCAGAGCCAGCCCTCACCTTCGGCCTCCTCAGTTATGCAGATGTCTGAAGCAGTGCAGGGCTTATTTTGATCTCTGCATTTAAGCACAGATAGCATCTGCGAATTTGGTTACTCCTCTGTGGCAAGGTTCTGCAGCAGCCAGAGCTCATACTTAAATCTTTATTTTTAGTAAGGTGCAGTGAGCTCACTTCTGACTCATTCATTTCTCACAGCCATCCTGTGGTATGAGTGGTGTTCTGTTACTTGCTGCTTGGCATCAAGAGCTGGTTTATTCTGTAATGTTCTTGCAGGGTTATCCTATCCTGACAGTGCCAAGATCCAGAAGCAAGAACTTGGAGCCAAGGGGGTTTTGATTCCTTACTAACAAGAACAAAGTGTAGGGAGGGAGCAGTGGTGGGGAAAAATTTAAAAAGTATATAATTTTCTAAGCTGTGCTATGCAAAGATAAATAATAATATGCTAGGAAATAAGCCAAGATAAGAAGTAACAGGATTAAGGTAGTTTGTCTTCTAAAACCTCAATGTCTTTGCCCACTGCTGTCATGGCTTCTTGCTTAGATGAGGGGTGCTGGTGTTGCTGGATTCCTAACAAACTTGAGAACTTCTGTAGCAGCATATCTACCAGTGTAGCTTCTTTCTGAGTATTTGAAGACAAAAGGGAAAAAATGAAATTATTGCTAATGTTCAAGTAAAGAAACACCAAAGATACTATTTCTTTAATGATTTTCAAGCATTTGGAGTGTTTCCTCTACTTGAGGGCCAGCTTTTTATAGGACATTGGCTATAGAACATTATGTCGTCTTGGTTACTTGGGTTTCCTAGGAAAATAGTTGGCAGAGCTGTTAAAACTAATAAAGGGAATATGCTGATACTGTGTATTGTGTCAGTCTGTAATCTTGAGCTTTCCCAGTGATACAGTTCATTTTTCAGTTACCAAGCCAGAGTTACCTACCTTAGGGGACTTTCTTTCTTTTCTAAAGGCCATTAGAATGGCAGAAACAAAAAGGTTAATTATCACAAGTACTATCAAGATGACACTGGTGAGGATCAGAAAGGAGCCCAGGACCGGGTCTAAAGCAATAACCTGAAAAGACAATAAGAACACTTTGAGAGACTAACAATTTATTTTCTACTTTACGAACATAGCTATATGCTAACATTTGGGATCCACTCATAAGACATACCTGGTGGAAACTAGGGAGAGAGGCAGGAAGATACAAAAAGGGAAATAATTTTAATGAGCAGGAATGACTGTAAGGATGTTAATTTTGACTTCAGGGGTTTCACAAGAAGAAAACAGGTAAGTTACAGTAGAACTGTAAATGATCCAAATCTCGTGAGTTTTGACAGTTACAAAAAATGTATCTAAACGTGGAAGCTTCAAGAGATAGCAAATGCATACTGAAAGAATAAATGCGTACCAGAAGTGAGAATGCAAACAATCTCTGCCATGTCAAGAAACTTCTATTTGGCTGGGCACAGTGGCTCACACCTATAATCCTAGCACTCTGGAAGGCTGAGGCAGGAGGATGGCTTGAGCTCAGGAGTTGGGTATCAGGCCTGAGCAAGAGCAAGACCCCATCTCTACTAAAAATAGAAAAATTAGCGAGGCATCATGGTGTACACCTGTATCTCCAGCTACTCGGAAGGCTGAGGCAGGAGGATGGCTTACACCCATGAATTTGAGGTTATAGTGAGCTATAATGACGCCACTGCACTCTACCCAGGGCAACAGTGAGACTCTGTCTCAAAAAAAGAAGAAACTTCTCTAAAACAGGATTCTTACAAAATGTTAACAGGTTAACCACAGAAAACTAGCTTTTATTACAGGATTTTTTCCATTATAATTACCAAGTCCTGTCACTGTTTTTCTTGAGACAGAAACTACCTCTGAAAGTTCTATCATTTACTTTTCTTCATTAAGAGATATTTTCTCAAATTCCAGGCCAACTAGAATGGTTTCCATAACAATTTTTTTTTTTTTAAATCTGAGTGTTCTTTTTAACAGATACTTATTTTCTCTTGGTATTGACCCATTCCTTGTTGCCACTAGAGCACTGTTAAAAAAAAAAAAACCAACAACCGAGAGGACAGTTACTTATAATAAACACTACCCTGAATCTCCTAGATGACAAAATATTTTCAAGCACCAACCTATCAGCCACTGAAATGTGCTTAATTATGTACCAATGCCAAGTAAACCAAATAATCTGGGCAGTCTGAGTCTGAGTTTGTGATACAAGATTTTTTCCCCAACAAGTTTGACAGCAGAAAAAATGTTTTTTAATCAAAAAATGTTGTTGGGGGTGGGGAGCAAGGACAATATACATAACCTTAACATTTGTACCCCCATAATATGCTGAAATAAAAAAGAAAAAGATTTCAAGAAGAAAAAAAAATTTATGTTAGCAAAAGTTTATTCTGGTTGTTACTTCCTTTAGAGCTTTAGGATACAAAGTGCTCCACCGGGGAGGTCTCGATTCCCTAGTGATTCGAGCTGGGACCCACAACAAAATAGTCCAGCCAAAATAGCAGTTATAGTCCTCCCTCAGTATCTGGAGATTGGTTCCAGGACCGCTTTGGATACTGAAATCCAGATGCTTAATAGCATTTGCATATAACCTTTGTATATCCTCTTGTATACTTTGTCATCTCTGGATTACTTACAAAACCTAATACAGTAGAAATGCAATGTAAATAATTGTTAGATTTTTTTCTGGATACAAGGTCTTACACATTGTACCCAGGCTAGAGTACAGTGGCATCATAGCTCACTGCAATCTCCAGCTCAAGTGATCCTCTTGCCTCAGCCTCCCAAGTAGCTGAGACTACAGGTGCATGCCACCATGCATGGCTAATTTTTTTTTTTCCTTTGGTAGAGACAGGGTCTCCCTCCACTTTGTTGCTCAGGCTGTTCTCAAAATCCTGGCCTCAAGCAGCCCCTCCTGCCTTGGCCTCCCAAAGTGCTAGCATTACAGGCATGAGCTACTACTGCTGGCCAACAATTTTATTACTTTCTATTGTATTTTTAATTTCATTTCCAAATGTTGAATCTAGACGCGGATCCCATGGATACAGAGAGGGCTGACTGTATATCCTTTCTTGGATGTGGTAATTTTCCACATTAGAAACTGAACTTACCTATTTTAATTAGTAACCTTTGAATTTCAGATCATCAGGATGATCAGCCTTGATCAAAGTCTTGCCAGTTTCACTAACTGAAACTGCAGTTTTTTCCTTCCCTGTGCAAATGTGCCAATCACGTACTAGTGTTTGGAGCCCAAATCCTCATTTGGGTTTTCTACTTTATATCTTTTATTTTGAGGAAGACAAGGATTTGTATTGATAGTCCCTTGGGGGAAATTAAACCAAATAGAATTCTACAGAGACACTAGGATGGGTTTTATTTTTTACCTCCTTGTGGTCAGAAATTCCCACCAGGAGACCAACAACAGTCATTGCTGAGCTGACAAAAGTCTGGTAGTCAGAGATGCTCCATCCAAACAGCAGGTTAAACTGGAGAGGAGAAAGGTGGGTCAGTGGGTGGGAGTGCAGGTCTCTGTCCTGAGGTGCTTGATGACGTGGCCAACATAGAACCAATAGAATGGAAAGAAATTCCTTGTAGTACTCATATTGCTATGCCCCAAAATTGCATAAAATTCCTTGGTAATTATATAGTATTGTCATTTAAATTTATTTGACCATCACCTTACCCAGGGAGCTACATTTTATCCCCATTTTAGAGAGGAGACAAACATCTGGGTTTAAATTACACTAGTTAAGTATGGAACTACAACTAAACCCAACTTTCTTACTCTGCTACCTTTTCTCCAAAAGTCATGGATTTTCTTTTCTAAAGAGATTGAGGTGATTCTAGGATGCCAGCATGTGGAGACAGACAGACACTGGGCCCAGGGACTTACAGCAATGGCATAGCTCGTGAGCAGGATCAGGATGATCAGCAGGAAGCCCACCACCTCGCCCCAGGCTTTGCTCAGTGTCCTGCCGATGACCTGTAGCCTGGCGTTAGGATGCAGCAGATTCCACAACTGAACAGTGGCCAGGAGAACCAGGAAGCCTGCGAGGTGAATGGCAGCAGAGTTCACTTTCACTGCCTCATAGAAGCTGATGAACCTGTACCAGGGAAAGCTGACAGTTACTCAGCAGGAAGTACGTGCCGTCATCAATTCCTGTGATAGCAGTTTCTCCGCCGCTCCTGCTGCTGAAGCGCAGCAGCTCTGAGTCCTCTTAGGTTGAACACTTGCTGATGTAAGAACTCTGCTTTCTAGTTTGGCCTCTTGTACTTGCAGATGTGAGAACGTTAGCAAAAGGCTGTGTATTTTATGGGAGCTGTGCGGAGGAAACCTTCAAATGTGACCTCTAGCTGATTTTATTTACTCCAAATTCACCTGGAAATCAAAACCAGTCTCCTGTACTGCTCTGGTGTAAGTTAAATCTCCCCTCTCAAGAGGAGATGAGTTAACCCAATGAGAAGAACCATCATGCTAATCTGTTCTTTGGAGTACTCTGATCCTGTACTGTTCTCTGGTGGTAGATAATTGACCTGTAGGTTTAATAGTGCTTAGACTAGAATGGTAGGTGATAACCTAGAGGCGAGGGGTGATACTCACCAAGTTGGGTTTTGTTATATGAGAGATAACATAATTTCATGTTGCAGCAACTAGGTTACTCAGAAAGACCCCCATGGACACAAGCAAGTTGGCACTTGATCACAATTTTTTTATTGTCTAAGACCTGGGCAATGCCACATGGCAGGCTGGACTTTGGCTACCATCACCATTCAAGCTGCAGACGTACTGTCCCTGTATGAACAACTTTCCATAAGGCCCACAGGGACAGCGCCTCAGGAAGAGTCTTACACAGATCACATCTAGGCTGTTGATCACTGAAGAGATTAGCAAAACACCAATTGGCAATACTTCGTGTGGGAATACTTGATTCTCCTCTCCATGGGAAGACCAGAGAAGGTGGTCAAACGGGCAACATCCATCTCTACCCTGAAAGCAATTCCCTTGGCATTTAAAGGATGGACTAGGTGTTGTGGTTTTATTTAAAAGATTGTTATTTGTCATGCCTTAGGGTTTATGCCTTGGCCAGGGTACAAAATAATGACCAATTCCAGGACCTTGCTCTGAAATTTAAATGCATTGTCCTTGACAAGCATATACCTAAGCACTGGGAAGGCAGAAGAGCTTTACAACATGACCAGCAGTTAAACAGTTTGGAGCTGTTTTCTCTGCTGTGGACATTAGTCCAAGGTCTAGTTTTAACTGTGATATTCTACAAATACACATCTGGTCGGGCAGTGGAGCGGTAGGAGAGGGAGTTTCAAAGAATGTGTGTGTGTAACCAGGAAACTTCAGACACAAGGTAGGGATAACCAGTGCTCCTCTGGCTCCCCTTTACCTGTCGCGGTCACGGCGGTATTGTGCCATGTATTTCTTATGGAGAGAAATGCTCTTCATGTCAAGCCCCAAGATGGTGAAGCTAATGAGGATTATGCTCGTGACCAGAATGTTTCTCTTCCTAGCGAAGAACCTCCACCTCTGCCGTTTCAGCCGCCGACCCTAAACACACCACAGTCAGAAAGGTTAGCTAGGTCTCTCCCTAATTAAGTGTTACAAGCATAGCTGACTTCTACAGGCAAAGCATATCTATCAGATCTAATTTGGACAAATGAGTATGACCCTGGATCGGCTCTGTAGTCAATCAGAAATGCTGCTTACAGAAAAGGTGGCCTCTAATAAAATTTCCATTGGATACATTCATTCTTTTTCTTGGAGATCATAGATCTATCACTTACAAATAAATAGAAAACATTTCTAAATTAATCAAGTCTAAGAAGAAAGAAAAAAATGCTGTGTTTGGCTTAAGATATATTCTCTTTTGAGTACAATCGTTTGTATTTTTGAGTACTTGCTCTTTGTTCATCATACTTTCTTGATATCACTTATAGTAAAACTGTAGTAAAAACTAAAACTGTACGGTAAAAACTGTACATAAAATAATATTTCTACAGACTTAATTCTTTAGCTCCTGAAAATTGAAAGAGCTAAACTCTGGCTTTGTGAAAAACAAGTCAGCCTCTAAGTGAATTCAGGTTTCTAGAAAAGACCCAAATCGTAACCATAATTCTAGTAACAGGTCTTTGTAGGCTCCCCAAATACAATCTGGCAACTTTATTATTTCTCACATCTTCCATTTTCAATTCACCTGTATGAAGGCATAGTAACAGACGAGTAGATAATAGACGACTTGTGCGATGACGGACCAGGCAAAGCCCTTCTTTGATGTCTGCAGGGAAGGTAAACTGTCCAGTCTCACAGAAGTGAAGAAAGCACCTGGGAATAACAGAACACCTGGAGTCAAGAGTCTTTAAAACTTTTGCCCTCTTTAAACTTTGTCTTTGAATAACTCCAACTGTTCCTATATCATCAATTCAGATGATTCTGAGTCTTTACACTCCACTTAATATTTCCTATATAGCTGATGTCAACATTGAGATCTGACCCCACCTAGAGGAAGTGGCAGTGACTTAATGGCTGTCAGAATGGCTGCAGAAACAAACGTCTAAAGCACTAACATCCCAGGAGTGCTGTAGCATCCCATGGATACTCAGATGTTTAAATGAGGATGAACTAAAAGCTTCAGCCTCCACCTGGAAGGACAGTGAAAATATTTATAAAATCATGAAAGGTCTTGTGAATATAAACTTTTCATAAAGCTCCATAATATTAGAGCTAAGATATACCCCTTTTAGGTAGAAAGTACATTTAAAAATGGAATTTCTACTTCACATAGCGAGGTCTCAAGACTGGGACTTTCCCTCCTGTTTATTTTGACCCCATCCAATTTTTAGTAGTTACTACTGGAAACCCTCAGTAAGCTGTTATGCTTTATCTAGAAATAAGGATCGAAGTGGTCTTCTCTTTGTGGGCCTGGGAAGAAAAAAATTCCTGATTAGGAGTAAGGCCTAATGGTAAATGCAAGGACACTTGTGGGCCAATTCCGGGGGAGAAAAGAAAGAGGAGAAAGGAAGTTGGATTAGGACTGACTCCTTGTTAAAGGTGGGAGAATTAATAAACCAACTTCCCTCCAATCCCTTACAAAAGGCCACTACAATGACAGTGAAAGGATTAAAAAATGACCCAAAGATAAAGAAGAGGGCAGGTGAGAGTGACAAAGTGTTGGCAGCTGAGAAATAGAGGAATAATACTGACTTAGCAAGTTCAAGAAAATGGAAACCTAAGTGAGCAGTGTAGGACCCAGAAGTAAGCCAATTCTGACCACAAAACCCTAGAAAGGCTCAGAAATTGAAAGCATCAGGTATCTCTGGAGGTAGAAGTTCAGGTGGAACTGAAAATAGCAGTGATTGAGAGTCCGAACATAAACAATTAGATCCCAGATTTCCTCTCTCACCATCCACAACCAGGTATTTGCTATTCATCCTGCCTTTCACCACCCCAAGAATAAAGGTTTATTTCCTAAGGATGTTGAACTAAAGAGAATCTGGACTCAGGGACACCAAGTACATTGGAGAGCAATGGTTTACTGAAAAAGGGAATTAGGGAAAGATTACGAACTGCATGGAGAGACTCTTCTCAGTCCCTTTCCCTTAACTGCTCTGAAAAGTATAATGCTCATCTCCCTCCAGGCAGGGGTTTGGAAGGTCCTGTGAAAACTGACTGCCCAAAAGAAAAGATACAGATACCAGAAGCTCTATCCATGGTCTTAGAGCTTCTAATTAGCATTTATTTGCTTTTTATTGCCTTCCTTTAAATGTAAAAGGACAGCCAGACACTTGACACTCTAACATTGAAAATGGTGGATCAAAACAAAATATCCAAAAAAGCAGCTTAGAGGAATTAGAGAAAGTGAAGGAGCAGAAGAAAAACAAAAACAAAAACAACACTATAATATCCTCAGAGAGTTAAGAGATGATATTGCATCCATTAAAAAAACAGGCGACTATGAAAAGTATGAGAAAAATAATGTTTCAAAATTAAAACATTATAGAAAGGAAAAATTCAGCAAATGGTATGAAAGAAAAAGTTGAAGTAACTGCTCAGATAGAAGAAAAACGTGGAAAATAGCAAAAACATAAGAAAATCAGAGCATCAGTCTGGGAGTTCCAACATCAAAATGCTAAGAGTATCAGGAAAAGTTAACAGAGAAAATGCAGAAGAAATTAACAGGGCAAAGTGCAAGAAAATGTCTCAGAATTTAAGGACACAAGTTTCCAGGTAAAAAAAAGGCTTACCATGAGGTCCTTTCATAACCCTGGGGGGAAAAAAATCTACATACTTTTGGGGGTAGGGGCTGGGAATCAAAAGGGCATCATTGGCCGGGTGCAGTGGCTCACGCCTGTAATCCTAACACTCTGGGAGGCTGAGGTGGGAGGATGGCTCAAAGTCAGGAGTTCAAGACCAGCCTGAGCAAGAGCAAGACTCTGTCTCTACTAAAAACAGAAAGAAATTAGCTGGACAACTAAAAATATATAGAGAAAAAATTAGCCGGGCATGGTGGCGCATGCCTGTAGTCCCAGCTACTCGGGAGGCTGAGGCAGGAGGATCGCTTGAGCCCAGGAGTTTGAGGTTGCCGTGAGCTAGGCTGATGCCATGGCACTCTAGCCTGGGCAACAGAGTGAGACTCTGTCTCAAAAAAAAAAAAAAAAAAAAAAAAAAGGGACATCATTCATATATATCTGCAATCTAATGTGATAGCAGAATAAAGACATTTTTTGGACATGTAAGGCTTCAAAAAGTTTACCTCCCTCTCTTGCACCCTCTTTCAGGAAGTTACTGGAGGATGTGCTCTAGCAAAGTGAGGAAGTAAGCCAAGAGAGGAAGACATGGAATCTAATAGAGGGGAAAGGTAGAGATAATCCCCAGGGTGACGGTAAAGGGAGGGCCCGGACGACAGCTACAGGTAGGTTTAGAGCATATGGTTATGCTCCAGAGTGCACACAAGGGGTGGGAGCTCCCTTAGAGAGTGTCTCTAAGGCAAAGATAAAACGATACTTTATGTGATACTCTTGAACAAAGATTTTTTGCTTCTAGGAAGAGTTTGGAGATGAATCAATGATAGATACATATAAAACCAAGAAAATTAAAAAAAGAAATTATAAATTTCAGGGAAAACAAAAAGTTTTAAAAGAAAGGAAATTTAGTCATATTACATGTCTCATCTTTGAAAAACGTAATCACAATGGAAATACTCAAACTAAACATTGTATTCCTATGAATACATTGGAAGAGTAATGAGGAAAGATGTGTACGAGTGTGTCTATATTTGGGATATATGTGGGTATAAGAAAGCTAAATCTTCATCCTCACAGAAGAAATAGATAATATCTAAAACTGAAAATTCATGCAATAGCCAATAAGCATGTTAATAATTTTTAAACTCTGAAAGAACTAGTTTAAACAACCTAAAAGTAGCTGCTTTTAGGGTGTAGGAATGAAGTAGGAACGAACCGAGAACTGCTGGTTTTTTCCCTTGAACTATTTGACTTTTAAAATTACATAATATTTATGAGCTGGGCTCAGTGATGGGCACCCATAATCCCAGCTACCCGGGAGGCTAAGGTGGGAGGATCATTTGAGCCCCTGAGTTCAAGGCCAGGCTGGGCAACATAGTGAGACCCTGTCTTAAAAAAAAAATTACATTTATGCATAGCAACCTTAAAATAGTATCTTTTAATGAACAGTATAAGATAGAGAAAGAAAGTGGGCCTTCTCCTGAGATACCCAGGTGTCTTAGTCTGTTTTGTGTTACTATAAAGGAATATCTCAGTCTGTGTAACTTATAAAGAAAGATGGTTTATTTGGCTCAGAATTCTGACAGCTAGAAAGTTTGAGGTTGGGCATCTACATCTGGTGAGGGCCCTGGGCTGCTTCTACTCGTGGCAGAAGGTGAAGGGTATTCTGTGTGTGTAGAGAACACATGGCAAGAGAGGAAACCAGAGAGGGTGGAGGTACCAGGCTCTTTTTTAACAACCAGTTTTCCCTGGATCTAATAGAGTGAGAACTTACCCCCAAGGGAGGGCATTCATTTATTTATGAGGGATCCACCCCTATGACCCAAATATCTCCATCAGGCCCCACCTCCAACATTAAGGATTAAATTTTAACATGAGGTTTGGAGGGGACAAACATCCAAATCACAGCACCAGATCACAAAAGGAGGAGAGCAGAGGACTTCATACCCACATCACTGGACTCCAAAATCAGGGTCACAACACAGAACAGGTTCACATTAGCATTGAAGACCACAAATTCCACGAAGAGGCATTTTGTGCATCGGTCTAGCCAGTGCCTCTGTTCAAGATGCTGTAGAACTCTGGGGAAACAGAAAGACAGGGCCAGCTACTTTATTCGTTCAGCACCGCAAAGGAGAAGAATGTCCTGACATTTCCAATATCGCTGCCACATACCAGGTAAGAAGCTACATTTCCAAATGTAGTTTCTTATAAAATATTTTATGATTAGTAATGCCCGAACTTTCACTGGTATTAACATGAAATTTGGTAGACTATAAAAGATGAAAGTTGTCACAACAGCATTCACACCAAGGTTAAACATTTAGGAAAATATGTTTGCCATTAAGGTCTGAGGTGTAATTAATTTCATACGCTACGTAAGCTACTTCCACTTGAAATATTAAACGCTACTCTTTACTAACAGCTATTCAGTTTTAAGAGGTAGGAGTATAAATGTCATTATTTAGTTGCCATTATTGTTTTTGAGTAATTAATTCCTTGCTGTAAGTTTGCATGAGGAGATGATTATTTTAATTCTGACTTTTTCAAAGGTAATGACAAAGAGTCTCAAAATACTAAACCATTCTGTTAGTCTCTGGAAATTTAATTTTGGCATTTGAATTTTGGATTGATGTACACATCATGGCTCATGAAGGGCAGTGTTGCCTTTTATATTTGAAGAAGACAGTGTGTCCAAGCTAGAGTTACCTGAATTTAACTGCAACTAGGATTAAAACTGACAAGTGTTTTTCTATATAAGAAAAGGAAAAATGTTGCAAATTGCCAAACCAAAACATACCTGTAGTTTGAAACTGAATAAGGGATTTTTTAACTAAAAGGTATATTTCCTTTGAAGTCAAAAATAAAAGTGTCTACAAGTGGTACAGACAGTATAGTAGCTGTTGAAACTACTCAAATGGGTCCTGAATTCTTAATCGTCCTATGAATAGCCAGAAGCAGACACACCTGGTCCCCTTGTTCAGGGCTCAGGCTTGCTCACCTGGTTGCAGTGCTGGAGTTTCTTCCAAGTTTCACAACATATCCGCCTCCTGAGTAAGTGGCAAACTCCCCTTGGATAGGATAACCACCCAGTGTCTCCTGCTTCTGGTAATGCCAAATGCTATCCGATTCTGTGATGGTCGTGTCAGGGGGTCCCCAATTTACCCCATAGTTCTCCGTATCCTCCTGATGTTGGTGAAATGGCCTCACTCGTTCTTGGGGAGACGCTGTAGCTGGGGAGAGTGTGGCATTGGGAATGCGAATCTGACGAAGCAGAACGTTGCCCAAAAGAAAGGAGTTCCCATCAGTAATAAATCCTAATGCGAAAAGAAACAATGTTATAAATTGCCTCATTAACTTAGTGACAAGACAAAGATGCACACTTTTACCACTATGGTTGAAAACATTTTTAGAGGTACTAGCTAATGCAGTTAGATAAGAAAAAGAGGTATAAAAATAAAAAAGTGAAGTGAAATTATCACAATTTGTAAATTATTAATGTATGTATGTCTAGTTAAATTAAGAGAATCAACTGAAAAGCTTTTACAGTTGACCCTTGGACAACACAGGTTTCAACTGCACAGGTCCGTTTGTAAGCAGATTTTCTTCTACCTCTGCCATCCTGAGACAGCAAGACCAACCCCTCTCCTCTTTCTCTGTCTCCAATGTGAAGATGATCAGGATGAAGACCTTTATGATGACCCAATTCTACTTAATGAACAGTAAATTATTTCCTTTTAAAAAATTTATTTATTTATGTATGTATTTATATTTTTAGAGACAGGGTCTCACTGTTGCTCAGGCTGGTCTTGAACTCCTGAGCTCAAGCGATTCTCCCACCTCAGCTTCCCAGAGTGCTAGATTACAGACATGAGCCACTGCACCTGGCCTATTTTTTCTTCCTTATGATTTTTTAAATAACATTTTCTTTTCTCTAGCTTCCTTTATTGTAATAACATAGTATATAATACAAGTAACATACAAAATATGTGTTAATTGACTATTGATGTTATCAGTAAGGTTGTCAGTCAACAATAGGCTATTAGTGGCTACGTTTTGGGGGAGTTAAGAATTATACGTGGGCTGGGCGCGGTGGCTCACACCTGTAATCCTAGCACTCTGGGAGGCCAAGGAGGGAGGATTGCTTCAGCTCAGGAGTTTGAGACCAGCCTGAGTGAGACCCCGTCTCTACTAAAAATAGAAAGAAATTAATTGGTCAACTAAAAATATATAGAAAAAATTAGCCGGGCATGGTGGTGCATGCCTGTAGTCCCAGCCACTCAGGAGGCTGAGGCAGAAGGATCGCTTGAGCCCAGGAGTTTGAGGTTGCTATGAGCTAGGCTGACGCCATGGCACTCTAGCCTGGGCAAAAGAGTGAGACTCTGTCTAAAAAAAAAAAAAATAGTTATATGTGATTTGTACCCCCATAATATGCTGAAATAAAAAAAAAGTTATATGTGGGATTTTCTACTGCATGAGGGGGTCAGTGCCACTAATCCCCCCATGTTATTCAAGGCTCAATTATAGTTACAAAAAAGATAATTCAGCAAGGTGGTGAGGTACTAAATATAAATCAATAGCTTTCATATGGCCACATAATATTTACTTAGAAGGTATAAAGTAATAAAATATCTCATTTATAATAGCAATACAAAAGATAAAATAAACCTAACAAGTGATATGCAAAAACCATATGAGGAACAATTCTGAATATTACTCAAGGTTACAAATGAAAATGAAAACAGAAAAGCCAACCATGCTCCTGGGTAGGAAGAGAATATAATAAAGATATCAGTTCTCTAAATTAATGTTTATAGGTTCTTAGTCTGTATCTATATAAATCTCTATCTACAACTAGATAAGCTCGTAATATATAAAAAGCTCCTACAAGTGAAAAAAGGTAACCACTTCCTAACTGGGGCCTCAAAAAAGACACTATATTATTTATTTATTGAGACAGGGCCTTGCTCTGTTCCCCAGGCTAGAGTGCAGTGGCATCAGCCGAGGTCACAGCAAACTCAAACTCCTGGGCTCAAGCAATCCTCCTGCCTCAGCCTCCTGAGTAAAGCAAGCTTAAAATGCTGTAAGAGAAATTTTAATTAAGTCCTGCCAAAAATGATCCTTCCCTAAAGGTGATTAAATATTAGATTAGCCTATTCAGGAAAGTTATGTATTTATAGGATACAGATTTTTATCTGTTAAAAAATTTCTGTATAACAATCTGTTAATTTTTAAAAATCTGTGCCTGGCTTGGGTGTCAGAGTTCCTGAAAACATTGAACTGATAGGACTGGGCTACATCAATCTTGAAAGTCAAGATTTTTAGTAGTTGAAGAGATAAACCATGTCATTGCCAATTTTTACTGCTTTTAAACGTCTACTTAATCCTACTTCATGTACATTCACAGATTTGCAGTTGCTGTTCCTTAGTATGTCTAGGTAACTCACATGAACTTTGTAGTTCTAGTGGGTTATCCAGAACTCCAAGTGCCCCAGTTAATATTAATAATAGCTAGCACTTACCCAGTGAATATCACATGCCAGATGCTGTTCTGAGCACTTAGACCTATTAACCTTTTAATCTTCATGTCAGATTTACAGGGTAGATCCTAAAATTATTCCCATTGTATAGACAGGGAGACTGAGGCACATAAGATTGAATTATGTGCCACGGAGATACAAGATATAATTTATGAATACTACAAAAACCTCTATGCACACAAACTGGAAAATGTGGAGGAAATGGACAATTTCTTAGAAACATACAGCCTCCCTAGGCTCAACCAGGAAGAAATAGAATTCCTGAACAGACCAATATCAAGTGCTGAAATAGAAATAGCAATTAAAAACCTTCCTAAAAAGCAAAGTCCTGGACCAGATGGTTTCACACCCGAATTTTACCACACCTACAAAGAAG
>VBSM01000949.1:12535755-12570481 GCA_008086735.1 Cheirogaleus medius | reverse complement strand
GCCTCCCAGAGTGCTAGGATTACAGGCGTGAGCCACCGCGCCCGGCCAACAAGTAGTATTCTTAAGGAAAGAAATTTTTTAGTATTTCTTCAACACTGTCCAGGGCAAACCATACTATATCCATTTTTTTCATCATTAGCTCCTAGGACAGTTCCCAGCATATTATAGGTGTTCAATGCATGTTTGTGGAACTGGATAACCACACAAGTTATACAGACACAGTCACAGACCTGGGAAAGATTGCACATCAGGCCAAAATACCATCTCGTGTGCAGACCCTTCCAGTTAGACCACATTCCTGGTTTGCACTCATTGAGCAACCTGCTTTGCTACCTGTGATCGAGTCCCAGGGGTTACTCCAGTTACTTTCTGTGCTGTAACCCAATCCATTCTCATTCTCATGTGTCAGCCTTTTGTAAGACACAGCAGTGGGAACCAGTCCCCATGGGCCTGGGTGAACAGATGTAACTGGACCTGCTTAGATGAGGTCCAGAGAACAGACCCTCGGGGTGCCCACGGGGTGGCAGCCATATAGAAGCAGCCCACTGGCCTTTCTCCAGTTTCTCATCGCTCTTGGTAGGGATGTCGGGAAAACTAACTGCACCCCACACATTGGCAAGGCTGGGCCCCAGGATTGTGACTCTTACCTCTGTAATCCCCATACAGGTTAGGAAGGAGGGTGCGATTGGCCCAGGGGTAGAAATCCTCAAGAAGTTTGATTTCTGAAAAATGCTGAGAAAAGCTCTTCCAGATAGCTTGATGGAGGTAAAATCTATTGGAGTTCCTTGCAGAGTAGACCGTAGTCATCAACAGGATAAGGAAGAGGATTTGTACTAGTTTAGATGGAAAAATATCATAATTGAGTGGGTAGGTTAGAAATGCTCTATACATTTTTATTTTTTCTAAGCCTTTAGACTTTTGCAGGTCAAAAAGGTCAAAAATTGGCATTTCACATGGTTCAACGTAATAATTGATAATATATACATATGTGTGTGTGTGTATATACATATATATATAAATTCCTTCCTAGAATTATTCTGTCAATCAGAAGTTTTACTTAAAATAAGATACATAAAATCCCACACAAAAATACCGTGTTTAGTTCTCAGAACTACGCATATGCGTGTGTGTGCATTCTTTCTCTCTCTTGCTTCTGCTCAATTGTCTGTGTTCACAAGAAGCAACGGCATGATAAAACAGAACCTATCCTGTTTGGTCTAGGGACTCCAACAGAGCACTAGTTGTGCTGAAGCCAGTCACCTAGCACCTACAGAACAGCCATTTTCCAAAGCATTTTCATTTTCCCTCCACCCCATTTGTGTGTATTTAATGATCAAATAGTCATTACATTTTGTAGGTGGAGAAAGTGACTTACTCAAGTACACAATGAAATCTCAAGACTCCAAGTTCAGGAGTCTATCCATTTATCATACCACTTTGTTTACCAGAATCTCCATTTTCACAAGGTAAAGATTTTAAAAGATACCTTTTTACCCTTCTATATTTTTCATTTTATCCTCTCCCCCTGCCCTTCCCTCTTGGAAAGTGTGCTACCGTATGGACACGTTGCCATTTCCTCTCCGTACCCAAAATATCTCCAGTCAGCCTGAAGAGTTTCTTCTCTTTCAAGGTTCTTTCTGGGTGCTTCGTTGGACTGTTCATAGCTGGGGCTACATAGATGGGGTTGTTCTTATCTCTCAAACCAGGTAATGGTGAAGAACATTTTGCTGCAAAAATTCAAATGTAGAGAAAAGAAATGTCCTATTTCATTAAATGGTCATTCACCAACATTTGTTGGGCAACTACTATAACCACCTCCTGTTACACGATGAAGAAATAAGGAATAAAGCTACCTATGTAGTGCGTCTCAAACTATTTGCGATGAAGGCCGTTTTCAGAAAAACTCCGATCCATTGGAGATCAACACTTTTGTACAAAAATGAGTTGCTAGAAAAATGAAGTGTAAAACAGAAGCATATAAAACACAAGCCCTACTTGGAAAATTAGATTCAATGGGCATAAGATTAGCCTGTCAAGTTGCTATAAATTTCTAAATGCTTACACTCGATTTCTTGCACTCGATTATCTTGCACTAGAAAGAAACACTTCTAGTCAGTGGACCACACTTAGGGAGCATTGTTGTACGGCAATGTTTCTCAAATTTTAATGTGCACAGGAATCGTGTGGAAATTTTGTTAAAATGTAGATTCTGGGGTGAGGCCTAAGATTCTGCATTTCTGACAATTCCAGGAGATGGCAATGCTGCTGGCCTGCGGACAACACTGAGTAGAAGAAGCTAGAGACATATACATCAAGAGGGAGAGCGAGGAGAAGGGAATTAGAGTACGACACAGAACATGTGAGCACATGCATGTCAAGTACCACAGGATCCCTGAAGAATGAACTAATAAATCTCACCAAGAAAGTCAGAGAAGGCTTCACAGAGGAAGTGACATTTGACATTTGTTCCGGAGGATGAGTCAGAGTTTTCCAGATGGACAAGGGTGAGGATAAGAAGAAAACGGTCACTTTAGGCAGAGAGCACAACGGTTCAAAAGGCATTAAGTGTATCCCTGCATTACGGTATCCCTTCTTTTCCTCGGAGAAGTCAGACTTTCCTGAATTTTAGAGTTCACCATTCCCATGCATTTCTTTATACTTTATAAGTTTATAAAGGAGATACATATGTATCCTCTAGTCAAGACATGCATTGTTTCTGCATGATTAAAATACTGTGCTAATTTTTCTGCAACTTGCTTTTTGCCCAGCGTTGAGTTGGTGAGCTTCATCCAGGTGGTTTGAGAGGCTCTTATGTAGAGGGTAGACATTCTCAGGCTTGGTGACTGAATGTGGGGAATAAGACAGGGATTTAGGGGCTGGGCATGATGGCTCACGCCTGTAATCCTAGCACTCTGGGAGGCTGAGGCGGGAGGATCGCTCAAGGTCAGGAGTTCAAGACCAGCCTGAGCAAGAGTGAGACCCTGTCTCTACTATAAATAGAAAGAAATTAATTGGCCAACTAAAAATATATAGAAAAAATTAGCCGGGCATGGTGGCGCATGCCTGTAGTCCCAGCTACTTGAGAGGCTGAGGCAGGAGGATCGCTTGAACCCAGGAGGTTTGAGGTTGCTGTGAGCTAGGCTGACGCCACGGCACTCTAGCCAGGGCAACAGTGAGACTCTGTCTCAAAAAAAAAAAAAAAAGACAGGAATTTAGGACCTGGTACTCTGACATTTTTAGAGAATGATGATGCTCTTGATTGAAACGAGAAAATATAGTAAACAAGTAGGACAGTGGGACAGGTAAACAATTTGTTTTGAGACATTTGCAGGCACTCCAGCTACAGCAGGCACTCAGCTACAGATGGTGAGCACTCAACATAGTACCTGGGGCTCAGGAGAGAAAGAAAGATTGAGAAGGACAACTAGAATGCTGGGGAGACATGAAGCACGGAGAGAGAGGGTGTGATGATCTAGGGAGGAATGTATAGAGTTTTGGTGACACATCGATTAGCCTTGGGCAGAAGAGGAGGAGGAACCAGCTGATTAGAGACAAGATCTTTGAATGGATAAATTTGTCAGCAGACAGATAAATGTGTCAGTAAAGTGGTTAGAATTCTACCAGTCTGATATAATTTGATCTTTGCAAAATTAGATAGTAGTTAAAACTACTTGAATTACCCAAGAGTGCCAAGACCCTCCTTGTTTGTTGCTCCTTCTCCTTGTTAAGCCACGGCATCCTGTTCGTCATCAGCGAGAGTAAGAATGTGAGGACGATCACCTGGACAGGAAAATTGTAGGAGGAGAACTTAATGAGCAGACAGTACAGATCTAAGAAGATGACATCACATATTATAAAAGGTAAAGGTGGGTATTAATAAATTTCAATTACTTGGCCCTTTAGTTTTATGGAAAACTGACAATGAACTGATTTTACACTCATTTTTTTTCATAATGATGGGGACATGGAAGGGCCCCAAGAGTCTACATAATGTTAATATTCATATTTTTGTTTGTAGTTCTTAATGTGGTTGGCTAGGAAAGCTTAAACTGTTAAATGATTTGTGATGACGTGTGTAAGTTGTTCAACGATATCTCTCAGTATCTTTGGAAGACCTCTGATGGTCTTACACATATCCCTAACAAAGGTCACTCTTCCTAGTTCTGTTGAGTTTTTACAGTTTTTGTTGTTGTTAAATTGTCAAAAACCATTAAGCACCTTGGATTGACATCCATGGGACCTCAGTTTCCCAAGCTCCCTGCGACTACAACGGTTTTTTCCAGTCCTCACGTACCTTCACTGGCTGGCTGATGAAGATGTTCTGAAGCACTGATAAAATAATCGAAACAACCCAGCTGGTGGCTTGGTCTTTATTCAATTCCAAGCTATAAAGTGCCGTAAAAAAGGCTGAAGCCAGGCTAGTGACCCCTAGGAGGAGCCAGCAGATGTAAGATAACCATGTGGGCAGGCCGCCAGAGATGGGATTCTTCCCTTCTCCTGAGCTCAGCATGGGGAAACTGGTCACCTCCCTGAAGGACAAAAGTAGAAGGAACAATCTCGTACCCAACAGCTGAGAGAGAGGATTACAGGTGATAAAGAAAGCCTGGTGTGGTGCATCACCTGGACGGCTCTTCCTCCGTGGGAAGAGCATGTGTTTCCAAGAGTTCCTGGAGTTTCTGAAGCTGCCTGGCTGCATCTAGGGAGTCACAGGGCTGGTGAACCTGGGTGAGATCCAGTGTGCCTAAGTGAGATTTCAGCCTCTGCAGAACTCGGAGCAGGTAACAGCAGAAGTGACGGTGGTTTTCAGGAACCACTGAAAATATATTTCAAAGTTGACACTTTCAACAAGTGGACGATTTCAGTAAGTAGCAATTAGTGCTAGAGATTAGCAATTCATTAGTTACTGATAAGGTTACATTTTCCCAGTACTAATGGAGATTGGACCCAACACCTACAGTATTACCGTCTTCTCTGAGGATGCTGGTGAATTTTTAACAATTGTAAAATTCTAAACTTTGATCTCAAGACTTTTAAAACCTCATTGAGCTATTTCTCTAGAACTGCAGGACATGCAACCTATACTGGGGTAAGTGCTCAGGAGACTCAAACTGTATTCGAGTTTGATAAACTGCATAATCTCACCATTCCATAGAAGAAAAAGAACAAGTTCCAACAGCCTTTAACAAAGCAGATGGAATATGGGGGTCTGATACAGAGAATATTTTTGTGTTTTTTTTCTTAATCCTGTACTTTGAATCACCAGGAAGATTGTCTAGAAGCCACCAAAGGGATCAGAGCTACTAGCTCTATATTGGAAGCTTAAAGAAATTAAAACAAGCAGAAGGTTGTATCATGCCTGTTGGTTATGAATAAGAAAGTAAGAGACGTGCAAGGGAGAGTGGGAGGCAGATGAAAGGTGAGTTACTAAAATCTACCCACCTTTACCATTTGCCCAGGGGAGTTCTGCCTGCTGACGACAACCTTGACCCTCTAAGTGAGAATAAATGAGGCTGGATAAGAGTGTCACCAGTTTGTTAATGTCATGAGAACTCCACGAAGATTGATCACACTCTGAGAGCAGATATGGATTTCTCCTGAGCAGGAATCCCACAGTTTCCTTTAATTCCTGAAGGTAGGAACAAGATGAGAAAAATCCATCTCTTGTACATTAACTCAGGACTGTAGCGACTACAGATGGTCAGGCTGTTTCTTATAGTCAGAGGGGGATAGGCTTAGTGTAACGAAGCTCAAGTTTTCATTTTCTAATATTTCAGAGAACAGTCACCAGTTTTATGAGAGAATACAGAATGAAAGAAGGGACAAGTTTGATCAAACATCAAAAACTAAAACAACTCGAGTAGTACATAATGCATTCCCACTCTGTCCTTAAAATACTTTATAATCAAGAGTAAAAGCTAGAGGTATGACTGATCACAACTCAGGGGACAGGAATTAGGGGAAAGATTTTAAGGGTAAAAGGACCCCGAGAGCCTTCCAAGAGATCCTTTCCACTGCTCTTTCCCATTACATAGAAGGGGACCGTGTCATTTACCTTACCTCGACCACCTTTGAGAGAGAGAAGGGCTGGAAAGAAGCATCCGAGAGGCAGAAGGCCTGGACCGGGGGTAAGGGCGGCAGCGTTTCCTGAGGCTGAATCAACGGGAAGAGCTGCCCAATGACGAGATTGATTGGGAAAAGGACGACAGCAGTTTGGATGCTGATAAGCAGTTCGGACCAGGTCACAGCAAACGGACTCACTGAAAGAAACGCATGATGTCAACCTTCATTCATTCTCAACAATTAAAATCCTCACAAAGTCATTCCTCTCCTAAGTTTAACTATTTATTTAGGAATTTAACTACGTTTATCTAGGGATAGAAAAATATCATGGCAGTCAAGATCCAGATGTGTTCCTAAGACTGCTCCATTTGTTAATGAATGGGAACAGTGTGAACATTTGTTCGAAGATTCTAATGTTAGGGCAGTGGGGGGAAAAGTGAAGGTGCATCATGATTCTGCTTCTGACTGAAGTGAAGGAGGGGAGAACAGAGAGAAAGGGTCGTATGCCACCCATGCCACACGTTAGGGCTCATACGTATGTGCGAGTCTCTCTCGGTGGCGGTGCTGCTTCTCTTCCAGAACATGACGCTGGTGACCAAATTGCAGAGGAGCAATGTCACGCAGCAGGAGAGCCGCTGGACTCTCGTGAACTGGTTCCAGGGATGCCGAGTTGCCACGGAGAGCCACAGGTAATCCTGGGTGAACTTTTCCACAATCATGGAGGAAAACGTGTGTCTGAAAAGAGAAATCAGAATAGGAAAAACGTAAGATTTCAGTTTGAAAGTGCTTTAGACTAAGGTGCGGTTTGCCCGGCAGTAAGCTACATAGCAACTCCTCAGCCTCTGTTCTACACCTCTATAAACGGGCTTTCAGATAATTTGATTCTTTTGTTATTTTAGGATAGAAGGTTTCTGAGGATAAGGATAATTTATATTGTGCAAGAGTTTAAAATTTAAAAAACTGTTGTTTTAGCTTTATGAGAGTTTTGATAATTCTTTCACTCTTCAAAAGTTTACATTAAGCTTCCACTCAAAATAGTTTGGATAATTCATACTTTGAGCACCCAGTCTATCCCAAATGTGGAGGAACTGTAAATAATACATAAAAATAAAGAACCAAAAAGACTCGGTTGGGCTTAAAAACAAAAATATATCCAAGGAAGAGAAATGGAATGAGAAAACAAGGTGGTGAGTGAGGTAGAGGCCACAGGACTATGGAGCAGCTCTAGGCCTGGAAGAAAGCAGTACACAGGTGGGAGTAAGACTCTGTCGCCTAGGCTGGAGTGCAGTGGTGTGTTCATAGCTCACAGCATCCTTAAACTCCTGGGATCCCGAGTAGCTGGAACTATAGGTGCACACCACCACGCCTGGCTAATTTAAAAAAATTTTTTTAGAGACAGGGTCTTGCTATGTTGCCCAGGCTGATCTCAAACACTGGGTCTCAAGCGATTCTCCCACCTCGGCCTCCCAAAGTGCTAGGATTACAGGCGTTAGCCACTGCACCCAGCCTAGACAGTAATTTAAAACATGGGAGTTGGGAGAGAGGTTATTCTGAGTGGTTAAAGCATTTCTAGTTCTTTGTCATTTTCAGGAGGAACAAACATTCTAAATAAGACCTTCTTAGAAAATTAACAGTGAAAAAATATGTTAAAAAGTTAAAGCTGGCCGGGCGCGGTGGCTCACGCCTGTAATCCTAGCACTCTGGGAGGCCGAGGTGGGCGGATCATTTGAGCTCATGAGTTCGAAACCAGCCTGAGCAAGAGCGAGACCCCATCTCTACTAAAAATAGAAAGAAATTAATTGGCCAACTAAAATATAGAAAAAATTAGCCGGGCATGGTGGCGCATGCCTGTAGTCCCAGCTACTCGGGAGGCTGAGGCCGAAGGATCGCCTGAGCCCAGGAGTTTGAGGTTGCTGTGAGCGAGGCTGACGCCACGGCACTCTAGCTGAGGCAACAGAGTGAGACTCTGTCTCAAAAAAAAAAAAAAGTTAAAGCTAACCACAAAAAAGAATTAGAAGAAGGAAAAAGAGGAGAAACAGCAGCAGGAGGTAGAAACAGAAGAGGAGGAAGAGGAAAGAAATGCAATGTACAGTTTCTAAACCAGGAAAGATTAACAATATAGGAGGTAGGGAACATTTTTTAAAAACCCTGTCAATCTAACAGAAAGGATGGTAACAAATAATGCAAAATGAGATGGTATAGTCCAAATGGATCAGTAATCATAATTAATATAAACATATTAAACTCACATATTAAGATATAGAGATTAGATCTTATTTTTAAAAAATACAATGATATGTGACTTATAAGACATGCATCTAAACAAAATCATAGGAAAGGGCTGAAAGTAAACAGATAGTCAATAGAAACATTAACCAAAGTTGACATACTGATATTAATATCAGACAAAATAGAATTTAAGATGAAAAGTGTTAAAAGGATAAAAAGTAACAATGTAACAAAAAAAGGAAAAGGAAAAATTCACCCAGAATAACATGCACTTAAATTTCCTAACAAAATATCTTCAAAATATGTGTATGTGGTAAAAACATACATAATTAAAGGAGAATTAACAAATCCATCATAATACCTCTATGGGAAACACAGAGATTAAACAGGTAAAAAAAATCACATTTCAACAACAAAATGAATACACTTGAAATCTTAACTATACCCATATATTATAACAAATACTACAACTAGCTGGGCACAGTGGCAGGCACCTGTAATCCCAGCTACTTGAGAGGCTAAGGCAGGAGGAATCCTTGAGCCCAGGAGTTTGAGACCAGCCTGGGCAATACTGGGAGACCCCATCTCAAAAATAAAACATACTAGAACTGAGTCAGGTATAGGGGTGGGGGGATACTTATTTACCACTTAAGTTTTCATCAAGAGGAAATTTCTACCAGTTTACTCCTATACATAAGCAACGAACAATTTAAAATATGTAATTTTAGAAAGATATCACCTACATTAAAAGCAAACCCTACCATTTAACGCCCTTACAACCAGTACATAATACTTCCCATTGTTGCACAACCTCTTCAATCCCTGGAGTTATCAGACTGTCATTTTTGTTTATAATGTGCACACCCTTCAACTCAGAAATTCTACTTCTAGGTACCTATCCCAAAGAATTTCAGCACACATCTAAAGAAGGACAGATACCAGAATGTTCCCTGCAGATTGGCAGACACTCTTGGTTGCCTATCCAACAGCCGTTTATTTCCTTCTTCCTCTTTTCTAGTAGAAACTTGATTTTCCAGTAACAAGTAGCAACATGGGTATGTCCACTCTAGAGAGTGAATCTTGATTGTTTTAAGCCAATTAAGGTGACCACATGCCCATTGTCATTGTTTAGAGATAGAAATGTGTTTTAGTTTGGCCAAAGAAACCTAGGGGGAAATCTGCTAGGGTACTTCTCAATAAAAGAAGGTATAACTTTAGCTAGCACACATATCAAATGTGGGCTTCCATGTTGCTAAAGGACACAGGCAAATTCAACCCAAACGACATTTGCTAGGCAAATAAAATAACCAAAAGCACAATTCACAATTGCAAAGATGTGGAAACAACCCAGGTGCTCATCAACACGAGTGGATTAATAAAATGTGACGTATGTATACCATGGTGAACAATGGTGAACTAACACCTCTTATATTAACCTGGATGGAACTGGAGACCTTTCTTCTAAGTGAAGTATCACAAGAATGGAAAAACAAACACCACATGTACTCACCATTAAATTGGAACTAATTGATCAACACTTATGTGCACATATGGAAATGACATTCATCAGAAACCAAGCAGCAATATGGATGGAACTGGAAGTCATTATCTTAAATGAAACAATTCAGACACAGAAAGACAAATACAGCATGTTCTCACAAGTGGGAGCTAAATAATGGGTACACATGGAAGCAGAATGGAGAATGATGGACAACAGAGACTCTGAGGGATGGGGACGGGGTGGATGATGGGAGGTGCTCGGTGGGTACAATGCACATGGCTCCGATGATGGATGCACTGAAGGCCCTGACTTCACCAGCATGCAGTATATTACTATCAGTGTAGCAAAACTGCACTTGTACTCCATGAACATATACAAATAAAAAAAAATAGAGGAAAAAAATAAAAACAAGCAAGCAAAAAAAAAAAAAAAATGAAATTTGTGTTCTTGTGGCCATTCAGAAAAAAAGTTTCAAAATTCTTTGTTACTTCTCCCATCAAAAATCGGGGTCTATGTCCCTTCCCTTTGAATCTGATTTTTCCAAGCTAGGTCAAAAAAGGCCAGAGAACTTCTAATTAGTTCTCTTGAAATGCCCATCCTGGGAGAAGCCAGCCACCATGTAAAGAATCCAGCCACCCCAAGGCTGCAGTGCTGGGCGCAGGCCAGGTGTAGATACTCTCTCTGAAGCCACAGATGTGCTCCCAGCTGGCAGGCAGCACCACCTGCCGGCCACTCCAGGGAGCCACTTTTGGATCTCTGACACCACGGAGCCCAGAGAGCGCTATGCAGGAGCCCAAGGGAAAACTGCCCAGTCAAACCCTTCTCAAATTTCTGACCCACAGAATCACCAGAAATAAAACAGTTGTTTTAATCCACTGAGTTTGGGGAGCAGCAATAGTAATTGGAATGATTCTTAATAAAGAACTTAATATTTCTGGAAGTCCTGACTACTCAGTCACACAAGAGGAGAAAGAGGAAACATTAGTGAGGCAGAAGCAAGCACTATTTTTAAAAAGGAGAGGGGAATCAGGCTCTGGAAGCAGTTCCACCTTTTTTGCCTTTAAGGCATTTTTATGTAAGGTGCTTGGACTGCTTGAAGTCAGTCATCTTGTTCCCATGAGGAAAAAGCCAAGAGCCCTGATAATCATTGAACCCAAAAAACTGCAGGGAAGAAACATAGCAGGTAGTCAAGGTACATTCACCTGGATGGCACATCAATATTTACTGTTAACGGTGATTTCCCAACCGTACCTAAAGGAAAGGAGCTCTCTCTTTGAGGCCGGTACGAAGACCCGGTCCCGCTCACAATCTCCTAGGTCCAGGGCCAGCCAGCAATTGCACAGGAAGTGCCATTTCCTCTTAACTGCCACGTCACTGACAATCACCTGGCTTACGTACCTAGAGTAAAATGCAGATAGTCACATTAGGAAGGTGGGCTTGAGTCAAGTGAGAAGTAATCTTTCACCATCGGTGGATGTTCTAGTGAATAGTTGTGTCAGCGCAAGGCAAGAACTAAGGAAAGAAAGGAGAGTTGAGCCTGTCTTTCCCTTCCCACCTTCTAAGGGAGTTCGTGTGTCTGTGTCAGACACCAGACTGCAAACTCCTGTTACCTAGGAGCAGCTCAGTATGTGTGTGTACTTTTTTATTTATTGACTGATTTATTTATTTATTTTAAATATTAAGGGGCAGGGAGTTGTAAGGAGGGGTGCTCAGTTGCCTTGTTCATTTTTGTTCAGAGTCTCACTCCATCGCCTTGGGTACTACATGCGCCAGTAGTCCCAGCTACCTGGGAGGCTGAGGCAGAAGGATCAGGAGTTGGAGATTGCAGTGAGCTATAATGAGGCCATGGCACTCTAGCCTGGGCAACAGAGCAAGACCTTGTCTCAAAAAAAAAAAAACCCCAAAACAAAAAAAACACTGCTTTAATGCCAAGCTGATAGGAAACTCTAGAGGTGACACATAACCCTGAGAATTTAAATGTAATAAATATTTATTGTTACAGTAATTAACTACAATTATTAATTGTAACATATATATTCAGTCCTAATCATGACATTAAACTGGCTGCTTAGAATACAAAACATGAATAAGACAGTATCTTTATCTTTGAAGAGCCTAAGACCATTGTGAGCTAAAATTTTATAATCAAACACTACATATAAAGATTGATGTAAACTAGTGATGTGAATTAGTGAGAAAAGGAGAAAATATTACATAGGTGTGAATATCTTTTAAGTGCTTCCTCTAAAAGAGTTATCTACTTTAAATTTTAAAATTATCTTCCTGATTATAAACTAATAGGAAAATTCATTGTTATAATTTTGAAAATACCTAAAAGTATACTGAAGAAAATTTTTAAGATGTTGTGTTTCTGGCTGGGCGCGGTGGCTCATGCCTGTAATCCTAGCACTCTGGGAGGCCGAGGTGGGTGGACTGCTCAAGGGCAGGAGTTCAAGACCAGCCTGAGCAAGAGCAAGACCTTGTCTCTACTAAAAAAAAATAGAAAGAAATTAGCTGTACAACTAAAAAAAAAAAAATATATATATATATATATAAATAAATTAGCCAGGCATGGTGGCGCATGCCTGTAGTCCCAGCTACTCGGGAGGCTGAGGCAGTAGGATCGCTTGAGCCCAGGAGTTTGAGGTTGCTGTGAGCTAGGCTGATGCCACAGCACTCTAGCCCGGGCAACAGAGAGAGACTCTGTCTCAAAAAAAAAAAAAAAAAAGATGTTGTGATCCTACTACCCAGAGATAAGTATTGATAATTATCAAATAATTATCAAATATTATATACTGTCTCCTATACACATGCTTTTTAAAAATAATGAACTTTACCGGGTATAATTTACACATAAAATGCACCCAATTTTAAATGTATAGTTCAATGCATTCTGACAAAGGTATATACTTGTGTAAACACCCCCCCCACACACCAAGATATCACTCCAAAAAGTTCCCTGTGCCTCTTTCCGGTAACCTCCCACCCCTCACTCCTGGCCGCAGGAGACAACACATCTGCTTTCTGTCTCTATAGACTAGTTCGCCTTTTTTAGAATTTCATACAATGCGAATTCATGCCGTATGTCTTCTTTGTATCTGGTTCTTTGGCTCAGTGTGATTTTCTTTTTAAAATTCATCCATGCTTTTTGTATATCAGGAGTTTTCTGTTTTGTTGAGTAGTATTCCATTGAACCAATATACTAGGATTTGTTTATTCATTCATTTGATGGACATTTGTGCTGTTTTCAGATTTTGCTATTATTAATAAAGCTGCCTACGACCATGTGTACAAGTCTTGGAGTGGACACAGGTTTTCATTTATCCTGGGCAAATACCAACCAGTGGAATTTCTGGGTCACCTGGTAAATTCATGTTTAACTTTACCAGAAACTGCCAGACTGTTCTCCGAAGTAGCTGTACCATTTCATGCTCCCCCCAGTGGTGTGGGAGTTCCAGTTGCTCCCATCCTCGCCTAAACTGGGTTTTGTCAGAACTTTTAATATAAGCCATTCTGGTGGGTGGTTAGTGCTCTTCCACTGTGGTTTTAATTTGCATTTCCTGATGATTAATGATGTTGAGCACCTTTTCAAGTGCTTTTTATACATTATTCACCTTTATAAATAAAACTGAAATGATGGTATACAAACTGTTTTGTACATACCTGAACAGAATGGGAGCAGCACGAAAGTGATTAGGCTCTGCCTGCTTAATGGTTTGTGTATCTAGCCTCGTAGGGAAAAAATTATTTTGCTAATAACTTCAGGCAGCTTGTGTGCTCTTCTCAGGTGAGCAACGTTTGGCAACTCATTTTTTTCAGTGCTTGCACCTTAGCTTAGAACTTTCACTCCATTGCCTTCTTTTTCCCTAACTCCAAAAAACCAATAATCTTCATTCTTTATTTAATTTTATCATCGACTTTCTCCACCACCTCTCCTAATTCCCAGGGTGTTGCTGAAGGAAGATGCTGAATCATCTGGACCAAACATGTGCCAGGTTCATGGGCTCTATCACTGTCCCTTCAGCATCTCTCCAGCTCCCCAGGCACACCCCACATGCTCATTCTATTCTTCCCCTTCTCCTAAATCTCTTAATTTTGACCCAAAGTAAATTCAGTAGATAGTTGTTTATAAAATTTACTCTTTAAAGACTTTTTTTTGTATTTAGAAATATCTTTGGCCGGGCGTGGTGGCTCACACCTGTAATCCTAGCACTCTGGAAGGCTGAGGCGGGCAGATCGTTTGAGATCAGGAGTTCGAGACCAGCCTGAGCAAGAGAGAGACCCTATCTCTGCTAAAAATAGAAAGAAATTAATTGGCCAACTAAAAATATATAGAAAAAATTAGCTGGGCATGGTGGCACATGCCTGTAGTGCCAGCTACTCGGGAGGCTGAGGCAGGAGGATCGCTTGAGCCCAGGAGTTTGAGGTTGCTGTGAGCTAGGCTGACACCATGGCACTCTAGCCCGGGCAACAGAGTGAGACTCTGTCTCAAAAAAAAGAAAAAAAAAGGAAATATCTTTAATTTACCATACATTGGGGCAATATTTCATTATTATTTGCTGTTCATAATCATTACAACATTTAATGAAAATAAAATAGCGGAAAAGATATCTATCCTTCTACTATCCAAAAAAAAAATCACATTGTTGATTTTCCTTATTTCTTTCCAGGGTTTGTTCTTTGTAGATAGCTTTAAAACTTAAACCTAGTAGTAATTTGTTATTATTTGGCCCAGAGATTCAGTTATTAATTGTGGCGGGTTTGCTTTTGTTTCTCTGTGAGCCACAAAGAAACAAGGCAGCATGAAGCAGGTGCTTACCAGGAAGGACTGGCGCCAGAATTGTCATGCCAGAGCCGGACGCTGTGCAGCTCCCCCAGCGAGGACCGAGTGGTGAGAAGGAAGACGTCCAGGCCTCCCCGCTCAAACACGGTCTTCTGCGGGTCCCAAAGGTGATGGGGTTCACTCCGTCCCTGTGATCCATAGAGTGTGATGACAACCTAAAATGTGACAAGGAAAGATAAAATATAGGAAATTTTAACATGATTCTTTGGGTTTATCTCTAAGAAGAAAGATGAAGACACAGAAAACTGTATTTAAATGAAGTCTTTGGAATCTTAGACAAGCATAGAGGGCGCTTTGCAGTTACAAATTAGAACCAGGAAATACTAATCTCTGTGATCCCTTTTAAAGAGCTGTTGCAAAGTGCCGGGATGTCACCAAGTCAGAGTGGGTCTCACGTGGTAGGAGACACAAAACAATGAATGAAGAACATTTATCTCATTCACCTTGGCTGTTGTAGCGGCCCTTCTTCGATATCCTGTGTAGACCTGAACAAGGTAGCGAAATTGACACTCGGGGTCATTATCGGCCAGGACGGTGACCTTCACCTGCAGGAAAAGCAGAACCAAGAAACTTAGCAGGCTCCACTCAGCACAGCCTCCTGCCTCCTCCAGCTAAGGAGCAGGAGGGTGCACCACTGTGGGTTTGGCAACCAGATGCAGAGCAATGGTGGGGCGTGGTTAGAAACCAGCAGACCTAAGTTAAGTGACTGAAGGGAGAATGAGGCCTGAAATTCCAGAGCTTATGCCTGTAACATGAAACAGTCATAGAATCAACTGATCAAGTCTTGGGTCTCTAAGTCTCCCACTTCCCTCCCACTCAGGCAGGACTGCCAGCTAACAGAGGATACCCAGTTAAACTTGAATTTCAGACAAACGATGAATAATTTGTGGCATGCTTACACTAAAACTGCATTCACTATGTATTTAAAATGCAAATTCGGCTGGGTATCCTGTATTTTAATTTACTAGAGCTGGCAACTCTCCACCCAGGGCAACAGAGAAATAGATACTTTGCATATTCTAGAATTTCCAGGGTGTTTTCTGAGTCCCATGAGGATATTTTATTTGTCTTAAAAAAAAAATGGAGATTGAAGAGTTAAGTTCTTAGGTCTTGAGACAGTACATATGAAGAGAAATTTAAGAAAAGTCCCACTTGGATTTTTCTATGCTACCTAGTATCATGCTACCTGCTTCTTTTGATGAAGGGCCCCACTCCCTAGTCTTATTTAATATACTGAAGACACTATGACAAAGCTTTTGGACTAAAGGCTCATTACCTTCTGCCCATCTGCTTGATCTTTCCTCCAAGCCCACACGACTATGATCATATAGAATCCTAAGAGGCTGGCCAGCAAGGACACCCCAACAGGATTGCTGGTCACGCGAAGGAACAGTTTGATTGTATCTTCGACATGCACTGTCCTGGGAAGGATGATGAAGTTGCTGCTGAAGAAAGTCAGGTGGTTACAGAAACACTGTGTCCTCAGAATTGTGCTCCGTGGCCCAACCTGGAATGAGAGTCAAGACACTGATTCTAATCAGAGTGCTAAGGAAGGGACAAACCTAAGAAGTAAAACGCAGGCCATTTAGAGATGGAAAAGGACGTCCGGATCTCTCGCTTACTGCTGGTGGTGGTGTGAACAGTTATAACCAATGCGGGGAGCCATTTGGCAACAGCCAGTGAGGCTGAAGAAGCTGAAACTTTGTGAATCCTGAAATTCCAGTTCTGAATATAAATCCTACGGGAACTTTGCACATGTGCACAAAGATAGGTGAAAAGGAATGTTTTGTCAGCATCGTAACTATCAAAAATAGGAAACAACCTTTATGTCCAATAACAGTGGAATGTGACAAATTAACAAATACATAACAAGCACATAAGCATAGAAGTAGAGTCAAACTGATGGAATACTATACGGCAGTTTAAAATGAATGAATGAATGAGGCCGGGCGCAGTGGCGCATGCCTGTAATCCTGGCATTCTGGGAGGCCGAGACGGGAGGATTACTTGAACTCAGGAGTTCGAGACCAGCCTGAGCAAGAGCGAGACCCTGTTTCTACTAAAAATAGAAAGAAGTTAATTGGCCAACTAAAATATATACATAGAAAAAATTAGCCAGGCATGGTGGTACATGCCTGTAGTCCCAGCTACTCTGGAGGCTGAGGGGCTGAGGCAGGATTGCTTGAGCCCAGGAGTTTGAGGTTGCTGTGAGCTAGGCTGACGCCACAGCACTCTAGCCAGGGCAACAGAGTAAGACTCTGTCTTCAAAAAAAAAAAAGAGTGAATGAGAAGTAGATGTATCAACACCAACAAATGCTGAGTGAATAAAAAAAGAACGGACACGTATAGTATGGCACCATTTACACAAAGCCTAAAAGCATGCAAAACAACACTCAGTTATCTATTCATTTTTAGTTTCTCTCTAGAACGTAAGCTCACGAGGATACTATCTTGTTCCCTGCTTTGTCTCTAGTTCCTAGATTTGGGCATGGCATGTGGAAGATACTCAATAAACAATGGCTGAAAGAATGAACGCATACACCAGATTCAGGACACTGGTCACCCTTTGGTGCAAGGGAGGAAGTGAGATTAGAGAGGGATACACAGACAGCTTCAGTTACTCCTGAATGTATTATTAATAAATCTACAGTAAATGGAGCAAAATACTAACTTTGATAAAGCTGAGTGTGCATTTAGTGTTTATCATATTATTCCCATATAACATTTCTTCATAATAAATATATTTTTTTTAAATGTCAGTAGGTAAGTGGAAGCCACCAATTCTGTTTGGTTTTGTGGATGAAAAACCTAAGATGTCGTCATTATGACCGACTTCTTTCTGTGGCACAAGGTTAGGTTCCGGACGCCCCACCTCTGCACTCCGCCCTGGGAAGAGCTCTCATGCTGTGCTCGGCAGCTCTAGTCCTTTTACAGGGTCCAAGCGCTACGGGGAGCTTCAGGGAGGTGGGAGACACCGGATGCCTCCTGCGATCAGTGTTGTCCGTGTCGCGAGAGGAGAAAAGCTCTCCAGCCTCGCCACTCACGGTGCGGTTTCCCCATCACGCAGCACCGGCGTCGCCCAGGAGCTCGTGAGAAGCGCAGTCTCAGGCCTGGCCCCAGAGCCACTGCGTCAGAACCTGCGCTTTAACAAGCTCCCAGTTTGAGCAGTTGCTTCAGAAGGGGTCATCCCGAAACTACTGCTTGAGGCCAAGAATGGTGCAGACACCTCCCTGGGAACCCCCTTTCCTTCTCTTCCCAATCTGGATGACACTTCCTCAGCTGTTTGCAAAAGAACGGCTTCATAAGCCCTCCAGGAATTGCACTGCGTTCTTTGTGCTACCGAACCAAGACTTTAATCAGGCAGGAGCTCAGAGTGTGCGCAAATGGATGGTGTTGTTTTAAAGCGGTTAGACATCAGGAACAAGGTGATAATGACTAAAGTGACACTTGTCCCCATCTGGCCTGGAATATACAAGAATCTGCAAACAGGTTGTTCTTAGCTATAAAAATTCTCTTTTGTTTAGCAGCAAGTTTATTTCATTTAACCCACACCACATTTAATACTTCAAGACTTTTGCAGCTTCTAGGTGCTGCTTTCCTTATTTTATCTACAACCATCAGATTCACGCTGGACTGTGTTTGAGAAAGAAATTGTTATACAAAGATAAAGCACAATCTGCTCCTGCCCCAAAGAGACACACCTTCCCTGCCCAGCGCACATAACCCCTCCTGTTCCCCAGGCTGATTTATTTCCCTTCTGATTATTTTTTTTTCTAGGCCGAGATAACAGATGCACCGTGTTTAACAGGGCAGCTAAGGTAAGAGAGAGGCCTGAGAAGTGTCAGTTTCTTACTTGGCATCCATTGCTCCTCCACGTCCTGTTCTGGCTGTCCCAGAAATAACACTGAGTGACGGCAGTGACGACGGTGACCAGGGTGGGTGTCAGCTGAGCGCCGTCCTGGCTCCCGTTCCATGCGGCTGTTACGTAGTAGGTGCCAGGCCCGTACCGCAGGCTCTCTGGAGTCAGCACCCACGTGTACTCCTCATCTTCAAAGAACAGAGTCATATTTCACAGGGGACAAAAGTGCCAGGAGAACTTCTGCTCTGATGGGTCTATTGTTATTTTATTTTATGAATGAGGAAATGACAAGCAAAGAATCACAAATGCTTTGAAAGAAAATGATCAGTGATACAATCCCGGGCTCTGGATTACCCCTGTTCCAGTAAAGGATCATGTTCTTTTGATAAATGAAAATTTAGGCCTAATGAATTAGAATGGATTATGAGTTTTAGAAAAATCCAAAATAATCACACATCTAGATTAATAGATAGAAGATCCAGATAATCAAAGAAACCCAAGGGCGAAGCAAAGGTAGGAATCACGTGGTTCCAGGAACAGAGTCCTGCATTGCATGTCCAGGTGGCTGGTTAAGGGCTGAGGCTAGTCGCCCAATCTCTCTGGGCCTCAGTTGCCTCATCTTTCAAAGAGTCTTGTCTTTCAAACAAAGGATTTCTCAGGCCCCCTTCCAGCTCTAAATGACACAATATTATTGCCAAGATCAGCACAAAACAACCGGGGGAAACTTCTGAATCAGAAAAAAGCCTGTTGGTAATAGATGTGTTTGATCAAGTATATCTAGACACTATTTGTATATCTTAGAAATTTTTAACCATTAATGTCTCAGAAATTCTTAGCTTTTCTAAACTACAATGTAGTCATTCTGGTCTTATACACCAAAACTTACTGAGATAGCCTTACCCAAACCTAAGATTAGAAATGAAGTTGAAATATGACATATTTCATATATGTATTCATCTACAATATATAAAATTTGAAGTATATATGATCCATGTTGCTGAAACTTTACTTCGGCTGTAGGTCTCAACATTTATGAAAATTTAGCCATATAGAAAGTTGAGAGAATTTTTACAGTGAACATCCAAGCAATCACTGGATTCTACAATTAACATTTTACTAAATTTGCTTTCTTACATGTATATCCTTTTCTTCATCCCATAATCCATCTTTTTGTTTTTTAGAGACAAGGTCTCACTCTGACACCCAGGCTGGAGTACAGAGGCACAGTCATAGCTCACTGCAGCCGAGAACTCCTATGCTCTGAAGCTATCCTTCCACCTTTGCCTTCTGAGTAGCTAGGACTACAGGTGTGCCCCACCATGCCTGGCTGTTTTTAAAATTTTTTGTGGAGATGTCTCACTATGTTGCCCAGGCTGGTCCCAAACTCCTGGCCTCAGGTGATCCTTCCACCTCAGCCTCCCAGAGTGATGGGATTAGAGGCATGAGCCACTGTGCCCGGCCCCTATCCTTTTTTTTTTTGAAATGCATTTCATGGTCACATGTATCTATGTGTGTTAAAATTACACAGAACCAAATACGCACAGAAATGAGTGCTTGTAAACCTGGTGAAATCTAAATAAAGTCAATGTATTATGTCATTGTCATTTCCTGGCTGTAATATTGTACCATAATTATGAAGGACATTACCATTAGGGGAAACTGGATTAAAGGTCTGTTTTATTTCTTACTTTTGCATGTGAACCTACAATTGTCTCAAAATGAAAAGTAAAAAAAAAAGAAAAAGAAATGCATTTCAAGGTATGTTTCTGACATCTGACTGAGGTTTTACCTTTCTGCCACACCTGATCCTTTGGAAGGGTGATGTTCAGGTGGAAGTGAGTGTGGTTAGGCTGATACTGGAAGCCCAGGTACAGTGTCATCAAAAGGGGACTTTCAGGCTCTATGCTCACTATCAGGGTTTTCTCCGAAGAAGTGATGTTCACTGTGATCACAAAATGGTCTGTGCTCGTGTTGAGGCTGATGGGATGCGTTTCCACGCTAACATTTCTCCAGAGAATGATCTAGAATGAGAGACAGTCACTCTTCAAGTTTAAGATGGTCCATCCACTAATGCCTTTCAACTTCCTTTATATTGATAAGGTTGTGAAACGTTCTAGTCTTCCTCTTTGACTATTAGTAGCTAACATACTCTCAGGGGTTAAGGGAGAGAGTATGTCTAAGACCTAAAGCACCTTTTTCTAAGGCTAAGGAATCTCTTTGTAAAAATTCCCAAATAAAGATGGTCCTAACTAAACAACGGCACTGCCTGCAAGTCGTTGCATCCTCCCATCCTACTCTCCAGGATGGCCTATGCCCTTCTATTTATTCCCTAAGAATCAATTCCTACCTCAATGTCTTCCATTAAATCCTCGACTTGGAGCAGTGTATTATTAGAGCTTAGTTTCACACTTCCAATGCTTCCAACAATGTTTCCGTCCCCAAAATCCTTGAAGGGATTTAAAGCTAGTCCTGCCACCTGGAGACAAAGAAAAGTCCAGTTTCATCAATTGCTGAAATATTTATAAGTGAGACTCCATGATAGGATATCATCAGATATCATAAAGTAAATGTTGGGATTTTCCCTGTTAATATCTCAAATGAAATAAGATTTCGTACTGTAAGATCTATGAGAAATAATTAAAGACAAATCATATTATATTTGGGACCTTCAGAATTTTTTTTTTTTTTTTTATACATCTTTGTATGTGGAGGATCCTATCTTACTAGGGAGTAAGGCAGCAATGCTAGTTTTGTTTGTCAAGTAAATGCTGAAAGAAATACAATGCACTGATGTGACCAGGTTGGTATACTAAGTCAGTAATTATTCAGATATTCTCAGCTTTGTGTATAGAGTGAAGAGCTGAGATCATTTCAATTCACAACACAGAAACTGAGTTCAATCCAGCAATCTGTTTAATGCTCTCAACCTCTCTCTCCCTGCCAGTGTAAACTGAAAATTGGTGCCACAAAACCTCTCTCATGTGGTCTGGTCGGCTTACATTTCATGGTGCATTCCTTTCACCCAAATGCCTCCCTGGCCATCCAACCCCATTTTCATTCTGATCGGAATCAATTTCACACTCACTTGGACATTAACTCCTGGGTATTTGTTCAAGAGCACCTCCAAAGCCGAAGCCGATGGAAAGCATAACCTCAAAGGTGCTGGGTGACCCAGAGTATAAGAGCTCAGAGGCAAAGTTGATATGTTTTGGCTACTGAAAAAGAAGTTAAAATGGAAATCAATTTTTATATGTTCTCCAAAAGGTCAAAAACTTAAAATGAAGCTCTGCCCCCTTCTTTCCTCCTATGTTAACCTGCTCAGCATCAGAGTGGAAACGGAAGAGGTCACGGTCACTGAAGACGCAGGAAAATGGTTCTGCTGCAGAAATGCTTCCTGGATGTTCCCAAGCGCCACCAAGGACATTTCTAGCATGTCTTCTACCTGCATTTAGAGGGAAACGCCATGTGACTTGTATCACCTTCCATGTATTGTGTTAGTGAAATAACGGTTTTCGAAGGTTGGAAGGGGAATTTTGTCAGTGATGTAATGAAAGGTGACATTCAATAGAGAACTTGGAACCCCACGGAAAGTACTTGCAGTCTGGCTAAAGACTTATCCTTTGTATCAACTAAGAAGTCAGCCAAGGAAATACTCCTTTGCTCCATTATATGATTGTCCTAGACCTGCTGCTCATGATATGTTTTTTTCCTTTAAAAGACAGCTTTAAGATAAATTTCACATACACAACTCATCCACTGAGAGTATCTAATTCAGTGGTTTTTACTATATTCACAGGGTTGTGCAACCATCACCACAATCTAATTTTAGGACCCATCCTCCCTAAAACACACCCGACATCCACTAGCAATCACTCTCCATTCCCCCACCCCGACTCTTCCTGTTCCTAGATGACCACTAATCTATAAATTTGCCTCTTCTGGACATTGCATATAAGTCAATCACAACATAATGGTCTTTTGTGACTGGCTTCTTTCATTTGGCATGTTTTCAAAGTTCATTCATGTTGGAGCATATATCAGTACTTCATTTCTTTTTGTTGGTGAATAATATTCCATCGTATGGATATAACACATTTTATTTATCCATTGATCAGATCATGGACATTTGGATTATTTCTGCTTTTTGGCTATTTTAGCTATTTGGACAATGCTGCCATGAACACGAGCATACAAGTCTTTGAATGGACGTATGTTTTCAATTCTCTTGGGTGTATGCCAAGAAGTAGAATCGCTAGGTTACATGGGAATTCTATTGTTAACATTTTGAAGAACTGCCCAACTGTTTCCCAAAGCAGCCGCATCATTTTACAATCCAAAAATGTATGAGGATTGCAATTTCTCTGTATCCTTGCCAATACTCGTTATGGTCTGCCTTTTTTGGGTGTACAGTGGTATCCCATTTTGGTTTGAATTTACAGTTCACTAATGATGTTGAACATCTTTTCGTGTGACTAGCAAATATAATTTACTGTGTGTTTACTAAGTGCCAACACTTTGCTAAGTCCTTTTCACTTGATTATACCACTAGGTGGTCTTGGCTCCCTGGGACGGTGGAGAGGGAAGCCCCAGAGAGGGCCTGGCAGAGTGGTTTCTTCAGCAGCGCACAGTTCGGCTCTTTGAAGGTCTGGGGAGAGACTGCACCTTTCAAGATTAAAACGTTTCTAAACAGAGTTGCTCACTTGTGCATAGTGCACCTACCTGCTCAGTTTTCTGCTTAGAGTTCTGCCGACCTTCCTCACAAGCTTCCATGACGTTGTTGAGGGAGTGGAAGAGACAGACGGTCACAGGGCTTTTGAAGCCCGGACTGCTGCTGTTCTGAAATGGCATCTGCAATAGCTGCTCACTCAGGTAAATAAGAGAATTGATGACACTGACCTGGGAACGTTAGGAAGCAAACACACATCTCTGAACCGTTTATGATTGTTTTCAATTTGCGTTCTTACAAGCAGTTCAATATTCTTTACACATTTTCAATGCATTTTTACAAAAAGCAACATTACAATTTGGCAAGGAAGGAAAATATATTATTTCATATTACCTATAGGGGAGAATTCATATTTCATGCCATTCAAAAAAAATTGACATAACTCTTTGGAGTGGTAAATATACCAAATGTCTAACAAAACTAAGGTAAGAAAAGGAATGCCGAGGCCGGGCGCGGTGGCTCACGCCTGTAATCCTAGCACTCTGGGAGGCCGAGGCGGGCAGATCGCTCAAGGTCAGGAGTTTGAAACCAGCCTGAGCAAGAGCGAGACCCCGTCTCTACTAAAAATAGAAAGAAATTAATTGGACAACTAAATACATATATAGAAAAAATTAGCCGGGCATGGTGGCGCATGCCTGTAAGTCCCAGCTACTTGGGAGGCTGAGGCAGGAGGATTGCTTGAGCCCAGGAGTTTGAGGTTGCTGTGAGGTAGGCTGACGCCACGGCACTCTAGCCCAGGGAACAGAGTGAGACTCTGTCTCAAAAAAAAAAAAAAAAAGGAATGCCGAGGAAAAGGGCAATGCCAACCCAAACTCTGAGTAGACCGTCCTCTTATATCTGTCCATCTTGATATGTCTTTTGATACAAAGCATCCAAGATAGATTTAAAATAGAGAACAAAGAGAAATTCTAAATGGAACAGAAAACACCGATTCTCTTTTAACATAGGTCATTCTCGTGAAAAAAATCCAATGAGAAAGATTAAGCAAATTGACAGGTATTTACTGAAATCTTCAGTGTAGGTATTACTATTTTTGTTTTGAAATTTTATTCTCACAGTTACATTTATTAAAAAGTTGTGCAAAATAAAAGACATAGTAAAAAAAAAAAGTCAAAATTAAGACATGGGCACAAAGTATGTGCAACATATATAGAACAAAAGGTTGCATTCATAAATAAAGCTCTCTTACAAACAACTAAGAAAAAGACAACCCAATGGGGGGAGGAGAATGAAGGACATGAAGAAACAATTCAGGGGGGAAATAAAAAGGTCAATAAACATATAAAATGATGTTTAGCCTTCTTGGTCAGTGGCAATGTAAAATGGTACTTTTTTTTTTTTTGAGACAGAGTCTCACTCTGTTGCCCTGGCTAGAGTGCTGTGGCATCAGCCTAGCTCACAGCAACCTCAGACTCCTGGGCTCAAGCCATCCTCCTGCCTCAGCCTCCTGAGTAGGTGGTACTACAGGCATGCGCCACCATGCCTGGATAATTTTTTCTGTTTTTAGTAGAGATGGGGTCTTGCTCTTGCTCAGGCTGGTATCAAACTCCTGGCACCAAGCAATCCTCCCTCATCGGCCTCCCGGAGTGCTAGGATTACAGGCATCAGCCACCTGCACTCGGACAAATGCTACCTTTTAAAAGGGCATTTTTGTCGTATCTATTGAGAATTTAAAAGCCCATCAATTCTACTTCTAGCATTCTATCCCACAGAAATATTTGCATACATGCTCAAAGATACAGGTACAAGGACATTCATGGACATGCTGTTTGTCAGAATAAACAAATGAAAAAAATCTAAATGAACATTAAGAATGAGTCCATTTATGTGTACTGACATGAAAAAAGTCCATGACAATGTACTAAGTTTAAGAAGAAAATCGGCCGGGCGCAGTGGCTCACGCCTATAATCCTAGCACTCTGGGAGACCGAGGCGGGAGGATTGCTTGAGCTCAGGAGTTCGAGACCAGCCTGAGCAAGAGTGAGACCCTGTCTCCATTATAAATAGAAAGAAATTAGCCAAACAACTAAAAATAGAAAAAAATTAGCGGGGCATGGTGGCACATGCCTGTAGTCCCAGCTACTCGGGAGGCTGAGGCAGGAGGATCGCTTGAGCACAGAAGTTTGAGGTTGCTGTGAGCTAGGCTGACGCCACGGCACTCTAGCCCAGGCAACAGAGTGAGACTCTGTCTCAAAAAAAAAAAAAAAAAAAAAAAAAAAAGGGAAGAAGAAAATCAAGGACCCCCAAAATTTGTATACCTTAGCCCCATTTTTGTTAAGAAAAAACAAAACAAACCCAAACAAAAAGAATTTTTGCATGCATGGAAAAAAGCCTAGAAGGTTATGTGCAGCAAGTTAATAACAAACTAAAAACAGTGATTAACATCTAGAGAATGGGATTGGCAAGAAGGACAGAGATGGTGAGGGCTCTAGCTTTTTACTTTATACGCTTTTGTTCTGATTATTTTAGTAATAAGCATGTAGTATTTCCGTCATAAAAAAGCCCAAGTAAACCAGAACAGATTATATTTACATGCTTATTGCAGAATATTCGAAAATACAGAAAACGGAAAAGAAAAGATTAGAATTCCCACTAATCTGACCACCTTCCTTTACCCACGTGTAGGAAGCCCTTCCACTCCGTACGCGTGAACAATCGTGGGGAAGTGACATTGGTAAATGTGGTTGTGACAAATGCAAGGATCACAACCATGCTGATTTTTGACGCCTGTTTCCAGGCTGTACTACTCTATCCACCGCCAGGAGTGGATCTATTTCGTCTCCCATTATTTCTTCTAACAAATGCATCCAAAAAAGGCAGTAACCTGATAAACAAATGAACATAAACGCAGCACGTCCAGGAATGTCACTACTGATCAATTTCTTCACAATCTTTAAAGATACAAATATACTTGCTAATGTTTAAATTCAGTCTCCACAAATTCTGTTTTGCACTTTCCCCCCTTTTTCTGTCTTATTCCCTCCAGATCATCCTCTGCTTACCTGAGCTGGCTTAGACAACTGTGGGGCAAAGGCCGTCAGTGCCTGGAGGACCTCGCAAGCTTCTTGCAGTTTGTCGTGCGCTTGCAAACCATAAACCGCTCTGCTGACTTTCCCGGCTATGTCATTTATGAACTATTGGAAACAAAGAATTTTGTCAACATTACTTATATATAATCATCACATTTTGATCATCATCACACTTTAATAGCTTGAGACATCGTCTTAACCAGAGTTGACTTTCGGTAACATTAAGCTCTAGGAAGCACAGGCTCTCCAAAACAGTTACTTTCAGAAGCTTTTCTGCAAATGCATAGAGTTTATTTTCACTTCTTCCATACAGTACACAAAATGAGCAACAAGGTTATATACAATGATTATAGTCCAAGGGCAAACAAGTATAGAAATAAGATTATAGGAGTCCGTGTAAGTCTCACAGCTATGATCAAAGGTGAGGGAAACCTGGAAATCGAAACAATAAAAGCAAACTTTTCTATTCAGAAGTATCTTTTCCCCTCAGGTTTCCCATGGTGTTTGGTTCCCTCCATTCAAGAGTTTGCATTCAAGAGGGAAGTACGTGAAATACCAGCAGGCAGGAGGTGGGGGACAGAAAACCTCCCTGAAAAAACAAGCTGAGCAAACCGGACGCGATCCCAGCGCTTAAGAGGCTGCTGCTTTTGAACTTGACGCCCAACCCCGAGAGGATCTGTGGACACCAACTACTCGATCCATTTCTAGAGGACGGCCCATTTATAGCTTAATCCAATCACATAATCCGAGAAACCTTTATTAAATGCCCAGTGCGTACTGCCAGGTGCTAGAGCAGATAAAGTCGGTCACGGTCCCTGCCCCTGAGAACCACGTAGTCGGATAGGGCGATTCCCGACTCGAAGGGTTTGTAAGAGGTTAGGTCATTTATAAAGTCATCTTAGAATTGAGGGGCACCCGATTTTGGTTTTATACTTTGGGACTGAGGCGTGACTAAGCAGGCATGAAGAAGTGGGTGAGATACGTAGTTGCCACCCAGCCACACATCTGCCAGTAGCGGCCAGGTCTTGATGCCATTCTAGGTACAGACAGGAAGGTCACTGAGGGGCCTTATTTGACGTGTTAGGACAGAACTTGTAACCTGGGCTGAATCGTGGTATAACCCGCCATTTATCTAGTCTTTTTAAAAATGTATCTTAATAAAGTCCAGAGAAATTTTGCACATTTTTGGTTAAATTTAATCCTAGGCACTTGCTATGATTTTTTTTTAAATCTAATTTTCTAACTGATTGTCACTGATATGTAAAAATACACTTAGCTTTAGTATCCTGATGTGGTATTCAGCAACAGTGCTAAATTCTCTTAGCATTTCTAATAATTTTTCCACAGACTCTTGGATATTCTACACTTCAGACTTCTCTTTAAGGGGAAAAACACCTTTGTTTAAACTACTGTAGGTCAGGTCTATTTCCCCAGTAAACTGCTGAGCCCACATTGAACATCTAACTTCCATAACCCCTGAAAACAGATCCAGAGTAAACAGGAATCTGTTTTAGCAGGGAAATGTTAGATTGCATATAAACAGTATTTGTGTTAATAAAAAAAACAAAGGTGGGGGTGGGAAGAAGCAGGATGATTTTCTTTAGTCAACATTGTCAAAATGGCTTTGTCTTTTTTTTTCCTGTGTGTGGGAGAAACAAGGCGAAAGGACAATACAGACGAGGAGGAGGGGTTGTCGTATAGAAGGGTTCGCTGCAGCTGAAAAAGTGGGGCAGGTGAGCAAAGCTTCTTCCCCGTCTGCAGCATGGCGTATAAGAACATTAAATAATAAGTCATTAAGTACTGACACAGGCAAATAACCCATTGTGGAATATATTCATGACCTTGTTTTGGTTTTGCTTTTAACTGGGACGTATGCCGGTGTGTCGGGCAATCCTAGGTATAGTTCTGCCAGGAGGTGCAAATATCAACCAGGCTCATTCTTATCGCCATCATTTCTGAAACATCACCACAATAGAAGCAAAGAATGAGAGTGCTTTTTCAGCGGCACAGCGCTACTCAGTGGTGACTTCAGTTCTCCATGTTTACCTGGTCAGATGCATTCTGAAATGATGCTTGTATGTAAGTGAAGACATCCGACTGTGAGTCTTCCTTTGGGCTTGAAGCCATTTCTGCCAGAGATTTTCCAGCACGTGTGACAGGCCTGGTGAGCTCTGTCGTCATAGGGAGAGGCTGGCTGGTCGGCACAGATGCAACTGATGATACCCGAGGTGTGACTGTCGGTTGGCTCAAAGGGTAGGGGTCGATGGGGTAACATAGGGGCTTAAATTAAAAGATAGAAATATGTGAAGGAAAAGGCTGAATCTGATCTTACCAAATAATGAATAATTAAGACAGTGTTTCCCAGATTGCTCTTAAATACCCACATCCTGTGAGATATTAATAGGCATTTCTGTCAAAAAGATCCAGTTCTGCTCAAACAGCTTTGAGAAAGCTGCATGCTATATTATCTAAGAGTCACAATTTTTGTTAGTGCATTTACTGTCAATCATTGAATAAATTAAATATCTATAATATAAGGCGCTTCTTGCTAGACTTGGTAAGTTAAAACAACAAAAACAAATACAAAACTCCCAAACATCTATAAGGTGCTAAGCCATGTTCCTGAGAATGTGGAATCCAGTGTAAAAGAAAATTAAAATCTCAGAACCCCTCCACCCCCCCACCCCACCCCCGCCAACTTCTTATGCAAAAGGGAAGGTAAAGACCTCAGGTACTAGCCCCACAGATCATTCATTAAGGACATTTTTTGAGAGATTTTTAATGGCCTCCTATAAGCATGGACATGCAAATTGTAACTTTAGGTCTATAGGCTACGTATAGCTCCTAAAACCAAAGTCTGTTCAATGTTACCCTAACAATGAATTACAAGTTTATCTGCACAGGTGTAGAACGGAGACGAGACAGGATCAAACATTCTTCCACCCACCCAGGGACACCTATGTAATTCGATGCTTCCTTCACTCCCTTTTTCTCTTCTAACATTCACCTTATCTTACGTACTATGTGTATTTTCCTGGGTCTCAGAAGAACATAACCATTTTGTCTCACTATTCCCACCCCCTACTTTTTTCTTTCCCTTTCTGTATGCCTTATTCCCCTAAATACCGAAACTTCCAAATTCCCCTTCAGGAAAACAGCCACAGATTTGTCTGAGATTTGTATGTTTCCCAGGTGCATCCTCAACCTTGGCTTAATAAACCTCCATTGATTGATATCTTTGCCTCTGTCACTTATTTGGGGTCGACAACAGCAGTGAACAAAATGAGCCACGTTCCTCCCCTGGTGGAGGAGCTTCTGTGCTAGTGGTGGAGGCAGACAGACAAATGACACCATGTATTGAATAAGTGCAATGAAAAAAATAAGGGTAAGCAGATGGAGAGAAAGGGTGCGTTTTGGATAGGGCGCGTGGAGATAAGGAGACATTTTTGCTGAGGGTTGAATAAAGGGAGACAGAGAGCTCTGCCAATATATTAGAGAAGAGCATTTGAGGAGTGCAAAGGCCCTGAGGCCACAGCCTGCTGGGTTTGTTGGAGAAAGACCAAGAGGGCTAGATGAGCAAAGGTGGTAGGAGGGGGATAGAGAAGATCCTGGGGGGTGGGGGTGGGGGGTGTCATATGTCAGGCAATTGAAGGGAGTATGGACTTGACTTTGAAGGAGATGGGAAGATATTGGGGGCCTTGCAGAGCAGTGGCATGAAGTGACTTCTGTCTTAAAGGCTCAACCATTCTGTTGAGAGGACAGAAAAAGGGGCAACAGTAGAAGCCCAGAGATCAGCAAGAGGCAAAAGCAGAAGTTTGGATGGTAGACGGTGGTGGCTTGGACCAAGGTGTGATAGCGGTGACAATGGTGAGGAGGGGTTAGTTAGATTTGGGACATAGAAAAGGCTCTGAGAAGTCCTACAGTAAAAAATCTTTGTTTTCTTTGGTGACATTTTGTAGGGGTGACAAAACTCCATCTCTATCCTCTTGGGGTTCTGTCTGGGCCCGAGAATGAAATGGACAGAAGATAGGTCAACAGGAGAAAAAGGATGCAAATTTATTTAATACAAGTTTTATGTGACACAAGAGCCCCCCAGAAGGAAATGAGGACCCCAAAGAAGCAGAGTCAGTAACTCACATACTGAGTCTGACAAAGAGTGTAAGTTGTGAAAAAGTAAATCATGCGAAGAGGCTTAAAAGAGTTATTTTAATGAGACAGATCTGTCTTGACTTCTTGTCCTTGTGGATAAGGATGTTGCATATTTCACTTTGGGATTTTATCTCTTGCTTTTAAGAGATAGTAGAGGCCGGGCGCGGTGGCTCACGCTTGTAATCCTAGCACTCTGGGAGGTTGAGGCTGGCGGATCGCTCAAGGTCAGGAGTTCGAAAACAGCCTGAGCAAGAGCGAGACCCCATCTCTACTAAAAATAGAAAGAAATTAATTGGACAACTAAAAATATATAGAAAAAATTAGCCGGGCATGGTGGCGCATGCCTGTAGTCCCAGCTACTCAGGAGGCTGAGGCAGGAGGATTGCTTGAGCCCAGGAGTCTGAGGTTGCTGTGAGCTAGGCTGACACCACGGCACTCTAGCCCGGGCAACAGAGTGAGACTCGGTCTAAAAAAAAAAAAAAAAAAAAAAAGACAGTACAAAGGTCGGAGAGATCTTTTTGCACCTACTGTTTCTCAAGTGTCTTTAACTTAAATGAGCCGAGTGGTATTTTGTACCCGTTCAGTTCCAAGGACCACTGCTGGCTATTCTGCAGAACACGGCTTGCAGAAAACTGACGTGAGGGATTTTTACTTCTTCCTTGTTCTCTATTATACTGTGAGAAACACTTATTTTTGCAGTAAACATTGAGTCAAATAAACATAATTCTGCATTTAGGGATCCACTAAAGGGTTTCTATGTAGGACACAAAGGCAAGAAGGCTAAGAAATTTCTTGAAGGTGAAATTTCATAGATTATGCAGACAGCTCCTGCCTTTACTTTCCTTTCTCTCCGATTTCTCTTCTTTTTGGCTTTTACATTTTATTGCATTGTATATATTTTTGTAAGATGCCACAAGTCCTTTGTGGAATGAAGCAGGGAACAACCAACCAACAAATAAATAATTATACCAACATGAAATTAATGAATTAATTTAAATTAAATTAATTTAAAGCCAAGGATAGGCTTTAAAATTTTCTTTAATAAAGCACCTATCAAACCCAATTCTCTCCTGCACTTAAGTACTTTCATTATTAGAAAACTATATCCAGAGCTCTCTGGGAGACAGAGTAGAGTTTTGGCAGGATCTACCAGGTATGACAAAGAGATCGATACTCCAAGATGTGTATTGTGAAGGTACGTAAATACTTACATGTTCAGCAGGGTCAGGATGGTGACACATGAGGCAAAGAACTTCTATAGAAAAAAGAAAGCAGATTAAGTTCAAATAAAAGTCTAGGATAGAAATACTCACTTCTATTTTATCTGAGGATGTCTTATTTGTGGCTAGAAACAATGTGAATTGTTTTACACAGGACACCAAAGTGAGTATTTCCCACTGTTGATAAATCTGTAGACAAACGAGAATTCTGGAGCCGAAACATTACAAATCATTAATGCCTAATCCATTTATTTACTGTTCAAAGACCTCAGTACAAAAAAATAAACATTAAATCAATCATAAAGTTACCAGCACATAAATATTACTGCAGAATTATCTGCCTCATAATTTTAACCAAAGAGGAACTCTTTATTAATCAAAAAATCATTTGGAAAATGATCATTTACAAAATTTTTACCAGATTACTGTATTGCTTTCTCTTTCCACATTTTCCAGTAGGAAACTCATGACCTGAAGGCACTATTGACACCACCCCTCAATAACGGGGTGCAAGGTGAGAAATGTGGTAAGAGCCCAACTAAAAATAATGCACAGGCCTAGCTAAAAAATAGTGATTAGTAACCATCCCTCTGTAACTGTGACTCCGGAGCCACGAGCCATGCAGCTGGTGGTCGTAAAGATTCTTAACTTTCTCCCCATAGCTGGTGTCCATAAAGATTCTTAACTTTCTCCGGAGATAACATCACCTTTTCAAAATCTAAAGGCAATCTTTAAGATATTTTCTAGGCCTCACATTCCAGTGGATCGAATGGCCCACCCAGACCAGTGGCCCATACCAAGAAACCAACTCAATTGCAACTGTGACCCCAGGGTCTAGCAGGGGTCCTCAAACTTTTTAAACAGGCGGCCAGTTCACTGTCCCTCAGACCGTTGGAGGGCCGGACTATAGTTTAAACAAAAACTATGAACAAATTCCTATACATACTGCACATATCTTATTTTGAAGTAAAAAAACAAAACGTGCAAAAACACCCGGAGAGCTGGATAAATGTCCTCGGCAGGCCGCATGTGGCCCGCGGGCCGTAGTTTGAGGACGCCTGGTCTAGAGCAACACAGGAAGATGATTTCTACATTCCTAGGAGTTTGCCCCAATTACCAAACCTAATTGCTTAATCCCTTGCCTGTCAAACTATCCTTAAAAACCCTGTCTCCCAAGTTCTTGGGGAGGTGGATTTGGGAAATTTCTCCTGTCTCCCCACTTAATGCTATGCAGAATAAAGACTTTCTCTGTAGTAAACCCTGATGACTCAGCATACTGGCTGCTTCTTGGGCAGCGGGCAAACGAACCTGGCTGGGCAACAACAAACACTATCTGGGTGTTAACTCTGTTTGCTATTAGCTTAGGTTGACTTCCTTCAAGGCATGGGCTTTTAAAACCTACTAAAATGTACCCAGCTATATCAAGGCTACTTTGCCCTGTATCTGTTCTTGTAACATTCCCTCTGTTGTTCACAGGACTGATGTGTATATTTAGCAGCAAAACCACTGCAGGCACTACTGCAAGGGGAGGACACAGTTCTGGGACGCTCTTCTGATCAGACATGGTGTCTAACAAGGCAAAGATGACTAAGGGTTGAATAAATAAACTGGGTGCTGAGTCAAAAGACCTGGGTTCCAGAGCTGCTTTTCCCTTAACTGTGAAGAACTCCTGGCCTCAGCTGATCCTCCCACCTCAGCCTCCCAAAGTGCTGGAATTATAGCAATGAGCCACTGCACCTGGCCCAGAGTTGGGTTTTTAATAGTAACACTAGTTGCAAATAGCTTATGACTGCAGCTTACGTAAATCATCTCCCTGCTTTTTTCTAAAGTATTCGCAAAGAGAGAAAAAGATAAGAAGTCACTTTACTATGAACCATGACTGACTAACAGCCTAATGCTAGCATTTGGGTGTAACAAAGACTTTCTCTTTAACTAAATTCTAGGTTTTTTTTTTCGGAGACAGTCTCACTCTGTTGCCAGGGCTAGAGTGCCATGGCGTCAGCCTAGCTCACAGCAACCTCAAACTCCTGGGCTCAAGCGATCCTCCTGCCTCAGTCTCCCGAGTAGCTGGGACTACAGCCATGCGCCACCATGCTCAGCTAATTTTTTCTATATTTTTTTAGTTGTCCAATTAATTTCTTTCTATTTTTAGTAGAGACAGGGTCTCGCTCTTGCTCAGGCTGGTGTTGAACTCCTGACTGCAAGCAATTCTCCCGCCTCCACCTGCCAGAGTGCTAGGATTACAGGCCTGAGCCACCGTGCCCAGCCGGAATAGAAAATCTTAAGGATAACCAACTAAAGCACAAATGCACCAGAGTGAGATAGATTAAGAGAGAAATAAATTCTATGGGAGGATTTCAAGAAAACTAAAAATGCTACATGAAAATTCAAATCCACATTGGAGTTAATACAGAACAGAGCTGATGTGGAGAAATCAAGTTGCTGACATGGAGGATGAATGTGAGGAGTTCTCTCACCCTGCAACAGAAAAGGTGGTAAGTACGAAACCATTCTTTCAATTTAAAGGAACGATAGGAAAGACAGGGAGGACAGAAACCAGCCGGGCAGCACATAAACACCTGCTACTGCTCAAGGACGAAACCAGAACAAATGAAACAGAAGTCATAAATGGGTAGAACATAACTTTCTTCAGCCACAAAAGATGGGTATATGTCACATTACATTCTAGCGAAAATTAGTGAAAGGTAACATACTAAGAAAATGTCTGGATTATAAAAAATTCTACAAGTAATCTGACTGGGGGGGGAAATGGCTGCCTATAATAAGAAAAACTAGCCTTAGTTTTTTTCACCTTAGTATTAAATGCCAAAGGACAAGGGAAAAATGTCTACAAAGTTTTGAAGGGAAGACTATGACCATATGATTATCTATCATTTTCACTGCAGAGTCTGCCACTTATTCTCCACTATGTCCTCTTCCTTCTATTAACATACGAACATGATATCCCAGCTAAGGACTCCACTAAGAACTACATTTCCCAGGCTGCCTTGCAGCTGTGTATGGTCACGTGATCAGGTCCTGGCCAATGGACATGAGTAGAAGTTATAGGTATAATTTTCAGGCTGTGCCCTTTAAAAAAAAAAAAAAAA
>VBSM01000949.1:12503990-12525956 GCA_008086735.1 Cheirogaleus medius | reverse complement strand
GCCTCCCAGAGTGCTAGGATTACAGGCGTGAGCCACCGCGCCCGGCCAAGATTAATATATTCTTTGTATCAACACAGCAGTAAAATTTGCTTTTTAAATTGACAAAGATTGTACGCATTTATGGTGTAAGACACGATGCTTTGATGTATGTATACACCGTGAGCTACAGTTTACAGGAAGGGGCCCCCAAAAGTCACAACGCGGCCGTGGCACGAAGACAACCCTGTGGGGCCGTGTCTTCGCCTGGACACAGCAGCCCTGGGGTGGGAAGCCCCTGGGTACGGCACTAACTCTTCCGGGACCTCGGTGGAGGGCACTCGCCACTCCAGGGGCTTCTAGGAAGGTTTTCCTTCCTCCTGGAGCCTCGGCTCCTCTGGGACTCGACGGTGCGAGACCGCAGAGGAGCTCCGCGGCAGCAGACCCTGCCACACCGGAACGCTTCAGCACAGACACTGAAAGGCGCGCGCGGGCAGGCGAGCGGAAGTGGCGAGACCGCCGCCCCTGCGCACGCGCGCGCGCGTCCAATCAGGACTTCGGGGTGGAGCGCGGCCTTCCCCGCCACCGAGGCGCTCACCCTTACCCTTCTGCCCGGCGATTGGTGGGTTGGCGACTCCAGCCTCGGAGATGGGGCGGGGCGCCTCCATCTCCTCCAATGGAAGCGAGGCAGGGGTGGGCCCAATGGCGGGAAGAAGCATGGCGTGGAGACACCTGAAAGTGAGTCCCGCAAGTGAGGCTTGCGGCAAGAGCCCGGGCGGGGACTGGGGTGAGATGGGGACAGGAGGCGGCGCCGAGAGCGTGGGCCCCTTTGGGAGCTTTGCGTGTCTCTGGAAGCACCTGCAGATGCTCGTGTACTTACACGTGTACTCAGCCAGGTGTGTGCAGACAGCAGATGGGCAGAGGCTGATGCGTCAGTGCCTGCGGGCCTGGCACGGGGGCGCTTAGTGAACACGACCGCCTAGCATGTGTGCAGGGGCCAACGCGGAATGAAACCAGACTAAGACACGGTCCCAGTCCTTCTGGATAAAGTTTTGTTAGGGCGGGGGCTCAATGCGAGGAGTTCTTAGTTGAATCTCCAGGATCTGGAATGTACTAAGTGCTCAAATATTGTTGACTGACATCAGGGGCGTTCCTACAGTCTCCAGGGCGGCAGTGAATATTGATCTACAGTACATCAGCTTTGAGAGATCCTTAAAAGTAAATCTGATTATGCCACTTCTTGGTTTAGGGAACAATACTTAAGTCTTTATTCTGGCCAAGACTTTCACCTGTTTCTCCTGCCTCGTCTTAATTCTTGCTTTCTCTCACTCCTCAGTTCTAAACAAACTTTCTCCCCTTCTCATTCTCTTCTGTCACCCAGGGACAGAATGTCCTCCCCCTACTCCCTCCTAGTTAACTCCTATTTATCCTTTGAATAAAGTTTTACATTGTTTCATCAAGGAAGCTTTTTCTTACCTAGGATTAGGTTGGGTCCTTGCAGTGCCTTATATTTTTTTTCCTTCTTAGCAACATATTTGCATGATCATTGATTTCTGTCTGTCTCTTCACACGATTGCACCTTCCGTAAGGGCAGGGACTAGATCTGTTTTGTCCACCTTTGAGTGCACAATCAGTATGTGATGAAAAATTGAACTAAATGAATGAGTGATTTAGCATGAGAGAAAAGCATTGTGAACCACTTGTGAGCTAGGATAGTGGTTCTCAATCCAGTAAGACTTGGAGCTTGTTTTTTATATTTTGTAAACCCCTCATCATGCAGAAAAGGAATGTATAAAACCTATGTGTAATTTTTAAAAGCCAACATAATGTTCTGAAATGTAAAGGAGAAATTAAAGTAACTTACAAGATTTCAATATGTGATAACTGGGTGTTTAAACCTCTACTTAGATACGTGAGTGCCACAGGTGTGTTGTATTGTCAGACACCCAAGCAAAACACTTATCATTCCTGATGGGATCTTCTGAAATGGTGCACAATTCTTGGTAACGTTCTGTGCAAAACAGTACGGTTGTCCCTCGATTTACAAGGTAATTGTACTGTATATGAAAACCATGTGGGTAGTTTGTGTTTATGTAGTGAAATATAGTATGACTTAAGGCTCAGATAACATGAACAGATAATTTTTTTACCCACACGAATGTCAGGATGTTCAAGAGTCATACAGGATGTGGGACAATTCATGTGTCAGATAGTCTCAAGCAAAAAGGCTGTGTGACTTTACTGATTCCTGCCCACAGAAGTCTATTAGCATTGCCCCATCAGGCTAACCAGTAAAAAAAAAAAAAAAAAAAATGCATGCCCCTAGGGGGCAGGCTGGTCTGGCGTCCTCAGGAAAGTCTTCAAGGCTAGAGGAGTGTGCATAAGTGTAGGTATACAGTTTCTGACTGTAGAGGCAGAAGGCTAGGGACATCGCTTCATGTGACCTGTCATTATGTCCTGTGAGTACAGAGGACTCAAGGACGCTGCAGCCTGGCCCCTGGTGAGGGGTGGAGCCCTAATAGGCTTTTTTTTTCCCCCCCAGAAACGGGCCCAGGATGCTTTGGTCATCCTGGGGGGTGGAGGACTTCTCTTTGCTTCCTACCTGACAGCCAAGGGGGATGAGCACTTCTACGCAGAACACTTGATGCCAGCTTTGCAGAGGCTGCTGGACCCAGAGTCAGCCCACAGGCTGGCCGTGCAGTGCACCTCCCTGGGACTCCTTCCTCGAACCTCATTTCAGGACTCTGACATGCTGGTAGGTATCTTGGAACACCCTATGCATTAACTGCAACGGTGAAGCTGGGAGTAACATTTCTCAGCTGGGACTGATCCTTTTCAAAACCAGAGCCTCAAGTTAGCAGTAGGAATTAGAGTTCAACTCGAGCAATATTTGTTATATGTAACATATTATCATATTACATAACAAGGATATTCATATATTACTTACAGGACTTATGTTAGGCAGTGTTCTCATTTGAGCTTCATAACTACTCTTGGAGCGTCTTTGTCACCTCTCGCTTCCAGGATCAGATGGTGCTCACCCTGGGTGCCCTTTGCTGCTCCTCTTAAAGGTCGCCGGAGCCCAGCAATCCGTTCTGCCCAGCGGAGCCCCTCCTGCCTCTGGCTCCCACGAGAGTCTGTGCGAGCTTGTTGGGGCTTCTTATGAGCCCGGCTGAGGAGGGGCACAGCTGAAGCTGACTTTTATTAAGCCGATTAAAGGGTTTTGTTTGACACTCCTGGTTTCAGAGTAGCACTGTCAAGGGCCTGACGCCAGTGAGCCACTCTCTCCCACCAAGGACAGTAGACGAGAAGGTACGAATCATAATGATAGTTGGAAAAGACAGTGCCCGTCTCCTGTTCAAGCCATGGTAGAAACACTGTTTTTCTCCCCAGGCTCGATGATAATAGAGCCTCACGATTTTCAAACTCTAGCAGGCATCACAATCACCTGGAAAGCTCTGTTAAAAATAGGTACTCTCAGCACTCCCTCCCCTGCCTTGGGGGGCGCCGGCAATCCCATGTTTAACAAGCTTCCCAGGTGTTCCTGATGTAGGTGAGCCAGGGACCACACTTTGAGAAACACTGGGCTAGCCTTATGTACTTCTCTGACTTTTGTCATCGTCTTCCCAGGAAGTGAGAGTTCTGGGCCATAAATTCCGAAATCCAGTAGGAATTGCGGCAGGATTTGACAAACATGGGGAAGCTGTGGATGGACTTTATAAGATGGGCTTTGGATTTGTTGAGATTGGAAGTGTGACTCCAAAACCTCAGGAAGGAAACCCCAGACCCAGAGTCTTCCGCCTCCCTGAGGACCAAGCGGTCATTAACAGGTAGGCGACAGACCCAGAGTTAACAGAGGATGCCTCTTTCCAGCTGGGCTCTCGGTTTTTTTCTCTCATAGGACAGGGACATTGTTCTGTCACTTGGAATGTTCAGGAACCCTGTTGAGCATCTGTAGTGTGCCAGGCATCTGTTCTCACACTGGCCCTGGAAAGCAGGTTTCATTATTTCTGTTTAACAGGTGTATACACTGAGGCTCAGACAGCTAAATAACTTAGCTACAGTCATGGAGGTTTTAAAAAGCAGGAGGGCGTGGGTGTGGCTTAGGCTTCTTGGACTTGAGAGTTTGTGCTTCGTCCACCTGTTTCTCCAATGCCCTTATTCAACACTACAAGCCCTATCTGTAATTCAAAAAATTCTAGTGACATTAAGACAGTAAAAGGGCTGGGCACACACCTGGTCCCACACTCATATTTCAGTTGCCAGCAACGCTGGGAAAGAGTCGTTAGCATCTTCCCTTGTATGGGGGTGGGGTGGGGTCTACTGGAGGCAGGGAAGGGGAATGGCCACTAGGTCAGCCACCCACAGCAGGGCTGGGGGTACAGGGATTAAAAAGAAAGATGATGCCCCTGCCTGCAGGGGTGTCTAGTGACAGGGTGATAGAGAGGTAGGACATGTCACTCGCCCTCAAGATTATAACTGGGATGGGAACTTAAACATACACACATATATATACATACCCCGAGCCAGGGGGAGGACAGGTGCGAAGCCCTCTGTGAGTGCCAAGGGGCTGGGGGATCCTCTGCGGCTGGGAGCTCTGGGCAGGAGGAGAGGGAGCACTGGACGTGGGCTGGGTAGAGGGGCGATTTCGTAGGCGGAGGGCACGGGGAAGTGGAGCTGCGTGGGCTCCCGGAGGACGCTGGTGGAGCCCAGGTGGGAGGTGGAAAGCTTCGGTTATTATCAGAGAGTGGTGAGGCTCGGCTGGGGGGACCAGTGGCTGGGTAAGGAGTGGACGCAGGATCCAGCAGGTCTGGGGCAGCTACTGCTGACGAGTCCGGGCTGTTGCCAATGCTAGTTGGCTGACTGGCTTGTTTGTGAATTTTAATCTTTCCCTTTGTATGAGGTGGTGTTCTGGCAAGTTCTCTAGGAGTCCCAGGCAGTTTAAGAACTGACTCTGATTGTTTTTAAAAGTCATAAGCATACAGTGGAAATGGCCACGGAGCTTTCTGCCCACATCCTTTGCCTTCTAACCTTGCCCTCCCCGTCTGCTTGTGTGCTGCAGATACGGATTTAACAGCCAGGGGCTCTCAGCAGTGGAACACAGGTTACGGGCCAGACAGCAGAAGCAGGCCAAGCTCACGGAAGGTAAAGTGGACTTGCATTAGAGGGGCTCTTTTCATTCATTAGGAGGAACCGTGGGAGAAACACTGGCAACATTCCCAGTGAAATGAACATGATTTAGCGATAGGAAAAACCACTAAGGAACTCAGGGCTCCTTCCCTAGAGGAATTTCCTGGTTCTACCCCAGGCTCCAAGATTTTTTTTTTTTTTTTTGAGACAGAGTCTCACTTTGTTGCCCAGGCTAGAGTGAGTGCCGTGGCGTCAGCCTAGCTCACAGCAACTTCAAACTCCTGGGCTCAAGCAATTCTTCTGCCTCAGCCTCCTGATTAGCTGGGACTACAGACATGCATCACCATGCCTGGCAAATTTTTTTCTATATATTTTTAGTTGTCCAATTAATTTCTTTCTATTTTTTTAGTAGAGACGGGGTCTCGCTCTTGCTCAGGCTGGTCTTGAACTCCTGAGCTCAAATGATCCTCCTGCTTTGGCCTCCGAGAGTGCTAGGATTACAGGCATGAGCCACCATGCCCGGCCCAGGATTTTAACTCAATTTCACGATTTAGCAAAGACTCAATTTGTTTCTGCCTCGTTATGTAACCTGTATTATAGCTAGGGAAGGCTAGAAGTATGCAAAGCAAAGTGGCTCGACTATGATCTTGTGGGTGGTTAGGGTGTGAACAGGACATCTTCCTATGTTCCACTCTGTTGTCCTTCTGTTAATTGTGTAAATAAGATATACTAGTCATAGAAGAGTTAGTAAATACATAAAGCATAAAGAAGAAAGAAGCATAAAGAAGAAAAAATAACTCACAGCCCTCCCCACTCAGGGATAAATAACTCACAGCCCTCCCCACTCAGGAATAACTAACATCAGCATTTGGGAAAATATTCTTCATGACTTTTTGGAAACAAGGAGCATTTTCGAAGGCTGCCTTTGGAAATGCAGACGTTTACACTCTGTGGCTTTCTGCTTTGCTCTCTCAGGATACACTTAGTGCTCGTAGCTCTGCGGTGTCCTCTGGGATTGTGCAGGGCTGTGGCTCAGTGGGGATCATTTTCTTCTTTGGGTCCCTCTGAAACTCCTTCCAGGAGGTTGAAGTCTCATTAGATGTCCTGGGAGCATGATGAGGAAACCCATGGATAGCAGATTCATTTCAGGAAGTGAGGTGGAAAGGTCTGGGGCATTAGGCAATGTCAGATTTGGAGAGTGTTTTTTCTTCACAATTACACATTCTTGTTGGAGCATCCCTGGAGATTAAAGTCGCCCCACGTATATTGATTTCTGTCTACTCTTGAGTTTTATTAAATTTATGGGGCCTACCTTTGGATCACTAGTATTTGCACTCCTAATTTCTCCATTTTCCATTACATTTTTAAAAGTAAAAAAGGCAAAATGCAGTGGAACATCCCTGGGGCTGCCCAGGATTGCTATACAGACACTGCAGTGTTCTTTGGGGAGCAGGCAGGGGCGCAGGGAGGCTGGGCCTCGGAGGGGGGGACCTACATGGCCGTTCGCGGGCTGTCTGGTCGAGGATGGCCTCCGAATGTTGCCCAGGAAGTGGTGTGGGGTCAAAATCGTGACCAGTGATATTTACAGATGGGCTGCCACTGGGAATCAACCTGGGGAAGAACAAGACTTCGGTGGATGCGGCGGCGGACTACGCGGAGGGCGTCCGGGTGCTGGGCCCCCTGGCCGACTACCTGGTGGTGAACGTGTCCAGCCCCAACACGGCCGGGCTGCGGTGCCTTCAGGGAAAGTCCGAGCTGCGCTGCCTGCTGACCAAGGTGGGCAGTGACACCTCCTCGCCCATCCGCCTGCTCCCATTCACTCTCCAGGGCGAAGCTTCAGTGTCACCCTGCGGAAGCTGCCCTTGACACCTGGACCAGTGGCCCCCTCGCCACACCCTCCTGAAGCACCCTCTGACCTGCCACAACCCTGATTACGTGCAATAGTTATTTGTTCCTGCTGTTAAACCATAAGGCCCGTGACAGCAGGGACCATGTCTCTCTCATTTATCACTGTGTCCCTAGCACCCAGCACGGTGAATGAATTGAATGACTTCCTACCACCTAGTACTTGGCGCAGTATTTCTTGGTTATCTTTTAGGAACTAAAGTCTAAAAACCCTGTAAGATATTAGCCAATGCCAGTGGGTTTTGCTTGGTTCAAAAGAATTGAATCGAATCCATCTCGATGGGGTCCCCTATGTAACTGAGGGCCGGGTTTCCTAAAAAGGGAAAATTGCTCATGCTTAAGTTTGATAACTTCCGTGAAAACCCACTGACCTGCAGCCGTAGGTCCCAGTTGCACTGTCGGGCTGTGGTCTCGGGGTCCCCATCTCTGGCCATTTGTCACCCCAGGTGCTGCAGGAGAGGGAGGCCTTGCAGGGAGCACGTAAGCCGGCCGTGCTTGTGAAGATTGCCCCTGACCTCACGGCCCAGGACAAGAAGGACATTGCTAGCGTCGTGAGAGAGGTTAGCGTTGGGGCCTGGGCTGGGGGGGACCTCTCGCTGTCTGATGAGGCCATTTGGCCAGCTGGGATAGCCCAGGACGACAGCCTTTGTGATTTCCTCTCTGATACTGAAGGCTGGTTTGGTATCTGTCACGGTGTCATTCATCCTATAGTAAGAAGTGAATATTTCAATAAATGTCTGAATGAGCCTTTTTCTCATGCCTCTTCCTTCCTCTCTTTCCTCATCTCCATCCAGCAAGGGCTTTAACGCTTGTGCTTGAATCCTTGGCCAATCTCAGTTGGGACTGGTGTATTCTCTGTCTCATTCTCTACAACCTTTCTGAATACCAGGTCTCTATGGCTAGGACAGTGGCAGGAACACAGACTGAGCCCAGCAGGTATAGGTAAAAATCTTGGTTCCACCTCTTCCTAACTGGGGCCTCAGACAAGACACCGTATTATTTTATTTATTTATTAAGACAGGGTCTTGCTCTGCTGCCTGGGCGGGAGTGTATTGGCATCATCATAGCTCACTGCAACCTCCAACTCCTGGGCTGAAGTGATTCTCCTGCCTCAGCCTCCCGAGTAGCTGGGACTACAGGCGTGCGCCACTGGCAAGACCCTATAAAGTGGGTTGTTCCAAGGATTAAACTCTGTCCTATTGGAACAATATGGGTGGTCAGTATGTGATGGCTGCTGTTGTCACATTGTGGCTCATTCAGATACTTGTTCAAGAAAAGGATAGGGGGCCGTAGGTGCGGGCACCTGGCCCGGCTGCTGTCTCAGAGCTCCAAAGAAGCTTCTCTGAGTCCTTCAGTGCCACAGCTCAAGGGCTTTTCTCTGTCTCACACTGCAGTTGGGCGTTGACGGATTGATTGTCACGAACACCACAGTGAGCCGCCCCACTAGCCTCCAGGGTCCCCTGTGCTCTGAAGTGGGAGGGCTGAGCGGGAAGCCCCTCCGGGATTTATCAACGCAAACCATCCGGGAGATGTACGCACTCACCCAAGGCAAGGATTCGGTGTCTTCAGACCTGTGTGTGGCCCGGGTTTCTGGGTGGTTGACGGGAATCATTGTTCCCTAATCTGCTGTGTTGGGGGGGGGGGGGCTGTAGGGCTGAAGCCAAACCAGGGTCCTGGTTCTTGCACCCTTCCTGACCGTGTAGCCATGTCCTTCTCTGCAGGCAGAGTCCCCATCATTGGAGTGGGCGGGGTCGGCAGCGGGCAGGACGCGCTGGAGAAGATCCGGGCGGGGGCCTCCCTGGTGCAACTGTACACGGCGCTCACCTACCAGGGCCCGCCCGTGGTGGGCAGAGTCAAGCGGGAGCTGGAGGCCCTTTTGAAGTGAGTGGGGCCACGTGTGGCCGGAACAGGAGTCAGGAGATGTTAATGCCAACTGCTCCAGTCACGGGGATGCTATTCATCTATTTATTGCTCATTCAGAAAGGATTTGAGGGGCACACTCTGAATGCAGGGAAGATTACTCTGTGCTACTTCTTTGACGGAGGACAAACAGTGCCAAGGGGGCGAGGATTGACCCCACAGCAGTGGCGCCTCCAAGGCAAAGTTGTCCGTTTCTCTGAGGGGGAGGAGCTTGGGGACTCCTGGCAGCATTGCCTCTAATTAAGTAACATTGCTCAACGTCAGGGAGCTGTGTGTACTTAAAATCGATTCCCTTCCTGCTCGGAAGAGCTGGGTAGAAATGTCTCCTGGTCCCTGGGTGACGACCGTGTCGAGGGCGTGCTGTGTGCCTGGCCGGGACGGTGTGTTCAGGGGTGAACGTGGGCTTCCTGTAAGAGCAGGGCCCGTTCTGTCCTGTTTGCTGAAATGGCTTTTTTTGCTCCTTTTCCAGAGAGCAGGGTTTTGGCAGAGTCACAGATGCCATTGGAGCAGATCATCGGAGGTGAGGACACTGTCTGTCGGGAAGCCTGATCTGGAACCTTCCCACAAGCCTTTACCCTTCTGGAGCCTTTGTGGCTGGATTGTGAGAGGACCGACTCTGTCCCAAGCCATGTGCCCTGAACCGTGGTGTGGCCTCACTGTAAAAGCCAATTGTGGAGTCACCAGAATCAACAGGAGGCTGTCTTCAGGCCCTCGGTCAGACCACAGACTGCGTCTGTGATGCTTTCTAGGTTGAAATCCTAGGATCCGTCAATACTGCAAGGACATTGGATACTTGGGGGAAAAAAGTCATGGAAAAAATAAAGCCATTTGGAACTCGGATTTAAACCCGAGCCCTTTCTGGAGGGCGAGAGGCTCTCTCCAGATGCGGCAGGTCCTCTCAGGCCTCTGCTCCCTGTGTCTTCAGTGGGCTTCCTGGGAACTTGAGTGTCTTTCATTTGATCTTTATATTTATTTTATGTTTAATTTTAAAAATATTTCAAGTACAGACAACAGTTGCAAGAATAGTACAGTGAACTTTCACATACCCCTCATTTTGATTCACCAGTTAACATTTTTCACATTCTCTTTTGCTCATATATAAAACATAAATTATATGTAGATAAAATCTGTATTATTTATTATTACTGAAGCATTTGAGGGCAAGTTGCAACTGTCATGACCCTTTACCCTCAAGTGCTTCCGGGTGTATCTCCTAAGCACACTGACATTAGTGTTTACGTTATTACTGGCATGTGTTCTGATCAGTTCCAACAGTATATATAGAACAGTATAGAACTCTGGGAGTGAACGTTCCTGCTCTCTCCAATCCCACTCTCCCCAGGTGACTGCTGTTTGCTGTCTATCCTCCCAGACTTTTTCCCTTGCATAAAAACACTCATTTTGTACATGTGTGGATATGTGTATTTTTTGTATGCCTATTTATACAAGGAACATGTAACATCACACCAGACATGATTCCGATTTACTTCACTGCTGCCGTGTAGACGTAGTTGATGTTGGTTCCTGTCAACCTGCCTCATTCTCTTAGTGCGATATGTTTAGCCATTCTCCTGTCGATGCTCACTTGGATAACTTCCTGGGTTTTCCTGTCACGAACAGTGCCTTGGTGACCATCCTTGTGTGTGTATTTGTGCCTTCATTCAGGTGTTACGCAGAGCACAGCCTGAACGGTACGGTGGCCGGGCCGGAGGGTTGGTGTGTGTGACATTTAGACAGACAGAGCCGAAGTGCTCCTGTGAGCTCTTAAAGCTGCCCATTTCCCACAGTGGAGGCAGCAACAGCGGAGATGTCGCTGGCTTCTCTGGCTGTGCCCAGGCAAAGCTACAGTGAGGTCCCTGAAGAAAGAGCCACCATGATAGCAGTTAATGTCCACTGAGCGCTGACTGTGGGCTGGACCCTGGGTGAAGGGCTGGATGTTCCCTCCTTACACGTGAGAAGCGGGGCAGAGAGGCTACAGGCTGTCCGTGGAGGCTGTGGCCACACACTGCGTTGAATGGAGTGGCTCTGCCGGGGGTCATGCAGTGGCTGTTTGAATAGCTGGTTTGTGGCCTTCTCTGCTGCTCCATGTTCACTCCCTGCTCAAGGAAAAGCGACACACCAGAGGAGAGATGGGAATGGGCAAAAGGAGAAGGAAGAGAAGCCTGGTGCTGGCCAGTCCCCTGCGCGGTCCCTCTCCTCGCTGGCTCGGCTCTGACCCCGCGCCAGGCGCCACCACACACACTGGACATGCTGCGCGTTCTCTCTGGGCTTTGACACCCTGTGAGCCACCGGCCCTCCCTGCCCCATGTTACAGGACCGCTCTTGCTCTTGCTCTGCCCACCCAGCAGCTTCAGGACTGAACTCTTCAGGGAAGGGGAGGAGGCAGGAAAGGGGAAGAGTTGCCTTTTGGAAGGTTCTCCGCTGGAGACTGATATTCTGTCTCAGCACAGCTCTAATAGGCCGCCACGTCTTCTCTTGAGCACCAGGGCAAGGAGTTGTCTTGCATGTGGGGGCCGGGCGGTGTGAGGAGCACCTACTTTTCTTAATGCTAGAAGCCACTCTCAGAGCCCAGAGCAGCTCACGATGCTGGGGACGCGGGAGGAGCACCAAGCTGGTCATGCTGGAGTGTCCCTCAGGGCCGAGGATAGCAAGCAGAATGGTGCACAGGATTCCAAATACAATTTCCATCGCTTGCTCTTGTGTTTTTTGTGGAGCACGTAATTGGCATCATTTACCAATTCACATTAGTTAAATATAAGCAGTTAAATTATATTCTATGACTCTTCACATATCATTTCTAAGAGCCCGTTGGTTTTCCACAGCATAAACACATCCATGTTGCTCATGGGTAAATGTGTAGGCCATTCTCATTTTTCACATCTCAGACGGTGCTGCAGTGACTCTCTGGGTTTATGTGTCTTTGTGCTCCTCTGCAGAATCTCTGCAGAACAGATGCCCGGAAGTGGTATTGCTGGGGCAAAGGTTATATGCAGTTAAGGTGTTGATGGTTATTGCCAAATTAGAGAGGGTTGTCCCAGTTTATCCTTTCCTCTGACTTTGGAAGAGAAGGCCCCTTTCCTCTTATGTTGCTCCATGCGAGAATTTCCAAGAGCTGATCTGGAATAAGCTGTTCTTCCTTTTCCACTTTCTCACTGGGAACAGCTTGCATTGCGGCTCTTCCTTGGTAGAAAAACATAAAAGGAACTGAAGGTTTGGCAAGTTACTTTGGGCTGTAGCCCAAATGATTTGTAGCCAAATGATTGCCACATCCATTTCTGTGTGTGTGTATAGGCTTGAAATCGGACTCAAGGCAGGACAACAGAAGGGGCATAGTTTCCGCTGGGTTCACCCATTCCCACTTGTCTCAGGTGACCCTGCCCGCCTTTCGTCCCGCTGGCAGGGCTGTAGTGGGCTCAGCTCTGCACCAGAAAGGGCCGGAGTTCTTCGTGTAGCAGTTTCCTCCAAAGGGGTAGGCACAGCACCGCACACACACTCTGTGTTTTCAGAGAATCCATTTCCCTGCTGACTTTCTGAGAGGCTGCTTCTGGGTCAGGTTCTGTAGCCAACGTGTTTTTATTCAGTAACCTATGAAGACCTGACCAGGAAAACATCCATTAGAATGGTGGTCTCAAGGACAAGCGTGAAACTGAGATGCAGAGTGGAGACGATTTGCCCAGTTCCACCTTGGAGGCCGAGGGTGTAACTAGGCTAGCTGAGTAGGTGCCTAGCGGTGCTCACTCAGTAGCTCTTGGCAGGAAAATCAAGTTTGCAGGAGGAGGGTTGGCTTGTTTCTGCTCTCAGTGGCAGCTAGGGGGCACAGGCTCCAACTGGAAGAGGACCCTGCTCTCTGGCCCCAGCTGATGTGCTACCCAGGAGGGCCGGCCAGCTTCAAGAAATCTGCATGTTTTATGTGATATCTCCAACTTTTTAAACATGAGCTAATATCGTGCCAGTCCATTAAAACTGGTTTGTGGCCAGTGTGAATTAGGGCTTCCAATTTAAGTCCACATGGTTAACAAAAGACCATGAGATTTGCGGAGGCAAAAAGGAGAACTTTATTTTCTGAAAGCAATCTGCACGTTGGGGAGATGCAGCTTTTGGTGCAAAATGAAAGTGCCCACCTAGGAGGGGCCGGTAAGTAGGAGATTACAAAGGCAAAACCACAGGGCAGGGGAGGGGAACCGGGGCAGTGAGGAACAATTCCTCCAAGGTGGAAATGAGAGTTTTGATGGGATGAACTTTAAGCCCCCAAATTACCAGTGTCTCTTAATTGGCTGGTTTCAGGTGGTCTACTGGTGGTCAGTCAGGGAATTGCCAGCTGTAGTTGTGTTTAAGAACTGTTCTTTGACTTGGTTGCAGAAAAACAGGTTTTGCAACACTTTCCAAGGACACAGAGAGTGTGACTGCTCCCTCACCCTGCATGGCCTCTTGGCTCTGAGCCACAGGAGTCCATTCTTTTTTATTTTTTTAAATATAGAACGCTTCACGAATTTGCGTGTCATCCTTGCGCAGGGGCCATGCTAATCTTAGTATATGTGCTGCCGAAGCAAGCACAGGAGTCCATCTTATCCTCCGCCAGGGGCATAATTTGACATTTCACCTTTTGGTCAAAACCTGCTGTAGGCTGTGTTGATGAGCAACTTGTGCTATGTCCCATTCTGACATTCCGTTCCTCAACACAGCTGCCGCAGGCTGCTGCTGCTTCTCTTGAGCCTCAGAGTAAGAAGTTATCTTGCTCCTTCCATTGTCAGGGTGGTGTGGCTACCTGCCCCACGTCCATCTAGTTCCTCGGTGGGACTTACGTGGCTAAGAAACTTATGGCCAAATGAACAACTCAGACCAAGCAGGGCGACAAGGCAGGCAGGCACCTTTTAGATCTTTATCAATGTCCCTCACTGATGTTCGGTGGTATAGGTTAAGTCTATGGATAAGACTCAGAAGTGTTGTGCAATATAGGTTGGAGAACTGGTAAGACATTCGTTAAAATAGACAAGAACAATTTTTTTTTTTAAAGACAGGTGCCCAGGCTAGAGTGCAGTGGCATGATCATAGCTCAAGGTAGCCTCAAACTCCTGGACTCAAGCGATCCTCCTGCTTCAGCTTCCCAAGTAGCTGGGACTACAGGTGTGTGCCACCACACCCTACTAATTTTTAAATTTTTTAGACACAGGGTCTCAAACTTGTAGGCTCAAGTGATTCTCCTGTCCTCAGCCTGCTGAGTAGCTGGGACTACAGGCATAAGCCACCATGCCCGGCTGGACAGAACAGTTTTTAGAAGGAGCCGGGGCTTAGGCCTAAGATGAGAAGGATTTAAGAAAATAACTGTGGATGACCAAAAAAATGTAGAGTAGTCATGGTCAAAGATGCAATTGCCAAGGAAATTTGCTTATTTCTGTGATATATAACAATTTAACATAATAACCATAATTATGACTGGTAACATATACCAAGATGTACTGAAATTTGGGAATATCATACCATTTTGGAACACATTAGTAATACATTTATATAAATTTAACTCGAAGTTAAACACCAACTTAAAAATTTTTTTTTTACTTTTTTTATTCTATAAGAGATGGCTAGCACTTTTTAAAAATTTGACAGTGCTTCCTGTATGATTTTAATATACCAAACAAGCCCAGTATGTCTCTATTGGACTTCCTGGGGTTCTTGTTATGTCCAAGTTAGTCCAGGTCAAAAAGATTTGGTTTTAGAACTTGAAATTTAATTTTGAGAAGTCTGCCAAATATCAAAAGATTTAAAATGCTTGATTGAAAAATAGGATTGTAGGTCTCTATAAAATAACACCAAAGTGACAAATGATTTCTGATGCACAAAACACCAGAAATTACCTTGATGAAACACAGAGTCTGTTTCCTAGGCCGATTCCCTAAAAGGCAAAGAAAAACCTTTTATCATTTTTTTTTTTTATTAAAGAGCAGATGAATGCTTCAAGAAAACCTTGTTGTTCTGAAATGGGCCCAGACCCTGGCCTTGCATCAGTGTGGTTTAATGTTCACTTTTTGGAAAAAGTTACAAATAATTTTCTTTTAATTTTAGCCAAAAAAATTTTGATCACACACAAAATTTATTTCACAAGACTAATCTTCTACAAACCTACAATGTGTTTAAACCTTCAGTTTTGTCCTATACATTTTTTTTTTATATTCTCTCTTAGGACAAAAATTGACTTTTCTTTCTCTTCGTCATTTTGACCATGCAAAGTTCTTTCTCGTGTAAAAGAAAAAAAATTTCTCTCTTTTAAACTTTTTTAATATTCAAAAACAAATCTTTCTTTACATGGTCTGTATATAGGATTGTTTCTCTCATATCTAGTAGTTTTAATTATATACATATATAGATATTAACCATAATTCTAACTCTTAGTAATGCTAATTTCCAGTGAAGAACTTAGGAAGTAAGTAATTTTGAACTGTTTTATATCTGCATTTGTAGGTGAAAACCATTTTATAATTTTTTGGTAAGATTGGTTTCCTCAACTTTTTTGTTTTTTAACTGATCTAAATATATTTAGCTTTTCTATACCATGTAAATGACTCAAATACTCCATGCTTCTCTAATTATTTAACTTAACATAGCGTGACTTTAAGATTTTAAATTACTGAAAAGAATTTTGAAACTATGATGCAGGCACCCTTCCTAAGTCTTTTTCAGTTGTCTCGGGTCTCAGGTACCCATGTGGCAACCAAGGGCAGGGCTTGTCTGGGTCCTGAATTTGCATCCAGGCGTAGATGGAGCTCAGGGTGGAGGATGAAGGTGTGAAGACAATGCCCAGAGGGTCCAATGCTGGGCCTGGGAGGAGGGGGTCATATTGGGCTTGGCTTGGCTTTGCAGCTGGTGGTCCAGGTGCTGGGGACATGTCCTCAGCCCTCACCATGGCCGCCTGTCCAGACCAGGAGGCTCACTGGAGCCCAAACTCCCCCGAGAACTTGGCATCTCCAGAGCAAAAAATGTGTTGATCAGAACTGCAAACTGACCGGTCTGCAAGGCCAGCTTGAAAAAGTGGCTTATTGGAGTGTCAGGCCCGTGTCCTACCCTATGGTACCCCTTTTGATGACAGCACCACGGAAAGACAAAGACAAAAGACTATTTCTGGCCGGGCACGGTGGCTCACGCCTGTAATCCTAGCACTCTGGGAGGCCCAGGCAGGCGGATCGCTCAAGGTCAAGAGTTCGAAACCAGTCTGAGCAAGAGCGAGACCGCCGTCTCTACTGAAAAAAATAGAAAGAAATTAATCGGCCAACTAAAAATATATAGAAAAAATTAGCCGGGCATGGTGGCGCATGCCTGTAGTCCTAGCTACTCGGGAGGCTGAGGCAGGAGGACTGCTTGTGTCTAGGAGTTTGAGGTTGCTGTGAGCTAGGCTGACGCCACGGCACTCTAGCCCGGGCAACAGAGCGAGACTCTGTCTCAAAAAAAAAAAAAAAATTTGAATTTCAGATAAACCATGAATAAACTTGTAGTATAGTATAAGTCTATTCCATGCAATATTTGCGACATGCCTATACTAGAACTTATTTGTTGTTTATCTGAAACTCTAATTGGGCATCATATATTTTATCTGACAGCCCTATATTAGAAAAAAGTCACTCAGTCCAGCCCACTGCTCAAGGGGAGGGGAATTAGTTTCTACCTTTAGAGGGAGGAATGTCAAAGAATCTGAGGAGATATTTCAAACCAACACAGCAGGATTTTGAGAAAGCTCATTTGGTCTTGGTATCTGTGCCTAATTGCACCAGAGCCTAATAGGACGAAGCAGTAGTTCTGGGACAAGCGAGGTCATCTTCCGAAAAATCTTGTACATTTATAGAAAATCATGCACAATATCTTATTTGAGCATCAGACAGCCTACTGTGAGGTACGTGGGGTGGGGATTACGATCTCTATTTTATGGGTGGGGACACTGAGGCTGAGTGCCTGATCCAAGGTGCTGTGGGCAGAAAGGGTGGAGTGGGGGACAAATTCTTCTAGTCTCAAGCCTAGCATTTGTGCTCCTCTATCCGGTCATGTCCTGATATACTACTGATGCCTCCACTATATGAGTCGTTGTTTTCTACCTTCTGCTGTGTTGTTATCTCAGACAGGTGATGGGATTTGTGGATCCTCACTGCTTTGCTGCATCCAGGTAACAGAAGAAGACGACTGTAGAAGCCGAGGCCCAGGGGCAGTCTTCTCTCCCTGCGCCCACGAGCTCTGAGATCCATCCCTGCTGAGACCGTGGGGCTTCAACCCCCTCCTCGCAGACCCTTGGCATCGGTTGGCTCCAGAGTGCTGACGGGATCCTCATTTCTTTTCACCCGGGGGCAATCAGCCTCACATGAGGAAGACTGGGGCAGTCAGACCAGAGAGTCGCGCCCCTCAAATTTGTATTATAAGAAATTTTAGACATACAGAAAAACTGAAAGAATAGTATTAATATAATAAATATCCATACTCCTTCCACCTAGATTCAGCAATTCTTACTATCTTTTCCACGTTTGCTCTGTTAATCTTTTGTACCTAGTTATATACTTTATTTTGATTCACTCCTAAGCACTTCAAAGCCTGTGTTATCTCAATTAAAGTGCATACTCCTATGTAACCATGATTCCATAATCATACCTAAGAAAATTAACCCATGATTCTCTAATAGCTAACACTGAGTTCTCATTTAAACTTCTCCCATTGTCCCCCAAATATCTTCCATAACCAATCAAGGCTCACACATATGTCTCTTTAGGTTCTTTTAAACGAGAACGGTAACTTCTGATGAGATCCGGTCAGTAATCTTGTAGACGGTTCTATGTTCTGGATTCCCAGAATAAAGACTACATTTCCTGAACTCCATTATAGTTGGGTGTGGTCACATCAAATACTATTCAATGAGATATATGTGCAAGTGTTATGTGAAATTTCTGGGAAGTTTCTTCTGCTGCTTGGAACATGAGTATAATGGCTGGAGCTCTGGCAGCCATGTTAGACCTGAGGATCAGGGATCATAGAGGTAAAAGCTAGAAAGAGCTTCATGGAACAGCCAATACCAGCTCTGTCTGCCTACTTCCCCTCCTTCTTTTACTCGAGAAAATAAAAGCTTGTGTGCTTAAGTCATTTTTTTTTTTTTTTTGAGACAGAGTCTCACTCTGTTGCCTGGGTGAGTGCCGTGGTATCAGCCTAGCTCACAGCAACCTCAAACTCCTGGGCTCAAGCGATCCTCCTGCCTCAGCCTCGTGAGTAGCTGGGACTACAGGCACTCACCACCATGCCTGGATAGTTTTTTCTATTTTTAGTAGAGACAGGGTCTTGCTCAGGCTGGTCTCGAACTCCTTACCTCAAGCAATCCTCCTGCCTCGGCCTCCCAGAGTGCTATGATTACAGGTGTGAGCCACCACGCCCGGCCTTGTCACTGTTAATTGGGATTTTCTCTCATACTTAGCCAAATTTAATCCCAGCCAATAAAGAAGCCAGGTTGAGGCCTAATATTATCTTATATTTGCCTGGAAGACATGTTATCTGCTTTCCGCTTGGCTGAGACACATTTCAGGATTTCTCTTTCCACTGGGTGCAGATCTCCGGTGCCAGCAGACCACGAGAACGTTCTCGGACTATGATGTTTCCTACCCTCCAGTCTTGGCCTCCTATTACGTTGAATGAGTCTTGGCAGCGAGGGAAAAATTCTGTAAGAACCTTGAGGTTAGACGTGTGGGAAATGAAGTCAGAGTGGCTTGTCACGTGTAAGGGGACAGGGCAGTGTGCAGGAACAGAGTGGGAATGACCTGGAACTTGTGAAATTGCTGGGCAGCAACACAAGGGAGAGGCTGCCAAGGGCAGGGCCTTCGGGAAAGGAAACACGATGCACGTTTGCACTCCTTGTGTTCCTGCCAGCCAGGGAGACGTTTCCTGAGTATTGAAGACTCCATTTGGAAAGTGTCCCATAGGACAAAAAGGAGTTACAGCATGTGAAGGGCTGCTGGCTGCGTGACCCCCTGCCCTGTTAATCACTTGACGTGGTGGGTACAGGAACAAAGCTGAGTGCACAGGGTCAGGACGTCTCCTTCCTGCCCCGGGCATGCGGAAGACGCTCTCTCCAGTAGCAACCTTGGCACCGCCTTGGTTATTTGAGAAGCTGGCCAGCTTCTGACCTTCGACCATTCTCATGGTCGCTGAATTTGAAGTTCTTTGTTTTTCTTTTATTTATTTTGAGATAGAGTCTTGCTCTGCCATCCAGGCTGGACTGCAGTGGTGAGATCACAGCTCACTGTAACCTCAAATTCCTGGGCTCAAGGGATCCTCCTGCCTCAGCCTCCTAAGCAGCCAGGACTACAGGCGTGGAATTTGCAGTTCTTAATGAATCTAGTGACATCTTCCTACCTCAACAGAGCAAAAAGCATGGATTCCGGGTCTGGGAACCTCTAAGAAATCACCCTGGTTAGGTTAGAATTTCACTTTTATTTGAGACTCTGCTATAGTCATTAAAAAATAAACACACACATACAAATATATATTTATTTACACATACATGTGTACGTGTGTGAATAGGATTGACCCAGATTCATTTCTTCTTTTACTCATTCTTTCAAACAATCATTTATTAAGACCCTACCTCTTGCCAGTGGCTGTGCTAATGTGTTGTGGATGAAGATAACTGAGTTTTCCAGCGTCTCTCGGTCTCTCTGAAAAGACAAACACAAACACAGCTGTCTAGAATCCAGTGGCTCACACCCTACAACAAAGGAAGGATCCCAGTGCTTTCTTAGTGGGGAAGGGATTCGCTTCAGGGCTTAGCAAGTTTATGCAATGCCCTGATTTTTTTTTTGTACTGACAGCTCAGAAGCAGAGCCCTATTTAAATATCATTCCTTCTAGACTAGAGAGATCTGCCATGAGACAGCAGTGGATGGTTCAACTCTTCCCAGCACCTGGCTGGTGCCCAGGGGACTCCGTTGCCCAAACGCATTGTCAGGCAGTTTCCTTGGTCTATTTCCTAACGTGTTTCCCAGCTGCGGCCCACACGGTCTTTGCCTGCTTCTCACGGCCACTGCTTGGTGCACTGAGGGCCCGCCCAGGGGCTCGTGCTTGGAAAGAGCCTCCACTTCTTCCCAGCCTCAGGCGTCTCCAGCTTTGGGTGTCAGTGCTCTAAGGTCTTCCTCGTCCTCTTTGCTGGGCATCACTGACTTGGTCCCAGTTTAAATCTGATACACAAAGTCTTAATGGACTTCTGTAGCCACTTAGAACCGATACCCCTAAGCTGGTTAATGTGGTTCGCTGGCAAGTTTGTTATCCTTTCCAGGTAAGTAACGCCTTAAGCCAGTGAAAGATCTGTCTCCAGCTGACTCTTAAACGCGGCCATAGTGGTAAGAACTTGAGGCTGATGATGTGAAGGGCCTTTGAAAACCCTGTAAAGTTCATCACGCAGGAGAGGTAGCACCCCAGGGTGGCAAAGGGTTTGGCCTGGGTTTGAACCCTGTCTCTTCTATGAATACTTCCTAGCTGTGTTACCTTGAATTCCTTATCCTCTCTGTGCCCCATCTGTAAAAACAGGGTTGTTAGATAATAAAAGGACCCACTGGTTATGGGTTGTGGAAGAACCAAGACGAGTAATTACACACAAAGCTCAGGGAACAGTGCCTGGCCCATAGCAAGGGCTCTCACAATGGCGCGGCTAGCATCACAAGCTGACTGGCTTTTCCTCTAAAGTACCTGTAGGACTGGCTCTGCTGGCAGCAGCCATGTCTCCGGGGGCTGGACATCCTCTGTTGCATGTAGAAACGGATGTGACAGGCAGCACTTAATCATGTTACAGTCTTTATTTCTTCCCCCACTCTGAGCTCTTTGCGGGCAGGGGCTATGGTTATTGTCCATGGCACTGAGCGAACTGAACTGAGCATCCATTGTGTGCCAGGCATTGCGGGGTACAGCAATAAAGGTGAACAAACACACCCCAACAGGGTCCTACCTTGTCTCCTGGGACCTAGGAGAATACGTGTCCCATAAAAGTAGGTTGAAGAAACTCAGGAACGTTGATATGAATTCTTCTAAATAGAGAGTCGGTTTTTACGCTTACACTAATATCCTAATGCCTTTGACATCTGACTACTGGGCGAGGCAGATTTCACTGGAAGTTTTGAACTGTGTTCCTTTACCACCTTTGCTTGGCTGTCCTTGCTCATAGGAAGCTGGTCTGAAGATAATAATTGACTTAGCCTGGATCTTGGAAGTTACTCATTTACAAAGTTCACGCTACTTTTGAGTAGCTTTTAAAAAAGCTTAAAATATCCATCTGTACGATACAAAATGTCAGTATGTGTGTCTGCCAGTGGCTCAGTTTTCAAGCAGAGAATTGCTGGCACTAAGGAAGTATGGCTGGGAAGCAATGCCCTTGTTCTGGACACAGCAGGACATGATAGTCCTTGGTCCCTTGTGATTGAGGAAAAGGCATATTCTAGGAAGAGGCAAAATAACGGGAACGTCTTTGTTTAATTTTCTTATCAAGATAAATTGCAATTTTGAACAATATGTGCTGTTCCAAATTCAATATCCCATGCTCCATTCTGTTCTAAGGTCACGTACACTCCTGGGAAGATCCAGGGATCTCATTCCGTGGCTGCTCATGTATTGCGTCAATTCTGAGATGCCGATTTTTCTCTTGAGTTCGTCCTTTCCTTTTAATTTCCACAACACTGAATTGGTCTCCTTGGCTTTAATTTACTTGCGTTTCAAGTTATCGCATACCGACCTGATAGAAACTGTTTTTAAAAAACTGTTCATGGAAGTTTTAATATGCAGATGTGAAATATATGACTATCATAGCATAAAGGATGGGAAAAAGTAAAGAGAATTAAATTATTGCAAAGTTCTTGTATTATTTGAGAAGTGGTAAAGGCATTAATTTAAAGTAGATTGTGATAAGTCAAGGATGCATATTTTAAAATCATGATAGTAACTACTAGAAAAAAATATAAGAATATATAACCAGGCCGGGCGAGGTGGCTCACGCCTGTAATCCTAACACTCTGGGAGGCCGAGGTGGGCGGATCGC
>VBSM01000949.1:12462960-12503890 GCA_008086735.1 Cheirogaleus medius | reverse complement strand
AAAAAAAAAGAAAAAAAGAATATATAACCAAGAAAGCTAACAGGGAATAAATTTTTTTTTTTTTTAAAAACTGAGCAATATAATAAAGGCAGGAAAGGAGAAATAAAAAAGAATTTGCACTGGGCTTAGCTGGGGGCTGTTTTGGCCGGGGCCAGTCTCAGTCGATCGGCGGGGCTCTCGCGTGCATCTGTGCAGGGCTTCCGGGAACGGGGGCTGGACGTCAGCTGGGTTGCCTGGGACCTTTCATTCATCCGCCAGCAACGGAGGAAGAGCGTGGGCTCATTTACAAGGGCCCCCAGATTCCAGGTGCGGTAAAAGCAGACAAGCCCCAGTTCACAAGCACGCTTCAAGTCTATCCTTGCGTTATGTTCGCTACTTTTGCGACGTAGTCACAGAGCCAAACCCAGATTCAAGGGGTGAAGAAACAGGCTCCCCCTTATGGCTGGAAGAGCTGCAGTCGGCTGCAGTGTGCGTAGGGGGATGGGGAGAAGTTACGGACACGTGAAATGCAGATTCTCTGATCCCTGCTCGGACCTACTGAACCCAATCATCCCTCCATCCTTCATATTTTTAAATATGTTATTTGATACTTAGCAAATGTTATATGTCATATATGTGTGGTAGATATGTATGGGCATATATGTCTTTTTTAACTTAAAGCACAATAATATAATGCATATTCATGAACCTACCACTCAGCCCAGAAGCTGGATCATGAATAACAATTTATGCCCAGGGGACATTTACATTTACTTATGTGTTTTTCTTTTGTGCCTTTCTTTTGCCTCCCCATGAGATGTAACATTTTATTTTATTTTATTTTTTTACTGAACAATATTTTATTTATGCTGCTAAAAATGTCACACTTTAAAAAATCAGTTATCTTTTTGTCCGGCAGTAAAAAATGTAAAAAAAAAGGAAAGGACCAATTTTTAAATTGTACATTATATGTTATGTTAATACATTATATCAAAGTATCGAAGAACATTGTTTCAATAACAACACAATGACTAAAACACCCAGTTAAATGGCATGGCATAGTCTTAACACAAGTAAAAAGTGAATCCCTACCAAATTTTAATATCAAAGTAAACATTACTTGTTTCAAAAATGGCTTTAGAAGGCCTTAAAAGTTAATATATATTTAAAGGAAGTGTCCACCAAAGTGGAAGACAGATCAATATTGACTAGGTAATGAACAGAATCATGACATTTATACTTTTAGTTTTATTCAAAAGTTCTTTTGGATTGAGATGTAACATTTTATATTTTGTGTTTTCCATTCTAGTAACCCTAAAAATATAGTTTTGGTCTCATTGGTATCTATGCCTATACAACATACTGCTGAGTTTTGCTACCCCCCACACAATAAAAATAAATTTTTAACTTATTTCTTGAATGTTTTGCTGTGATAAAATATATAACATAAAATTCGGATTTTAACCATTCTTAAGTACACGATTCTGCAGCATTAATCACATTAGCAACGTTGTGCAACCATCACCGCTATCTGTTTCCAAAACTTTTTCATCATCCCAAACAGGAACTCTGTACCCATTAAGCAATAACTTCCCATTCTTCTCTTCTCTTAGCCCCTGGTAGTCTATAATCTCCTATCTGTCTCTACGACTTTGCCTATTCTAGATATTTTATATAAGTGGACTCATAATATTTGTCCTTTTGTGTCCGGCTTCTTTGCTCAGCATGTGCTCAAGGGTTATTCATGTTGTAGCATGGGTCAGCTTCAGCCCTTTGTATAGGTGAATAATATTCCGTTGTATGTAGTTACCACATTTTATCCATTCATCTGTTAATGGATGCTTGGATTGTTTCCACCTTTTGGCTATTGTGAAAAATGTAGCTGTGAACATTGGTGTACAAGTCTCTTTTGGGTACGTAGCTAGAAGTAGAATTGCTGGTCATATGGCAAGTCTATGCTTACTTAGCTTTTTGAAGAACCATCAAATTGTTTTCCACAGCAGTGCACCATTTTACATTCTCAACAGTAATGTACCAGAGTCCTAATTTTTCCACATCCTTGTCAACCTTGTTATATATATATTTTAAATGTATGGCCATCCTAGTAGGTGTGAAGTGATGTCTCATTGTGGTTTTGATGAGCATTTCCCTGTTGACATTTTCCAATGGTGTTGAACATCTTTTCATGTGCTTTTTGGTCATTTATATATCTTTTTTGGAGAAATGTCTATTCAAATCCTTTGCCCATGTTTTAATTGGGTTATTTTGTTGTTGTTGTTGCTGTAGGAGTTCTTTATATACTCTGGATATTAAACCTTATCAGATATATGATTTGCAAATATTTTCTTCCATTTTGTAGGTTGTCTTTTCACTTTGATATTTGTCTTTTGATGCACAAAGTTCATTTCAAGGGAGCCCGATTTATCTATTTTTAAATTTTATTGCTTGTGATTTTGGGGTCATATCTAAGAATCCATTGCCAAGTTTTACTTGATTTTGAACTCTGTAAGAAAAGTATAATACTGAATGTAATCTTCTGAAACTTGAGGTTTTCTTTCAAAATAATGTCTATAAGATTATACATGTTCTTGCATAATTATTCATTTTCATGGATGTATAATATTCCACCATATGAATGTACCATCCATTACTCATCCCCCTAAATGTCCACAAATTGAGGGGCATTTGTGTTGTTTACAGCTATTTTGCTATTGTATCAGTGCCACCATGAATATTCCAAAGTGATTCCTTTGTACACTCTAAGAATTACTAATCTTTTAATGAATAAAATAATCTTTCATTGAGTTGCTATGAATTTTCATTTGAATAGTACCTCAGATACACACAGGTGCAGACATTTGACTGAAACATTGATTTTTCTCATCTGCCTATTTGGACTAATCACCGTATATACCATAACACCATGGGAACTTCTGCCATTGAGAATGGTCTGTGTCAGTTTACACCACAGCTTCAACTACTCTGTGTGATTTAATTTTATTATTTTATTTTATTTTATTTTTTTTGAGTCAGCGTCTCACTCAGTTGCCTGGGCCAGAGTGCTGTGGCATCAGCCTAGCTCACAACAACTTCAAACTCTTGGGCTCAAGCGATCCTACTGCCTCAGCCTCCCGAGTAGCTGGGACTACAGGCATGTGCCACCATGCCCGGCTAATTTTTTCTATATATTTTTAGTTGGCCAATTAATTTCTTTCTATTTTTTTAGTAGAGACGGGGGTCTCGCTCTTGCTTAGGCTGGTTTCGAACTCCTGAGCTCTAAGGATCCTCACGCCTCGGCCTCCCAGAGTGCTAGGATTATAGGTGTGAGCCACCTCGCCCAGCCTCTGTGTGATTTCTTGCAAAAGCAATCAGAGAAGACACAATAAACATGTTTTACTGATTTCAGGTTGGAGAGCTTTTAAGCAATAGGGAGATGTCCACACACAGGGTGGAGAAAGTTATTATGAAAAGGAAGTGCTTTCTTTAGACCCCATCTAAGCTGGGTTGCAGGAGTGTCTATAAGGGGTTTGAAATAACTCTAAGTAAAGCCTTTTCAGTGTGAAAATCCTCCAAAATATAGAGAAAGATTGATGGCTCTTTCTCACCTGCTGCCCCGCCCTGCTCAGTTGCTGATTTCGGGGAAAGACTTTGGCAGGTACGTGGGGTCATGAAGTTGCCAGGTTTCTCCGGGGTTTGTAAAAGAACAACACGGGAAAATCAAGTGTGAAGCAAGAGCTCAACTCTTGACAGGGGTGTTGTTTGTGGTTTTGTTACTGGAATATGCCAGTGACCTTAACAAGGCCAAAGTTTTGTAGACACAGGGATTACAACATGGAGAAGGGGGTGAGGTGAGATCCTGGCGGCATAAAAGGAGCAGCGCGGCTCTGCTCTTCCTCAAGCAAGACAGACCAAGATGGGGTAGGTCCACGGCTCTCCCTCCTCCCTTCTGTCTCGTTCTTTATTTCCTCCTTCTTTGTGTTCATTGGTAGAGACGCAGAAGTATAACAAAGAATCAGAGCAGATGGGCTACATTATATGAAGTGAAGGGTTTAGTTCATTAAATCTTTTTCTTTTAATTTTTTTCTTTTTTATTTAATTCTTTTTTTCTTTCTTTTTTTTTTTTTATTACTAGTTGGAATCTCATCACTGAAAAGAATCTTCTTTTCTGTATCCATAAAAGCCAGTGCTTTCAGATAGCGCTGTCTTCCCCAGGAGATGTTATTTACTATAAGGAGCGTCTTCTTCCTCGAGGTTATGAAGTTTTTGTCTTAACAGGGGACGCCAGCAGCTCCTGGCATGAGGAATGTATTTATTAGCAGATTTTTTTTCCTTTTTAAAAATGCATAATAAGAAAGATCAAGAGAAACATTTGCATGACACAGTGAAGGCACTTAGATCTTATCAAAAATAAAAAGGCTTTTTGAAATGCTGAAATAACAAGGCTAGAAACTTAATATAACCAAGCAATCCTTGCATGGTCTGGATCTGTCAGCGAGATGGTTAAGCGGTGAGTGGGCCGGTGCACCGATGCCCGTGGTCGCCTCCTGCTTTTGGGAAGCTACTTCTCTTCTGGGTAATCTCTTGGCATTTTGGGATTTGAGATACCATTTCCTAAAGGCAAATTATCAAAAATGCTTTAAAATTATATATTTTAAAAACCTTTTATTATGGAAATTTTCAAAAAGTAGAGAGAATGGCAGGATAAGCCCTATGTTCTTATCTTCAAGTTATCTAGATTTTATTAGCAGTATCTCTGTAGGCCAGTGCATGAGGGCTGCTGGAAGGAGGTTTCTCTTTGTTGGAGAGCTCATATATTCTTGCCAATGTAATGTTTCCCGAACGCAGCCAGAAATTGAGGCTCACCTACCTACGTGCCTTCCGGTCTCGGTGATCCTTCTCTGATGCTTATGTGGAATTCCCAGCATCACAGAGTTTGTGGGAGCTGGGTGTGCTCAGAAGCTGCTAAGTGTGTATGCAGGTGTGGGGGGCAATTTCTCGGTCCTAGCCCTTCCACATATTTTCTTTTGTGACTGCTTAACGGGAGATGCGTGTGCACGTGCGTGTATGTGCAGGGTGTGTGTGTGTGTGTGTGCAGGGTGAATGTGTGTGTGTGTGCTGCAAAGCAGGGAGACCGGCTCTGCACTCCTTCCCGTATTCTCTCTGCAGTGCCCTGGGAGCTGTCGTTGCCCTCCTGCTCTGGGGACAGCTTTTCGCAGCGGACTTGAACAACGATGCCACGGATATGGCAGGTGGGTCTTGGGGTTGGGGCAGGAACTGTGCATTCCCAGCGTCCTACTTTGACCCTGTCAGACCTGCACTGTTTGGGATGAGCCTGTTCCCCCTTCTCATCCTCATCTCTGGGCTTTCAGTACCACGAAGAACATTGGGGATCCTGCCCGGATGAGACGAGATTGCCTTGTCTTTGGCTTCCATTTGCAGTGGAAGGAGGCTGATGTGCAGCTTCCTCTCAACTGGCTTCTCATGGGTCTCTGGCAGCAGTTGCTGAATATTAACCTCCCCTTCTGGCTTCTGTTTCTTTGCAGACGATGGCTGCCCAAAGCCCCCCGAGATTGCAAACGGCTACGCGGAGCACTCGGTTCGCTATCAGTGCAAGCAGTACTACAAGCTGCGCACCGAGGGGGACGGTAAGACCTACGCAGGGTCTCTGTGCTCTTCGCACACCCCCGCCCCGACATTTCCATGGCGAATGGGGCTGGGGTGACTGGCCAGGAAGTTCACGGGTTCTCCGTGGAGCCAGATTTCGATTCTAATGCAGGTTTTGGGACCAGCAGCTGTGGTCCTTCGGGCACACTCACTTTTCTCAGCCCCAAGTTTTCTCTTTTGTTAAGGGGAGGCAATGCCATGTAGCCCACTATTTCAGGAGCTGTGGTCAAAGGACAAATGAAGATGACAGTAGGTAGCCTTCATCTAGAGACTTCTATGGTCGTGACACTATCCTAAGTGCTTTATATTTATTTGCTCACTTAGTCTTTCCAGCACCCTCTGAAGAGATATTCTTATTCTCATTTTGCTGATGAGGAGCCTGAGGCACAGACAGGTTGAGTATATTGCCCAGGCTCAGGCAGCCTGTAAGTGGAGGAGTCAGGATTTGAACCCCAAGCCCTAGCTGCACTGCCTGGCTGTGACTACCATGGCCAAGTCTGTTCTGCTGGGCTGAACTGGCGCCCAAGTGCCTGGCTTCAGCACGGTGCTCTCCCTTTCCTCTTCTTCTTCCTCGTCTTTTTTAACTCTTCCCTTTAAATCCCTTCTCACTCTGTGCTATGTGCAGTTCAGTTTCTCTTTTGGCTCATTTCTTTTCTCATTTCAGGAGTGTACACCTTAAACCGTGAGAAGCAGTGGATGAACAAAGCCATTGGAGAGAAGCTTCCCGAATGTGAAGCAGGTGGGAGCCGAGGGTTCAGGGTGCAGGCCAGTGTCCAGGGGAGTGTCGCAGAGGCACAGCCCGCCTGTGTGGCTTCCTCTCAGCCCACAAGAGCCAAGAGGAGGGATCAGGGAGCTACAACTAACTGGTCAGGCAGGGATCGAGCAGTTAGGTGATGACTCTCGAAAGAGCTCACTAAGGGTCTTGCTCATTTGGGCCTGAAGGGCATTGGCTGAATCCACTGTCCACACTGGCCCCAGATCAGGTGACCCCATGCACACAGCCAGCCAGCCTGCCCAGAGAGCCCCGGGTTGAAGGTAAAGCAAGCTCCAAGAAGAACAAGTCGAGGGAGGACATAAAATCTTAATCCATGGACGTGTAACTGGAGCTGGGCTGGGCTGGGGCTGCTGTTTGTCGTTACTGGGCAGAGCTGTTGCTCTCTCCTTTCCCCCTTGGAACAAGAGGGTCTTGCTCAGCTTCTTCTGCTCTTGGTGGTGTGGAACTGCCAACCTGCCTTGTATGAATTGCAACATTTGTGCAATCTGAGTTCCGGCCAGTGCTGCTACAGACCCCCTTTATTCAGAAAGAATGAATGATCACAGCTCCCAGCCCTTTCAGTGAATTTCAGGGAATTGTGGACATTCCTTTGTTGTGATAAATTGTTTAACTATAACACAGTTCATAGTCTGGGCTCAAAACTCTCAGCATTAGTGATTTCTTTTGTGAGTTAGAAAGGCAGGAAATAGAACTCTGCTTCGTGATGCAAAAAAACAAATAAAAAACCCCGAATTGTTTGAAACTGTAAATATTGGAAATGAGATGAGCAGGTGGTGAGGGCAAATCATTGAAATCTTTCCAGCTCTGAAAGAAAAGGATAAGGACAGCTCAGACAGCGGCAATGGCCGATGGTTCCCAACCCTCCTTCCCGGATGGGGAGACTCTCTCACATCTCTGCTCACGAGTTTCTCGCTCTCCTTGACAGTGTGCGGAAAGCCCAAGAATCCAGTGGATCAGGTGCAACGGATCCTGGGTGGATCTCTGGATGCCAAAGGCAGCTTTCCCTGGCAAGCTAAGATGATCTCTCGCCACAATCTCACCACGGGGGCCACGCTGATCAATGAACAGTGGCTGCTGACCACGGCTAAGAATCTCTTCTTGAATCATACAACAGATGCCAAAGCAAAAGACATTGCCCCTACTTTACGACTCTACGTGGGGAAAAATCAGCCTGTGGAGATTGAGAAGGTGGTTTTCCACCCTAACTACTCCCAGGTAGACATCGGGCTCATCAAACTCAAACAGAAGGTGCCCGTTAATGAGAGAGTGATGCCCATCTGCCTCCCTTCCAAAGATTACGCAGAAGAGGGGCGGATGGGTTACGTGTCTGGCTGGGGCCGAAATGCCAACTTTCAGTTTACTGAGCTTCTGAAGTATGTCATGCTGCCCGTGGCTGACCACACCAAGTGTGTCATGCACTACGAGGGCAGCACGGTGCCCGAAAAGAAGACATCGAAGAGTCCTGTAGGGGTGCAGCCCATCCTGAACGAACACACCTTCTGCGCCGGCATGACCAAGTACCAGGAGGACACCTGCTATGGCGATGCTGGCAGCGCCTTTGCTGTCCACGACCTGGAGCAGGACACTTGGTACGCGGCTGGCATCCTGAGCTTTGATAAGAGCTGTGCTGTGGCCGAGTACGGCGTGTACGTGAAGGTGCCTTCCATTCTGGACTGGGTTCAGAGAACCATAGCCAACAACTAACTCGAGGCTGGGAGGCGTGGACGGGAGTGGACGGGCTGCGACACCGTCTGAAGCTGATGGGCGCCAGGCCTGCGTTGCCGAGTCAGTCAATAAAGAGTTTTCTTTTGACCCATTTCTGTCCTGTGTTCAGTCCTAGGCCTTTTTGATTCTCTCATTTATGGTCCAAGAGCAGCCGAGTGGTAGAGAGTCGACAGGGAGGATGGCAGAAAATACCCCAAGCCAACTGGAAATCCTTAGGGCGCCACAAACTGTCCCGCCATGGGGAGTCACGCTCACTCAGTGCCTACTGGATGCCAGGTCTCAGAAAGGGAACTGTCCTTGTCCTAGACAAGGAAACATAGACTCGGAGGAGTTAGTGATTTGCTCACACAGCTATTAAACAGTGAAGCTGAACCTGGAACCTAAGGCTGTTTAAGTACAACTCTGAGCTCTTTTCACTGCATCCTGTCACCTCTTCAAAGTGAGTTAGGAGGAAGGGTGCAGGCCTGGTGAGGAAGATGCTAGCTCAAAATGGGATGGAAAAAAGTGTTTTGACACAGACAGTACTTGATTGTGTTCCAAACTACCAGCGCTCCAGAAAACAAAATGAGATGCCATAAAGGCAGGAGCTCTGGACTTGCTGGGTCCAAATCATAGCTTGGCCCATAAATTTGCTAAGTTCTCTAAGCTTCCTGGCCATCACTTCCTGATCTCTGCCATGAGGGGCTTAAACCACACAATCTCTAAAGTCCCTACCAGCAGTAACGTTCTGGGACTCCACAGAGAGTTAGGAGGTCAGAGTCTTTTCCTCTGTAGGAGCTGCTTTTCCTACTTGGAAGAAACCTACCCTTCACTGGGAATCAAATGCAAGCTATCTGAGTCTGACCTTCCAGAGACAGGGGTCTTGCTGTTGAGGGCCTCCCAGTCTTGTAAACGGGAAGCCCATCTAACAGAGCTCTTTCTTGCTATCAGCCTTCACCAACACACCTCTTTGTCATGCCAAAAATACGGCCTCTCCTTCTCTCGGTGCAAAATGCCACTTACGACACTCTCTCTCAGCAGGGTCTGGCCTTCCAGGTGCAGTTCTCCCATACGCACCCTCCGGATCCCTTGATAAATCACAACAGGTTAGAGCTAGTGGGCCAATGAAGATACGGACCTACATTCTAGAACCTGTGAAACGGATAATAGCCAGAAACTGGAAAATAGTCAAACACTTAGAATTACTGATTCTATTAAGTGGTTTCTGGTCACTACTCAGGAGGAAAATAATGGTAACAGAAAAACTCTGGCATTTTCTTGATCATTGATCTCTCCCCAGCAGCACCTCCTGCTGGCCTGGCCTCAACTTCGGGGTTCCAGCAACACTGGACTCTGCGCTGCTCTCTGAACACCCCCTGCTGTCTCCAGGCCCTGGGCCTTTTTCTCAGGGGCCCTCTGCTGAAATGCCCTTCCCCTTTCTGCATGTGTACCTCTTGCTCTCCTTTAATACACAGGCACTGCCTCCTCTGAGGACCTGTCCCCCTGTACTGGAGTCATTTGTATTTACGTAGCACCTAGCGTAGGAGGGGACATATAGCATGCACTCAATAAGTACTTGTGGAATGGGAAGCAACTAAGATAGGATCAAAAATATAAATCAGGACTTCAGAGAAAGAGTCTCTAAAGCCTTCAAGGGGAATGAAGATATGAGAATTTTATGCATGCAAGTTCTGAGTTTTTCCATCTGAGCACTTACCACACGTCAAATACTGTGTGATTTGGACCAAGGAACAGAAAACTCAACTAACAGTGACTTAGGCAATGAAGATATTTTATTCTTTCACAGAAGTTGGAAGGAGGCAGGTCTAGAGTTCACTCAGGAGCTCAATAACATCATCAGGCATCAGGCTCTTTTTACCATTCTTCTCAGCATATTGATTTTTCATCCTGATGCTGGTCGCCTCATGGTCCTAAGATGGCTGCTGTAGCTCCATGCATCGTGAGTAAATCAATAGCAGGAGGTGGAGGCGAGGAGAAGACAGGTGGTGGTGAGAAGGTTTTGTTTTGTCTTATTCCTGGAGTGGGTCTCTCCTTTTATCAATGGAGGACACCAAAGGTGCATTCCCTCTATGCTGCATTAGCCAGAACCAAGTCTCATGGTCACTCCTCCTGCAGGAGACTTGGAAAGGAAGTACTTGGCAAAGGGGGCTGGACATGCAGTGATGGTGCTGCCCTGAACAGAACTGGGCTCTGTTAGCAAGGAGGTCAGTGGCTGCCAAGCAGGTGACAAACTGACAGGCCTGCTGCCCTCCAGCCGCGCGCCCACCCTCCCATCCTAGAAAGTCAATGCCAAAGCTGCCATGAGATTTCCAGAAGAGCAGTAACTTGCCCAAGGTTGTGCCAGGTGACCCTGGAAGAGCAACAATTCCTCATACAGTTATCAAAACAGGCAGATCCCATGGAGGTGACGTTTCTTTCTAATAATTCTGACATCTCTTTTAGTTTTGAGCCCTTAAAATACAATTTTCTGCCTTAGGAAGGGGTGGCAACCTCTGGGAGAGATCTGTTCCTACTTACTAAGAGTAGTTAATTCTTTGTTTCACTCCAGTTGGGTGCTGGATGGTGTAGGTTCAAGTTCTCACTTCTTTGGCAATTTAACAATATAAAGGCTAGTTAAATGAGCCAAATAGAACAGTGTTTTAAAAGTCAGAGCCAGAAAGGCTCCAAAATAACATGAACAGGCAAGAAGAGCTACTCTCTATTCAGCAGACAATTAATTATTCTAAGAGAAACTGGGGTAATAGGTACTGGAGACTTTGTGTGTGTTTGTATGTGGGCGTGTGCACATGTACAGGGTAGAAAATATGTATTTTTGCTCTGATGGGAACTGACTCTTGATTTTACTTGTGTATCAAATAAACAGGATTAAGTCAAATTTTACTAGCCAATGTTTGGGAGGATTCTGTATTATCTTAAAGTATAAAGAAAGTACGCTATAAAGGTAAAAAAAAAACAAAAACAAATCACCCTGGGGAAACTGAACACCACTGGCTTGACTGCTCTGAGGTTCGCAGGGAGTAGACATTTAGGCATCTCAGATAAGCAGGGAACCAGTGTGATTTTCTCCTCAGGGGCTGGTATTTTACATGTGCGTCAAAGCTCTTCTCTGCCGGGACACAGAACGTGTTTCTGAAGGACCCCAGGAAACAGCATGGCTGGGATTCAGGTACTGCTTCAAGATGTGCCTTTCTCTTCGTCTTTGATGGCAGACAGCGCACTAAATGTCCTGATAGAGAAGGTCATATTTGGGAATATTCTTGGGATCAATAGGACTTTGGACAATAAGTTTTCCTCTCATTGCTCCTCGATAGATTACTTCAATCAAATCTATGAAGTCTTGTTTGGTTTTGAAACTTCCCACAAACTTAGTGTGATCTGGAGATCTAGACAGCATAGAAGAGAAACAACTGCTCTCAGAACTTTTAATAAATACTTTCTGAAGACGTGCAGGATAAACAAAACGAACAGTAGCTTTCTTATTTTTCCTCTTGTCAAAGACTTTCGACATAAAGCCTGACATTGATTTTTCCACTGATTTTTCCCCCCCACTTGGTATATGACTATAAAACCAGTGCTGTGGGCCACTAGCATGAAAATCTGTCAGGTGAAAAGATTGTACTTGAAAATCTGCTTTAATTACTTCTCAAGTCATTAGCAAGTAAGATTCAGGGAGTGTTGGAGTGGGTGTTGTTTCTTTGTTGTTGTTTTTGGCTAGTGAGATGCCCATTTACAAGTCATGGTCTCCAAAGTTCTAGTCACTTATATTTTTGAGTGGTAGGTATTAAAATATTTCAAACATCAGGTATGTTTACATAGAAATTTTTTAGAAAAACATAAAATCACCAGCAAGGTCAGAGGTCACCTTTTGATATATATCCTTCCAATCTTATGCATGCGCATGTGTATGTGTGTACACATGTATTTCTTTTTTCACAATATTGGAAATTATATCATACAAACTGTTTAGGAATGTGCTTTTTTCCAACTAACATATATTTCTTTCAAAGCCATTAAACATGCATGGACATCATACTAAATTTCTGGAAATGTAATTACTGGGTTAGAAAGTTTAAACACTTTTAAGTGTTTGATATACAGTGTTATTAATTGCCCTCTAAAAAAGGTTGTATCAAATTAATACTTACATCAACTGTTTTCCAGGAGAACAAATGGCTTTAAAACAAGTAATATGGAACATACTTTCGAATAGATGACAAAGAAGGTATATAGATCTAGACAAGTAGACACCTCAACCACAGTTAGAAATGGTAAGAATGATGGATACATTCAATAATAAATATTAAGTATTGGGACAGGAACTGGATGAGGGAGGAGGCATTAAAGAAGGCTTCTTGTCACTTATTCTTGACAAGCCCTGTTGAAGAATGATTTCAAAATTCTCAGAGCAGTAGAAAACAGGAAACTTGGCAAGAGAGAAACATATTCTAATTTGCTGGAAGGAATGCTTCTTTTATAAATGCCACCTGCCAGGCCCAAACATTTAAGAACTACTACATATTTTGTTTTAAAGTTTCCTGGGAAACTTTTTGAGTTCTTTATTTAGCTAACATAACTGTTCTATATTTTGTAGACTTAAGGATGGTTAATACTTCATGAACTGTATGATTCCTTCGTACTTAAGTTGGAAATTAAAATTTGCCAATCATACCTGAAACACTCTCATTTTGTACCAAAGTTTGGCATAAAAAAATGATAAAGTATATCAACTGAGGAAACAATACCAATATAAGACTCACAAAGCCAACATCACATAGGAATAGGTGAGATGCTGAAACTGCTTAAGGAAACGATTATCATAGGTAAATCATCCTAACTTACCCATAATCCACTTTCATATGCTGCCCATTGAAGAAAAAGACAGTCGATGGAATATAACTGATGTCAAAATACTGTGTATAAACGGGAGTTCGATCCACATCTACCAGGTATATAGCAGCCATTTTACCTAGGTCAGGGGAGGTCTTAGAAAGCTGCAAATGACAAGAGAGACATAGGTTACAATATAAGAGCTAGCTAATGTTTCTTCTATGAAACCTTTTATTACAACAGAGTATTTTGTTTGAAAAAATTCCTGGGCCAAAAATCTAGGCTGTTTGGGTTCTACATTAGACACAGTGTAATCTAATCATCCTGAGTCTGAATTGCTGCCGACAGGGTTATGAGAAGACCCTGGGTAAAACTGTGTGAATATATTTCTTCCTTTAATTTTTTTCTTTGATTGTTTTCATAAAAGTAATCTATCCTCACTTGAAACAAAATAACTTAGAAATATGTAATGCAGATACTGAAATTCCCTAAAATCTCTTTCCTCCCAATCCTCCCAGAAATGATAACTACAATAATTAGTAGCAAACACATGACACTTACTACGCCCTACCTGTCCTAAGGGCGTAACATTTGTTGACTCATTTAATCCTTAACATTTCTATGAGGTAGGTGCTATTAGAGTCACCATTTTATAGAGAAGGAAACTGAGGTACAGAAAGGTAATCTGCCCCAGGTCACACAGCTACTAGGCAGTAGGGCTGGGATTTGAACTTCGGCAGTGTGGCTTCTGAGTCTATACTATTGACCTCTGTGATATTTCCTCCTCCCTACAAATGAGGGTATAATCCTCTGGTCCTTTTTAACCCAGGTTAACACAACACACACTCATTTTTAACCACAGAAATGAGAAATCTTTTTTTTTTTGAGACAGAGTCTTACTCTGTTGCCCGGGCTAGAGTGCCGTGGAGTCAGCCTAGCTCACAGTAACCTCAAATTCCTGGGCTCAAGCAATCCTCCTGCCTCAGCCTCATGAGTAGCTGGGACTACAGGCATGCACCACCATGCCTGGCTAATTTTTTCTATATATTTTTAGTTGGCCAGTTAATTTCTTTCTAGTTTTAGCAGAGACGGGGTCTCGCTCTTGCTCAGGCTGGTTTTGAACTCCTGACTTTGAGCGATCCGCTCGCCTAGGCCTCCCAGAGTGCTAAGATGGCAGGCGTGAGCCACCGCGCCCAACAGAAATGAGGAATCTTACACTCGATTTCTACAGCGGATGGCAGCAGCAGAAATGGTGGGAAGAGGTCTTAGTCCTGGGTTTAGTCTTTCTCTATGATGAAATGGACAAGAATACACCTCCCCTGTCCCATACTCCTCCTTCTTACTAATCAGAGTGCGAAGAGATCAGAGATCATCATCAGGACACACTGGAGACAATTCACTAGGGAAGAGTATTGGCAGCTATGGAAAACTGAGTTCAAATCTCAGCCCTGCAATTTAGTGGATCTGTGCCTGTGGGAAGTTATTTGTCCTCCCTGGTGTTTATTTCCCCTGCTGGGAAATGGGGCTACTATTACTCCAATGTTGTGGGCATCAAAAAAGATAATGTTCATAGATGTCTATTAATCATGTTTCCTGCTCTTTCACTGCCTTGCTGGCCAAACTGAGCACTGATAGCTGTTAAGTGGGAAGGACATCAGGGACAGACTCAGCACAATCACAGATTTGGGGGTTCGGCGCAAGGTAGGCACATGATCAGCTTTTAGGGAAAGTGTGCCAGTGACTGAACAGCTTTCTGCCCAGCCCTGCCTGCTCCATTTCATGCACTTTGCATGAAGTGAGAATATAAAGATTTTTAATAAAAACCATTTACTTAAAAAATTCACTTACAATATCATCTAGCTGCAGACAGACAGGGTCTTCATCTCTCCCAAACCTGAGAACCAACACCTTCTCTGCAGTACTTTTTATCACCTGGTCTACTTCCTTTTTGCTGGTCAGCTTGGGCAACAGGAAGCTCATCTGGAAATAATTCAAATGTTAATCCTCACTGTCAATCCTGAAATAAAGTTGCAATGTTTAAAGACAATTTAGATTAAGTGTGTGAGCCCTAATTTTAAAAATATTAATTTTTAGAGTAGGTTATATATTCACCTGGTTTTAAAAGAAACAATATAGAAAGGTACCGTGCAAAGTTTCTCTCCCTTTGTCGCTGCTCCTCGGTCCTAGTTCCCACTACCCCATTTCAACCCCACACACCAGGTAACAGCTTTCATTGCTTTCTATTTATATTCCAGAGTTTTGTCATGCATTTGCATTGAGAAATACAAACATGTGTTTCTATATTTTCTCCCCTTTTTTACCCCAAAAGATAACTATCGCATCAGTCAGTGTTACAGCAGGAAAACCATGACACTCTCAAATTGAGGATAGTTTAATTAAGGGTAGCATAGAAAAGAAATAAGGTAAAGTGCAGTGCTTTGGGGCTAGTAACAGTGGGATGCTGTTCCCACCCCTAGGCCTGAAGGAGCCATGGGAAGAAGCAGTTAGCAGAACTGTGTGGCAAAGAGAAGTGAGTGGAGAGGCGGCTGCACAGGCCAACCTGCTGATAAGGGACGCAGCCACCTCTGCTGGTGCCGCCACTGGCTGACTCCAGCTGGAACCAGAGCGCAGGGAGCTGCTGAGGCAGGCATACCTCCTGTCCCAGAAGAGTCTAGAGGAGGGCGAAGAGTGGCTCTTAAGGGGCACATGGCAGATGTTCAACACACACACTTTATCCATTCTTCTGCATTGCCAATTTTTAAACCTAACATGTGAAGATCTTCCCATAACTCTATATAGAAAACTTCCATATTCTTTGATGTTGGCACATACTATTTCATGCATGTACCATACTTTTTAGACAGTTCTTTATTGATAGACATTTATATTATCATGAATCTTGGCTTAAGGATTCTTAGTGCATACCTGACTAGGTACACCTCACCACATGGCAAACAGATCAATTAAGAATGTGTGTGAAACCAAAATTAAATAAATCGTAAAATACTGAGGTAGGAAGGGCCTAATCCAACCCCATCATTTTAAAAACAGTTTGCTTATAGTTACACTTCTAGCTATAAGAACAAGGACTAGAATACAGGCCACCAAATTTCTAGTCCAGGGTTCCCTCTACTACCATGAACTCATATTTTCATTATTGGAAAAACTTCATTTCTGAGAGAGTCTTTGACCAAAGAGCTAGTTTTTGAGGCCATCCATGACAGACACCACTGGGATATTTGATATTTTGAATTCAGTTCCAAAGTTGGCTAACACAACAATAAGGGAGGATTTCTTTCTTTATATTTTTTGGTCACAAGTCACATTTTAAGATATGAATTAAGAGACAGGTGTGGTGGCTCATGTCTGTAATCCCAGTGAGTTGGCAGGCTGAGGTGGGAGTATTGCTTGAAGCCAGGAGTTTGAAACCAGTCCTGGCAACATAGCAAGACCCTATATCTAAAATATATATATATATGTATATATGTATGAATTAATAAAAATTCATATAGGAAACGAAACTGGGATGCCAAAAACAAAAACAAAAAAGGAAATGAAATCGTTCCAGCAATGGGTCATACTTTAAACAGGGATGCTGACTGCCAGAAGGGACTTCAAACATTAGCAGAACAAATTATTGATACCAGAGAAAGGGAAAGTCAGAAAATGGATCTGTCCCGCCATTAGAATTCAAACAAACAGCAACTCCTCTACATTACTGATAAAAAGCAGAAGTAAAGGAAGGGCAACATGTCAACAAGCAGGCCAGGGGTGGGGTTGGACAAATGTTTAAAGGAGAGAGAAATTGAGACCACACCTAAGAAAATGCCCATAGCAAATGACACCAACAGAGACTTCCCAAAAGAAGAGGTACAAATGGACAGTGAATAAATTTCAAAAGCTTTACTAGTAAGCAAAGAAAAGCAAATTGATGTTAAAAAGCTGTTAAAAAATTCATTAAATTGGCAAAAATTAAACAAGATAATAGTACATAATAATGGCAAGAGTATGGCTATAGGAGCAGGTATAGATAGCCCCTGCTGGAACGTAGAGAGATAAAACCTTTTTGGAAAGAAAGCTGATATACTCTTCGACCAGCAATTCCATTTCTGAAAATTAATTCTTGGCGAATAATTAGACATGTGGACACAGATTTATGAAGAGAGGATACTCATTCCATTTATAATGGTGAAAAACTGGAAACCACCTAAATGGCCATCCACAGGCGACTGGTGAAATAAATGCTGGTACAGTCCTGCAATGCACTATTATAGAACCACTAAAAAAAAGTGATCTCACTTTTGCACAGACCCTAACTATAGCGCATAAGTACATATTTAGATAGAAAAATAACTGGAAAAAAATATTCCAAAACATCATCAGCGGTTATCTCTGCGTGCGAGCAGTGGGTGATTTTTATTTGCATCGGGGCGTGCGTCTCTATTTTTCCAATATGTGTATTTTAAAAGTTGCCTGTGGTTGCCCTACTGCTGGCCGACAACTGCGAGGTACGACGATACTTACTTCGCTTGTCCAAGTCACCTCCGCCGCTTCCAAGTCGGGGCTGTCTGCACCTGCGTACCCGTTCTCGGAAGAGCCAGGACGCCGGAGGTTCCTTTCTTCGGCCCCAAGCAGGGCAGCGACCCTAATCCAAAGTAACCCAGGGACTGTTGCCTAGCAACCCTCGTCGGACAATTTAGCCGGAAGGACACGGAAGAGGAAAAGGGACAAGCGCAGAAAAGGAACTCCCAGCCACCCACGCTCAACAGCCCAATGAGCAGAACAGATTCTAGTCAGCACCCGCGCAGACCGGAAACCAAACGTCACTTCCGCCCTCATTAAATATGGCTGATTATTTTTCTTCTCTCCCCCCGCCCCCGGCTAGAGGCGGGGTCTCACCTCTTAGGCTAAGCGTGATTGGTCGCAAGGAGACTCGGAAGTGTTTCTGATCAAAGTCCCAGAGGAGGTCTGGAGAACCTTGTCGCGTTCTGTCCCACATTTGGATCCAGGAATCGGCATTTTTCAGGCTGCTCTCTATGGTATTTTTGGACGGATAGAGGGGGCCGCGCAAGGTATTAAGGGACAATAATGGCCGCTTTCAAGGTGTGGATTTTAGCTCTTTGAGGCCGTCTGAGCAAGGGGTAGCAGCGCCGGTGCCCCAGAATCTGGGACAGAAGGGTCCGGAGAGTCGCGCTTGGTGAGGTGAGTGCGCCGTCTTCCTTCCTGACTGGCCCTTCGCCAATCATGGCGGCTCCGGGCCGTGGATGTTGGTTCTCTGCTCAGGTCCGGGCCCCGATTTGGGAATTGCCTCTCTCGTCCCTGTCACGCACTTTGCCTTACTCACTTCAGGGACGCTGCGCCCGTCCTGTCGGCCCCGGCCTTCCGCCTTGCTCTGGTTAGATCCGGCTGCCAAGAGCGGCTTTGCTGAGGTCCAGGGATGTTGCCCAGGGTCGCCCTGAGCCCTTCATCAGCCCACTCCCAGGCTGTCGCCGAGCCGAGTAGGGCTTCTTGTGTCTTCCTCTTTTCTCTCACAGTGCTGTCTCCACCAAGCAGTCCGGTGGGCGATCCCTTCTATTAGAATGTCAGCTCCAGGTGGGCTTGGATTTTTGTCTGTTTTGTTCTCTTTATCCTTGTTGACGAGAACAGCTCATGGACGCACTCAATGAATAATCGTTGAATGAATAAATCCAGGTTCTTTCCTCACTGTTTTTCTCGTACCCCTTGTGGTTTCTTTGCCATTATTCTTCTCCAGAATCTTGCTCTTTAACTCCTTATTATTCTCAACAGCTAGTTAGGTCCTCCCTTTCAGACTCCTAAGTCCTGTGTTTCCGGTATTTTTCCTTGCTGTCTCTAGAAATGTTTGGTTTTCTGTTCTCTTTTAATAAGTTTAAATTCATTCATTCATTAATTTATCGAACATTTATTTTGCTAGGCACTTGGCTACAGCAGTCAACAAGAAATACAGGTTTCTCTCACCTGCATAAAATGACATTCTAGGGTATATTTCCTCATTTAGACAACTGCTGAGCAGAGCCTGTATATCTCTACCTTCTTGTCTGGCTTTCGTCACATGTGTGCAGATGTCACTGATATGCAGCTTTCCCTTTCTGCCCGATGACATATTAAAAATGTAACTCTTGTTTTTGTGTCTGTATTAAGTGTTCAGTCTGTTTGGCAATACTCATTTATAGAGCATTTAATTAGAGCTTGACAAAAAATTCTGGATTCTGATGGTACCTGACCCCTCAACAGTTCCTTTGCTTCACTAACTTGTTGGAATGAGGGGAATTATCCAAGCACCTAGAATAGATGCATTTTTACAAGTGGGAGATGCGTAGTGGGAGGTAAAGAGGAATTTGTTACAAGTTGAGTGCCAGGAAGTCTCACAGTCACTTAAATACTTCTCAGTAACACCATTTCCTAACCTAGTGTTTCTCATGAATATTTTTGGTGAATGTGGATTGTTATTAAACTGATTATGGCTGCTGTGAGTTAATCTTCTATGAAACACAACTAATACAAAAAAAGCCAGTAAAGTATGGAGACCATGGATGGTAGTCTTGTACTCCACCTCTACTCTGTTGTATCTGTTATGTAAAGGGAGGGAGAAGTGGAACTCAAAAAAATTGGCGAGGGACCAATCAGTATATAGGAGCATAGAAAATAAAATATTGTAACAGTTACATTTATGTAACTCTTGTGGATACCGAGTACATTCACATACACTTTCTTGTTTGATTGTCACAATAGCTCCACTGGTTAGACAATGCAAAATTGTTTCCATTTTACAGATATAGAATTATGACTAACCAAAGATTAACTTATTTGCTTAGGATCATGCAGGTAGAAAATGTCAAGAGCCTGGTTTCTAATTGAGGTTTCTGACTCAGATTTAGTGGAGTTTCTGCTACCCACCCTGTATAGATGCCATTGTGTTCTAGTAAGTGTCCCCTAGTGAAGCCTTTTCTTGCCTGAATGATAAGCTCTTGGATCCTGATGCACAGGGGAGGGTGTGTATCTATTTTGGTGTCTGTTAGGATAAGAATAGAAGGGTCTTTTGAGATTGTCAGTGACTTGATGGAAAGGTCATGGTGAGAGGTAGCCAAAATGTTTGTGGTGTTGGGGAGTGTGGCTGGGGGAAGGCTAAGGCTAACCACCTAAATATACCCATAATTGCAGTTCTTCTGGGATATAGTAGAGCTGAGCCTTCTCCCCTCCTCTCCTTTTATGTCCAATGCTAAAAGGTTTGCCTTCCTTCCATAGAAATCCCAGAACCTGTGATGGGCGACACCAGTGAGGATGCCTCGATCCATCGATTGGAAGGCACTGATCTAGACTCTCAGGTTGGTGGTCTTATTTGCAAGACCAAAAGTGCAGCCAGTGAGCAGCATGTCTTTAAGGCTCCTGCTCCTCGCCCTTCACTGCTGGGGCTGGACCTGCTGGCTTCTCTGAAGCGGAAGGAGCGAGAGGAGAAGGACGATGGGGAGGACAAGAAGAAGTCCAGAATCTCTTCCTACAAGGACTGGGAAGAGAGCAAGGATGAACAGAGGGATGCTGAGGAGGAGGGCGGTGAACAGGCTGGCCGAAATAGCCGAAAAGACAGGTAAAGGCCTTAGGATGGGTTGGCTCAAAGGGCAGCAAATGGCAGTCAGGAAATAACATCTCATGTTTATCTGTCAGTTTTTCTGTTGGACATTTAGAGCTTTATGATTTTATTATGACTCTATAATATTGATGATAGGTAATAATCGGTATTTTCTTCAGATTTGTGGGGAGAATTCAAAGGTGACTAAAGAGTAGATGATGGAGGTTAGAAATGCCTTAGGTTGTTGCCGTATGTAAGCCTGCAGTACCAGGGAGATAAAGTAGAAAAGGAAAGATCATTTGTTTGGCATAGCCAAAGGTTGTGGGGCAAAGATTTTTCCCGTGGAAGGCCCTTTACCAGTTGTTCTCCCTGTTCCAGACATTATCGATCTGCTCGGGTAGAGACTCCATCCCATCCTGGTGGTGTGAGTGAAGAGTTTTGGGAACGCAGTCGGCAGAGAGAGCGGGATCGTCGGGAACACGGTGTCTATGCCTCGTCCAAAGAGGAAAAAGATCGGAAGAAGGAGAAATCGCGGGATCGAGACTATGACCGCAAGCGAGACAGAGGTAAACTGTCTGGCATACTTCCTATTGCCTGTTAGCATTTGTGTAAACATGCCAGCCCTTTTTCTGTTGCAAGAGTTTTTACCACACCTCTTAACTGGGGAGCCCTATTTGCATGATGTCAGCCTGGTTGGTTTTGGCCCTGGGATTGGGACTAGTAGGCAGTTTAAGAAAAGAGTGGTTGCTTCTAACATAGCTGCTTTGCTTGAGTGTGTACTCCTTGTTTTATTATGAAAATTAGTAAAAAAGGAGATAATGGATAATATGTATAAGAAGCCAGAGTTTATAATGGTGTTGATAGAGAAAGGACAGTGCTATGGAGCAAACTAGACATACAGTCCAACACTGGCTTTGCTCAGTATTGTTTAATAGCTCATAGACTTGTAACTATTAAAAAACATTCAGTATAGATTTATAACTATTCTTTTTTGAATTCTTGCAGGAAAATAACTGTTACTGTGAGTTTGAAACTTTCTAGCCAGTAACTATATTTCCCCTTGAAAGAATGAGAATATGTGAGTTTCAGGAGCCTGAGGATCCCTTTAGAGCAGAGCAGGTTGCACCTGTGAGTGAGTGGGCAGCCTGTCTGTTCTCTAGGGTGAAGATGGGTGTTCCTTAGGACAGGTGGGGCACACTTTTGAGCTCTGCATGTGACTTTTCACAGATGAACGGGATGGAAGTAGACACAGCAGCAGATCAGAACGAGACGGGGCGTCAGAGCGCAGCAGCAGAAGAAATGAACCAGAGAGCCCACGCCATCGACCTAAAGGTATACTTAGCTGTTTCCTGTGGTGCTTTCTTAGGATTCAAGTGCATTAAAGGCAGAGTGAGTGATTCCCATCCGCAGTGGGGTTGCTGAGACATTGAGTCAAAACTCCTGACTCCACCGGGGACCTCCTGGAATAGTTGGTTCTGGGCCAGGTGGGCACAGCCCTGCATTTCTCCGTTGAGATGGACATGCTGCTTTCAGTGATGCACTGGTCTGCTGAATGGCCAGTTTTCCAAATGGCAGGAAGGATCGTAGGGAGCTAGGGGGCAGAAGGATTAATTTTTTAAAAATTATTTGTATTCAGGAGGGGTGTTTGCAGAGATAAATTGAATATTCCTTAAAATGTTGTCATAAACACAGAATGAAAACTGGACCATTAAAATTCAGATGTCTTTAAAAACTATCAAAACCATCTTATCCCTTACAAATAAGTGCATATTTTATAAATAGTAAAAGGAGTAAATTTAGGGAATTGACTTTTAGCTAATGGTTCTGGAGGCATGTCTTGGTTAAATTAGATGTTTCCTGTGGATGTGTCTTTTGTGGCCTCAGATGCAGCCACCCCTTCAAGGTCCACTTGGGAGGAAGAGGACAGTGGCTATGGCTCCTCAAGGCGCTCGCAGTGGGAATCGCCCTCCCCGACGCCATCCTATCGGGATTCTGAGCGGAGCCATCGGCCATCCACTCGAGATCGAGACAGGTGATGTTCCGGGTGGAGCAGCCCAGTCTCTCTGGGTGGGTGGTTGGGGGTCTGGGCAGGGAGAGCAGGTGGCAGCCAGGGGAGCAGGGCTCAGTTCAGTGATTGTTTTGTGCTGCTGGTTCTGCTGCTTCCCAGGTCTGTGAGGAGCAAGTACTCAGATGACACACCTCTGCCAACTCCCTCCTACAAGTACAATGAGTGGGCCGATGACAGAAGACACCTGGGGTCTACCCCGCGCCTGTCCAGGGGCCGAGGTAAGGCCTGGGGGGCAGGAGGCAGAAGAGCAGGGACTGATTGTGCTGGTGCAGCTGAGCAGAGGCTGAGCCCCTGGAGCCGTGCGGCTGCCCAGGTCTGTCTGTGGCCACTGGGGATAAACAGGGTCGTGTGGACTGACCTGCTACCTGTGCTCCTTCAGGAAGACGTGAGGATGGCGAAGAAGGAATTTCATTTGACACGGAGGAGGAGCGGCAGCAGTGGGAGGATGACCAGAGGGTAAAGTTTTACACCTTTGACGGGCTAAACAAGGCAGGGTGGCTCTCTATAGGTGAGTGGGTGACGGGAGGTGTTAGAGCACAAGGGCCACAGGTGACCCTCCAGCAGGATTGGGCTCCATGAGGGTGCCGCTGAGCCTTGAGCAGCCTGGAAGCCCTGGAGTCTTTCTAGATAGAGGCTTGGGCTGCAATAGCCTGTCACTTACTGCAGTATGAGCTCACCCTTTGTGTGTTGGTGCCACCATGCGGTAAGTCTGAGAAGTGCTGTCATGATGGGCTGCCATTCAAAGTCGAACATGTCAAGGTTCGAACATGTCCTGCTTCTCCACCTGGCTCGAGGGAGCAGGGTGGCCTCTCTCCTGCACCTCCCAGGAAGGTTGCTCCACCACACTAGTGACTTCTTACCGAGCCTCTCCCCTGCTGTCCGTGTCTCACGCATTAACTCGCTCTGTCCCTTGTTCTCGTTCTTTGTCTCATGCCTGCAGCAAGCTGACCGGGACTGGTACATGATGGATGAGGGGTACGACGAGTTCCACAATCCCCTGGCCTACTCCTCCGAGGACTACGTGAGGAGGCGGGAACAGCACCTGCATAAACAGAAGCAGAAGCGCATTTCGGCTCAGCGGAGACAGATCAATGAGGTGAGGCTGTCTGCGGCGGCTGGAGTGGGTTCAGAGCTGGAGGTGGGGGCAGTGGGAGAAGTGGCAGGTCACGTCTGATGTGATGGCAGCAGAGCTTGTCTCCCCACTGCCGAGAGGGCCGGATCTGGACAGACCTCTGCAGGTGTTGGAGGGGCAGCTGGGGAACCTTTTAGTCATTTAAGAAGAACCCCAGCTCGCACTCCTCTCTTTTGTGGCACTTCCTTGAGAGGTGCTGTTGATGGTAATGGGTACATTAGGACCTGCCTCTGGTCTGTGTTCGTTGTGCCTCTGATTTGGGCTAGGATGGTCACCATTCGTGTGTCCATCTAGGGGTTCTGACTTAGATGTAAGGAGCTGCTTCTTGGAACAAAATGCTGCAGCTGATTTGGGATCAGTGACTCTTCTGTCTCAGGAGCTGTGGGAAGAGAGGCCTATGACGTCTCTATGGCTACCCAGGGCCCTTCTGTTGGGACTTCACGTGTGGACTTGCCTGGTGACCTTTCAGGACTACCTTTGGCCTCAGTCTGAGTGTGGCTCCTGTTGTGTCCTGACAGGATAATGAGCGCTGGGAGACGAACCGCATGCTCACCAGCGGCGTGGTCCACCGGCTGGAGGTGGACGAGGACTTTGAAGAGGACAACGCGGCCAAGGTGCATCTGATGGTGCACAATCTGGTGCCGCCCTTTCTGGATGGACGCATCGTCTTCACCAAGCAGGTGCGGCTCCTCTGTGGCCAGAGACATGAAGGCTCAGAAAGACCTGATGTAGGGAGGGAAAGAAAGGAGAATGGGAAAAAGCCCCCTATCACGAGAGGGTAGCAGCCCCTTTCATTGACTCGGGCCATTCGGAAATGGGCCTTGATTAGTGAGGATTTCTCTTTTTCCTCAACTTGGTGCAGCCAGAGCCTGTGATTCCAGTCAAGGATGCCACTTCTGACCTGGCCATTATCGCTCGAAAAGGCAGCCAAACAGTGCGGAAGCACAGGGAGCAGAAGGAGCGCAAAAAGGTTGGTTTCTTGTCACCGGGGCTGGGAAGTCTCTGTGTGTTTTTCTTTCCTTCTTTTCTTCTTTTTAACAATCTTATTAGATTTCTGTTGGAAGTTAGAGGATAGGCAAGGAGCGAGAATCAGCCCTGGGAGCGGGGCACGGAGTTCCTCCATCAGGTCCTTAATCACACAGCTGCTGTGCCTGTCGTTGGGAGAGCTCCCGGCTCGCCTCGGAATGTGTGCCTGGGGGAGTTTACACCTGCCGGGAGGCCTGTTGTCAGCTGAAATGGGGATGAGGCGTTTGCTGAGGGTGGGGTTGGGGTGAAGGAGGCACAGAGGTGTGGGTGGCTGTGCTGGCTGATCCTGTGACCACGAGCCTTCCTGAGCCTCAGCTCCTGTCTGCAAAATCAGAGGACGGGGCTGACGTCCTCACATGGCACCGAGGGAACAAGTGCCTTGGGCTCTTGTAAGCATGCAAATCCCATCATGACCCCATCTAAACCTAATTACCTCCCAAAGGCTCCACCTCCAAATGCCAACCCATTAGGGCTAGGGTTTCAGCACACAAATTTTGGGGGAACAAAAACACATGATGTATAACAACCTCCTTCTCCTTCCAGATGTTGGGGTTGATTCCCCAGTGACCACAGTCATGTCGCAGGATAGAGCTGATTGACTTCTTGTCTTTTTCAGGCTCAGCACAAACACTGGGAACTGGCTGGGACCAAGCTGGGAGATATAATGGGCGTCAAGAAGGAGGAAGAGCCAGATAAAGCTGTGACGGAAGACGGGAAGGTGGACTACAGGTAGGCAGTCTGCCGGCCGTGGCCTGCTCGGGGCAGTCGAGGCAGAGCTGAGCGACTTCATGCTCCCTAAGAGGAAAATGTTACCACGTCAGCCTGAATCTTCTGCCCTCTCCTAGTTGCTTTCTCCCTTCTGCCGTCTTCCAGCTGCCAGGGAGCTTCCTCTGTGCCAGGGGGTGCTGTGGTGAGAATGAGGCCCAGAGAGGTTGAGTAACTTATGTGAGGTTGCCCAGCTGGTAAACAGGAGAATTAGGGTCAGACCCAGGCAGTGTCACGTCAGAGTCCATGCTCTTGGCCACTGTGCTAAAGGGCCTCTCAGGTGTTCAGGGTGGGAAGTCGAGTTTTGCTCCCTTAGTCAGATTTCAGTTCAATGTAAAGCAAAATTATTCTTAACAGAGGTTCCAAAATAGAAAGTATTATCTTACCAGGTAGTGACTCCTCTGTTCTTTGAGGTATTTAAGCAGATGTTGGATAACCACTTACTGGATTCCTGCATTGGGTAGGTGGCTGGACTTAACTGTCTCTTGGATTCTCATCCTTTGAACTCTCAAGTCCTGCTGAGCTGTCATCTGAGTTAATAATTCCCTGTACTCCTGTGTGAAATGTCTCAAATGAGAAGTTGGTACTACCGATGAACCCTTGTTAGTCTCTAATTTAATCCCTTAGGTATTAATTGTTTGATGACCAGGAGGGACTGGGTAAAGTTAGAAATGGAAGCGTGACAGTGCGTGGGGCAGATCTGATGGAGGAAAAGCCCCTCGGGGAAGGGTGGGGGAAGATTGTGTGGACTGATGCAGCCACCTAGCACTGAACTGGCATGTTTTCACTGTGCGGTCTTGGGATATATACAAGTGTCAGACGTAGAGTGCTTTCAGTGGAGGTTGCAGGTGAATATTAAGTGGGACTGTTCTCACAGTTCTTTGAAAACGAAGCCTTCCAGACCATGCTGCCCTGCCACGAGGAGGGAGGGAGTTTGACCTACATCGGGTGCTCTGCAGCCATCTCTCTCAGGAGACCTGCGTGGCTATTTTAGGCCGTTATGTGCGGTGCTGAGATTGCCCGAGGGTATTGTCGACAGTTAGTGACCCAGTGATCGACTTCAGCTCCTCTTCTTCTTCTTCTCAGACTCTGTTTAGGGCAGGGCATTTGCTCACTTGGTAATCTGTGACCCTGGTCCACGTGTACCTGGGGAATTGGGTATGTTCTAGATGATGGATTCCCACATGGTAGTTCCAGGCCTTAGGCTGACAAGAAATATCTCAGATTACCTTGCTGCTGTGGTGTCTCGAAGATTCTTGTCCAAGTCCTTCTCATTCCTGGGTGTAGGAAGAAGGGCAGTGACCCAGTCAGGAAGGACAGTGTGGGACATCGTGCAGGGTGCTTAGTCTGCTGTGTGTTCTCAGGACAGAGCAGAAGTTTGCGGATCACATGAAGAAAAAGAGCGAGGCCAGCAGCGAGTTCGCAAAGAAGAAGTCCATCTTGGAGCAGAGGCAGTACTTGCCTATCTTTGCAGTGCAGCAGGAATTGCTCACTATTATCAGGTAACTTCACCCAGGGCCCAGGAATTCCCATGTTGAATCAGGGGCCGCCTTGTTGCCCATGTTTGCTCAGGAGCTTTCTTTCTTTTGTGCATTGCAACTGATGGAGACAGGAAGTAATTTTTTCCCTCTGACCTGGTTGCCCTGGGCTACACTGCACAAAGTAACAAGGTGGCATCATTTTGTTTTAGCTTACCTGTTTAAACCTCACTGTATTCCACACATTTCAGGTGGTATCTCTGTAAGAGGCTGTTAAACAGTGGAATCTTCCTTTCTAAGCAGGCAGCTCCTTGGATAGCTGGACATGGGGAGAGGAGGTGGCAGAGTGTCCTTGCAGGCTCAGGGCTGGCCTACCACTCAGGCTGACGAGCCCTGGTCTGCTTTTCCCTGTAGAGACAACAGCATCGTGATCGTGGTTGGGGAGACGGGGAGTGGTAAGACCACTCAGCTGACCCAGTACTTGCATGAAGACGGTTACACGGACTATGGGATGATTGGGTGCACCCAGCCCCGGCGTGTGGCTGCCATGTCGGTGGCCAAGAGAGTCAGCGAAGAGATGGGGGGAAACCTTGGTGAGGAGGTGAGTGGGCACAAGGGCTGAGCCGTGCAGTTATTCCCTGATGGTTTCTGCCTGTTTGTGTTAAATGGTGTGATCTGCTGAAATGTGGATCCCAGCACAGGGTGTGCTCGTGGTGCGCTGGTGGCCAGGGCTCCTGAGCCATCTCTGTGACCTCCAGGTGGGTTATGCCATCCGCTTCGAAGACTGCACATCAGAGAACACCTTGATCAAATACATGACTGACGGCATCCTGCTCCGAGAGTCTCTCCGGGAGGCCGACCTGGATCACTACAGCGCCATCATCATGGACGAGGCTCACGAGCGCTCCCTCAACACCGATGTGCTCTTTGGGCTGCTCCGGGAGGTGAGGGCTATGGGGTCTAGTCCCTCTGTGCCCACAGGGTGTTGACCTGCACACTGCCAGGAGTGAGTGATGGAGGTGCTCCAGGTGGGGCTGAGGGGCTCTGACAGGCCAGTTTCCCCTGAGGCCTCCGGGTGGCTGAGTTCAGACCTGAGTTGTAGTTTACTCTGTTCTTACTCGGCTGACTCGGGCGTTTCTTGGCTGTGGCTCCATTCTGCAGTCTGCAGGATGGTTAAGAAAATAGTAGGCTGGTTCATCAGCTTTGGCTCGTGTTTTATTTGGGAGTGACGGTGATGAGACTGGAGGCAGGAGCCACGGGTCCCAAACCGGTGAGCCTCTGAGCAGCCTCTTCTCTCAGGTGGTGGCTCGGCGCTCGGACCTGAAGCTTATCGTCACATCAGCCACCATGGACGCAGAGAAATTCGCTGCCTTTTTTGGGAACGTTCCCATCTTCCACATCCCTGGACGGACCTTCCCTGTTGACATCCTCTTCAGCAAGGTACTGAGGCCACGTTCCATGCTGTGCACTTCTCTGATGAGAAGCCAGCTGGAGGGGGTGGAGTGGGGAGGGGACTGAGTTTGGGAGGACTTGTGGGCCCTATGGGGCAAATGGGGCAGCCTGCAGCTCCAGGGCTCGGGGGACAAAGGACTGTGCTCTGGGGGAGGTTTCGTTTCATTGTGTCTTTGGAGCTGAGGTATGAGGCCCAGAGGGGCACTGGGGCTTCTCTCGGGCCTACAGTCAGGCCTGTCTATAGGTGCCGTGGCCTTGGCAGTCCACTGCTCCAGCCAGACCAGTGACTGGGCCATGGGGCTCCCAGAGGGATGCTGGCTCCCATCTCTGCCACCTCCCTGTGACTGTGCTCCCTGGCTATGTTGCAGACCCCACAGGAGGATTATGTGGAGGCCGCGGTGAAGCAGTCCTTGCAGGTGCACTTGTCAGGGGCCCCAGGCGATATCCTTATCTTCATGCCCGGCCAAGAGGACATTGAGGTGCGTGCCTTGGTCAAGTCCAGGGTGAATAGGTGTGCCTTGCGTATGAGAGTCTGGGCCTTTAGTGTCTCACAGCTCCTCCTTGTGCCCTCAGGTGACCTCAGACCAGATTGTGGAACATCTGGAGGAACTGGAGAACGCACCCGCCCTGGCTGTGCTGCCCATCTACTCCCAGCTACCTTCTGACCTCCAGGCCAAAATCTTCCAGAAGGTACTCACTTTCCTGGCAGGGGCGGGTGAGCGGTGGTCTCCTGTCCCCACTGTGGACTCTTTTCTCTCCTGAGGGACTCAGCTCCCCACCTTGCACCTCTGCTTGGCTCTAGGCCCCGGATGGTGTCCGGAAGTGTATTGTTGCCACCAACATTGCTGAGACGTCTCTGACTGTCGATGGCATCATGTTTGTCATTGATTCTGGTTATTGCAAATTAAAGGTAAGAAAAGACACAGGAGGTGGGGCCCTGGGTCTTTACCCGAATCTAACTCAGCTTAGCGGGTGGGAACTCAGGCCCTTGTTCTTCGCCAGGGCCTGGGGGACGCACGTGGAAGTGGGGGTGGTGCGAGGAGGCTAGCGTTGAGTGCTCACTTTGCCATGCACTTGATTCATTTAATCCTTGATGGGGAAGATAGTTTAAATAACTCAGTAAAAATCACAGAGCTGGTGTTTATGGGGAAAACAACCTAGGTGTTTATGAGAAAATGTCAGAGGCTCCTGGCTTCAAAAGGACGGGTGCCTGCGTTGCTAAGACGCCTCCTCTGTGATGTGTAGCACCCAGGATCTGTCTCTGTATCGGTGCTTCCTCCCTGTCCCCCTCACTCTGTCCTTCATCAGCGGTTCACTGTCCCTCGTAGGTCTTCAACCCCAGGATTGGCATGGACGCTCTGCAGATCTACCCCATCAGCCAGGCCAACGCCAACCAGAGGTCAGGGCGAGCCGGCAGGACGGGCCCAGGTCAGTGTTTCAGGTAGGAGCCCTGTGCTTTCTGGGGCAGCGCTGGGGTTGCTGAGCATGGAGGGCGGGCTGGGGTGGGCAAGATGCTGGTCCTAGAGCTGACCTCAAGGCCGGGGCGGCTCCACTTGTTTGTCCTTTCACGATATGCTGCTGGGTGGGGGCAGTAGCTGTTCGCAGGAGCTCTGAGGCAGACCTGCAGACGTTGGCACACATGCGGTGGTTGCAGCCTGCCTCCCTCCGCAGGATGGGTCTGAACAAATGATGCCATTCACTCTCTTTTACTTCTCCTATTTTTCTTTCTCTAAGCCGTTTTTTGTTCTGAGTTTTTGAAATAATGTATTCGCTATAAAAATTCAGTAAATACAGAAAATACTAAGAAAATAAAACTCAGCCATAATCCTAGTCGCAGGCTCACTGGTTCTAGAAATGAATCAGGCACGTAGTAGGCTCTGGCAGAAAAGCCAATTGGCAGGGGGAGTTTTGAATAGGTGGAGACGAGCGAGTCACAGAAGTAGAAGGTGGGGAGAAGAAATGTGGGATTGCATCTGTACTGGCTGCTGTGAGGTTCAGCTGTGGTGAGAAATTGGAATCTCGTTGATCTTCCGCTGCAGGGACCCCATGTAAGCAGCCAGGCAGGGTTAAGAGGTTGGCAGGCCAGTGCGGGGGCAGCAGCAGCAGAACTAGGGTGTTCTTCCTGGCAGGCTGTACACCCAGAGCGCCTACAAGAACGAGCTCCTGACCACCACGGTGCCCGAGATCCAGAGGACCAACCTGGCCAATGTCGTGCTGCTGCTCAAGTCCCTGGGGGTGCAGGACCTGCTGCAGTTCCACTTCATGGACCCGCCCCCGGAGGACAACATGCTCAACTCCATGTACCAGCTCTGGATCCTTGGGGCCTTGGACAACACAGGTGCGGTGGCACTGGGAGCGGGGTGCCTGGTGGGCACGGGTGCTGGGTTCTCTCACTTTCCTCCACCGTTTGGTGGAATATCTGGGTTTGCTCACCTCTCCCAGGTGGTCTGACCTCTACCGGGCGGCTGATGGTGGAGTTCCCGCTGGACCCAGCCCTGTCCAAGATGCTCATCGTCTCCTGCGACATGGGCTGCAGCTCCGAGATCCTGCTCATCGTCTCCATGCTCTCCGTGCCCGCCATCTTCTACAGGCCCAAGGTGGGTGGCTGGAGGACGCTGCAGGGGAACAGCTGCCCTCTGAGTTACACAGAATAAGGGCCAGGAATCCAAGTTTCCAGAGAATGATTTTGCTGTTTTCTGTTAAGCAGGTTGGGATTGGGGAAGGAAGGGCTAGATCAGTGGTTCTCAGGAGTGTTCTGGAAATCCGCAGAGCAGTTTGTATTTACTAGTATGGTTGTTCCTAAGTCCTCATGTTTTAGAATAAGTGTTTTATAAATTACTTTTATTATTTCTGTGTTGTGAGGGCGGCTGTTGATGTGTTTGCACATCGGGTATGTGAGAACCTCCAGGACAGGCGACTTCAAACTATGGCCCGCGGGCCACATGCGGCCAGCTGAGGACATTTATCCGGCCCGCCGGGTGTTTTTGCTGCCACTACCTGTCCTGCTTAGCAGCCGACTCATCCCGGGCCCACAGTGCACACTCTCCAACGGTCTGAGGGACAGTGAACTGGCCCCCTGTTTAAATAAGTTTGAGGACCCCTGCTCCAGGATATGCTAGGGGGCCTGGACTCCCCTGTGCATAGAGTGAAGGTATTTTTCCCTTCCCAGGGCCGAGAAGAGGAGAGCGATCAAATCCGGGAGAAGTTTGCTGTCCCTGAGAGTGATCATTTGACCTACCTGAATGTCTACCTGCAGTGGAAGAACAATAATTACTCTACCATCTGGTGTAACGATCATTTCATCCACGCCAAGGCCATGCGGAAGGTGGGGGCAGTGGCCCAGATGAGCAGGATGTGGGGACAAGGGCTGGGAGGGGAGGAGAAGGAGGGCTCCGCATCCTGACCCACCCTGTGTTCTACTCCAGGTCCGGGAGGTGCGGGCTCAACTCAAGGACATCATGGTGCAGCAGCGGATGAGCCTGGCCTCATGTGGCACTGACTGGGACATCGTCAGGAAGTGCATTTGCGCTGCCTATTTCCACCAGGCAGCCAAGCTCAAGGTGAGCCCCAGGAGCCCGGTGGAGCTGTGGCCCCTTTCTGGCGTGCTACCTGTACGAGGGCAAAGTTCTTCCTTTCCCCTGGTGCAGTTCTGTAGAGCTAGGCTTCCCTCAGCCTGTGTTAAGGGACGGGGTAGCTAGCCCAATAGGCAGCGTTTTCCTGATGTGGCCTCTGTTGTGTCTTCCTCAGGGAATCGGGGAGTACGTGAATGTCCGCACAGGGATGCCCTGCCACTTGCACCCCACCAGCTCCCTCTTCGGAATGGGCTATACCCCGGACTACATAGTGTATCACGAGTTGGTCATGACCACCAAGGTGAGTCTTTTCCAAGGTGCTTGCATAACATAGGCCCACCTGTCTGCGCCAGGCTCTTGTTACCCCTCACTGCCTTCTGGTGTGAGCGAGCTTTGGCTTGGGAGAGTTGAGGCCGCATGCATTGCTTTGTGGGGCGTTCAAGTAGGTTCTCAGTTGGGGCTTGGGGAAGCTTTGCACAGCGTTAATCTCTAGACTAAAGTGACATCAGCGGTGCCAGTGGGATTGTTCCCTACTTGCTGCTTGGGATGAGCAACCCTGTTGGGGACATTAGAGGCATGTTTTGAGGGGTTAGCCTTTTCTCTTAGATACTAGGGGGCATTTTCTCAAGCATGGAGGAATCTGGATGGGAAGAGGGATTAAAATTCCAGCATCAGGGGCTTTTCCCCTGCCTTTTTCAGCCTTGCAGCATTGGGAGTAGGGCCCTTCTCATGTGGCTCCTAATTGTGGACCCACTCTGGGAGGGACTGTGCCCCTCCTGTGACCTCCACCTCACTGCCGTTCTGCCCGCAGGAGTACATGCAGTGCGTGACCGCCGTGGACGGGGAGTGGCTGGCGGAGCTGGGCCCCATGTTCTACAGCGTGAAACAGGCAGGCAAGACGCGGCAGGTGAGGATCCCGCACTTTCCGTGGAGGTGCTGTTTGCCTGTGGGTGGGTTTCCCATGAGCTTGGTATTGAAGACTCGTCATCTGGCCTCTTACTGCTCTCTCCCTACACAAGAGCTGCGATCCAGCCAGGCCGGTGTGTCTGATCTTCCCCACCCACTCCAGTTGCTTAGTCAGCTGAGCCTTTAAGAAAAAACTGATTATTGAAAAGTCCAAGTATTTGTAAAAGTGAAAAAAAACAGAATAACAAGCCACCATGAATTCATCACTCAGCCTCTGCAATTGGCAATAGTCAGTCAGTCTGGTTTTTCTTATCCCACCCCCTTCACACACAGCCGCTTTTGTTTTCTGGAGTATTTTAAAGCTTATCTCAGGCATCATGTTATTTCACTCATAAATACTTGAGTATGTGTCTCTGACTAAAAGTACTTATTATTTTTGTTAATGTAACCTCTGTGTCATTATCACTCCCAACAAAATTAATACTTACTGTCACTTAAGTCTCCAGCCCCTGTTCAGATTTCCCCATTTATCTCAAAGATGATTTTTTAGATTGATTTGCTTGAATTAGGATCCAGACATTGCCACTGGTTGTTATATGTGTTAACTCTTTTATTCTAGAATAGACTCCAGCCCCACCTTTCTCTATGACATTGATTTATTGGTACAACCAGATCATTTGTCCTGTAGAATATTCCATATGATGTATGTGGCTGATCACTTCCTCTTGCTGGTCTTTGACCTGTGCCTCTGTTTCGTGTATTTCTATGAGCTGGTAACTAGCCTGAGGCTGATGAGGTTCCGGTTCAGCATTGCTAGGTGAGGATGCGCACATGTGGTGCTGTGAACTTCCTTTAGATGCCATCAGGAGACACGCAAGGCCTGGTGGCCCCCTCTTTGGTGAGGGCTGCCGTGGTGCCCCTGCTGCCCTGGCGCAGACTCTCTGCCCGCTCCTCTGCCTCCTCCAGGGTTTGTGTCCATTGACGGCCACTGCCCAGGTCCATCATTTAGGGTTGCAAACTGTTACTGGGCTTTAGCTTTCTCCCTTCTTAGCATCGTCTTCCCCACACCTGGCCTGTGTGTATCTTCCTGTGTCCTTTCCAGCCAGATGGTAATGTCTTCCCTATTTTCCTGTACTTTCTGGTATAGTTGTGAACTTGATTTAAAAAAAAAAAAAGGGTACTTAGTGAACTGAGTGGAGTGCTGATTAGGACGGAATGGTCCAGTATCTATCTTGAATCAGTGAAAAAAGTAAGTGTCGGCTGCAAAAGAATAGGTGGCAGTTGTGCTGGGGCAGGCAGCTGTGTGGCCCTTGCCCTGAGAGCTGGCCTGGATGACACAGTACCTGGTTCTCAGCAGGGACAGGGGTGCAGACGAGGCCTTCTTGTCTGATGGTCTCCAGTGGGCTCAGCCAGGCCTCTCTCTCCCTTCTCTAGGAGAATCGGCGTCGGGCCAAAGAGGAAGCCTCTGCCATGGAGGAGGAGATGGCACTGGCCGAGGAGCAGCTGCGAGCCCGGCGGCAGGAGCAGGAGAAGCGCAGCCCCCTGGGCAGCGTCAGGTAAGCTTTGGCCTCGGGGCCCTGGCTGGGATGGAGGCCACCCTGGGAGGCTGCCAGAGACCAGGGCCTGATGGAGGGTCAGGATTCGAGAGAAGTTGAATGTGTGAAGGTGACTTGGTGACAGAAGTTTCTTGAGTGCTGAGTGGTCACACATGGCAGTGTGGGAGGAGTTCCAGACAACTTTAAAGGAGCTGATGTACATCTGTAGCTCCCAGTCACTGTCGTGTTGTCTTCAGGGCCTGAGGTGGCCTGGAGCAGCAGGCTAGGTCTTAGAGCTTTCCTGACAAGCGAGGGGGTTGGAAACCACAGTGGAGCGGGGAGAAGAGTGTCCCGGGCTCCCGTGTCTGTGCTGGTACCTGGAGTTAGGCCAAACTCCGCCGGTCAAGGGTACTGTCCTCCACGAGACTACTCTCACCTCCAATACCAGCTCAGGTTTGGTGGTCACGCTTACTCCCAACCAACCTGCTACAAATTAGGTGATCGCTGTGAACTCCCTCAGGGTCAATAATTTGCTAGAATGACTCACAGAGCTCAGGCAAATACCATACTTATGATTATAGTTTTATTATAACAAAAAGGTACAAATCAGAACCAGCTGAAGGGAGATGCATAGAGCAGCATCTGTGAGGGTCTCAGATATGAAGCTCCTTTGTCCTCAGGGTCAAGTTATCCTCCCAGCACATCGATGTGTGATGCACAGGGTTATTGCCAACCAGGGCAGGTACCTGAGCTTCAGTGTCCACAGTTTTTACCGGGGCTCCCTTACATAGGCATGAATGATTGAATCATTGTCCACGTGGTTGAACTCAGTCTCCAACCCTTGCCGTCCCAGCGGTCAGACTGATAGTGCGTTGCTCACAGCCCCAACTCTAATCCTATAGCTGGTCTTTTGGCCAGGCCGGCCTGTCTTGGGTCACCTTGCTAGCATAAAAAACTGTTGAGGGGCTCACTCTGAGTTACATCATTAGCATAAACTGTCAAATGTGGTCTGAGGGGCCCACTGTGCCTAGCAGAGACATCTGGTCACTTGGGGAAAGGCCCTGGGGATGAAGGCAGGTCGGACTCTTTGTTACACATTCGGAGTGGCAGTCTGCAAGGTGGACAGAAGGCTGCCTCCATAGCTCACCTAGGGGCTAGGAAAAGACTTGTTAAAAACCTTAAACATTCCTTAATGGATATCAAAATGAGTGAGCTGCTTTTGTTTTATTATGCTCCCCATCGACAATGGGGATGGCACGGGGAGTGGAAACGTGCTGGGGTGACATCCCTCAGCCCCAAAGCCTTGCACACGGGTTCGGAACAGCAAGGCCTCCGTCCTGCTGCGCAGCGTGCTGGGGCGAGGAGCACTGTGTTTCCTACCCCTCTTTCTGTGTCTCCAGGTCTACGAAGATCTACACTCCAGGTCGAAAGGAGCAAGGGGAGCCCATGACCCCTCGTCGCACGCCAGCCCGCTTTGGCCTTTGAGCTGAGGCTGTTCCTGAAGAGGATGGCAGCCAGGTTTGGGGTCCTGAGCCCTCTGGCAGGAGTGCCCTGAGGCGGCGGGCAAAGCCCTTTCATCTGAGCACTTTCATCTGTGCACATCGCGGCCCGTGAGGGCAGTTCCTGCTGGACCAGGCTCTGCTACAGAGGAAGTGGGAGTTCCTCAAGCAGGAGCATGGCGGCCGGGCTGCAGAGCAGCTGAGATGCTCCTGGGGCAACGGGAGGTGGCCAGACCCATCGCATTCAAATAAAGTGGCTTGGACGCTTGGTGAATGAGTGACTTGGCTGTGACCATTTCTTTTTTAATCCTTGTGTAAAGCAGCAAAATAGACCTAGAGGGAACTGTAATTTGGTTAAAATTCAGAATTTGGAAATAAATTTATTATTTGTAAAATGTGATTGCATTTCTGATTTCCTTTTTCCTTCACTGCCCTGAATCATACAATAAAGAGAGGAGGGGTAGTCCCCCTGCCCTGACTTGCCTTGGGTAGATTGTCCTAGAACTCCCCCCTTATTTCTGCACAGGGCAGGCCAAGCGCTGAGGGTGCCCAGTGGCTCCTGAGGCTGGTGGCAGTGGCAGGCTGGCCAGGTTGTGGGAGAGGGTGAGCAGGAGCCCCTCCGGCTTTCCCCCGTGGTGGGTTGGCTGTTTGAAGAGGTCCATGCTCGTGCTCAGAATGGCAGAGGTTTCTACTCTGTAGGAATAAGGGCTGTTCATTCACTGAAAAATAGTGTAAAATGTTGCTTATTGATTTGCATGTAAAAGATGATCCTTATAGGAGAATCACTAGACTTTTCTCTTGTTAAACAGGCTTAAGTCCGCTGAAGTGGCTTTTTGGGTATTTGGCTCTTTGTGCCAACCATGGTCTTAATTTTTATTTTTTTTTTTTAACTTTTAAAACTATTTTTCCACACACAGCATTGAACAATGGTCTTTATTTTGTGATTCCTCAGGTTGGGCTTCTGCCAGGTGTGCTGGTTGGCAGGTTGTGTGTCGGGGCTGCATCACCAACAGGACTGGGGCTCAGGAGCATCTCGGTACCAGGCAGGGCCCAACGTGAGCCCCTTGGCGCCTGGTTCACTGTGCTGTTGGTTTTCCAATCCCTTTTCCCCTCTCCTCCTGGGGTTTAGATTTCCATCTGGTATAACTCAATAAAAGTTAACATTAAGTCGATTTCGTGTGTGAGCTCGGGAACCTCGCTTTGCCAGCCAGCACCACCTACCACCTTTGGTTCTCCGTACCTCGAGCCGCCTGTATTGGCAATGCAACCGGAAACTGGCTTTGCAGGGCTCTGCTGTGAAGACAGGGCTGCCAGGGGCTGGCCTGGGAAGGCTTCTAATCTTGGCCCCAGGTCAAAGGACTGGGAGAAGGTGTCCACCTGCTTTGCGGGGAGAAGTTGGCTGGTATGTGACCTACTTACGGACAAAGGCTAGGGACGCAACAGAATAGGAAAGAGATCGAGGTTCCAGTTAACAGTTTCATTACTAACAAGCTGTGACCATGGTCACAGGCTCATCTTCAAGTCTCCCAGGTAAAAAAATATAGGCTGGATAGGGTATAAAACCTATGGGTCCAATCCAACCTTCTAATTTAAACACCAGGAACACTTGGCAAGGGGCACTTGGCACACACAGGAGCTGCCAGGTGAGTGGGCAGCTGCCCTTCCCCGCAGCTGTCCCTGAGTCAGCTTTGGTGTTGGAGCTTCTGCCCAAGACTGTCTGGACCTGTGTCTCCAGTGTTTTCTTTTAGATTACAAAGTCTTTCCATTAAGATTTTTACAACAGTTCCTTTTGGCTTTAATGCTCTGATTCTCACCACTTTTTCCTCAGACGAGTCTCCTTCCACAGGCACGAAAGTATTTCTGTGACCACAGTCCCGTGGTATCTGACTAGCCTGCGGCCCTGGAGGGAACCCCTAAGTCGCTGCCGCCTGCAGACGTCTCGCAGTGAGGGAGCTGCGTGCGTGGGGCTGGGCGGTCTGTATGAAGGACCCCTTCCTTGGGGCTTGAGGGTGTTTTTCTCTCTGTCATGTGCATTTATTTTCATGCCCAGTCGATGGTAACAGGGCGCTTTAGACACACTAGCATGTCAGCCGTGGTGGTCTGAGGCTGAGGTGGGGGCTCTGGGGGTACCCCAGAGCTTGCTGGACAGACTCTTGTCTACAGCAGGCTCCAAAGGCTGCACAGGGGAGGCTCAAAAACGGTTCAGGGGCACTTCTCCTTCTCAGGGAGGGACAGAGGTGGAACTTTAACGAAGAGGTGGGCTGGGGTGGCTGATGCTTGCTCTGGGTGCCTTTAGCTCGGGGGGAAGAATTGTACTCTGGGTGGGTGGGGACAAGAGGATCCACTGCTAAAAGATTCTGCTGGCATCAGTTATCAGAACCAGAGTGACGTCCTGCCACTGGGTGGCCAAAGCACTTATTTTAGTTATAGTCCCCTTAGCTAAGTCCTAGCTTTGTAACCATTACTCTTTTTTTCCCAATTTTTTAAATTGTGGCAAATGCACAAAACATCTTAGCCATTTTCAAGTGTATGGTTCAGTGGCATTAAACACATTCACCTTTTTGTGCGTCTACCATCTCCAGAACTCTTTTATCTTGTAAAATGGAAACTCTGTACCCATTAAACAACTCCCCATTCTCCCCTCCTCCCAGCCCGTGGCAATTACCATTCTGCTTTCTGTCTGTATAATTGGGACTACTCTAAGTACCTCACATAAATGTCATCATAAAGTATTTTTTTTTCTGACTGGCTTATTTTACTTAGCATGATGTCCTCAAGGTTCATCAATGTTGTAGCATATGTCAGAATTTCCTTGTTTTTCAAGGCTGAATACTACTCCATTGTATGTATATAACATGCTTCTTTATCCATTCATCTGTCGATGGACACTTGGGTTATTTCCACTTTTTAGCAATTGTGAATAAAGTTGCTGTGAACATGGTGTACAAATATCACTTTGAGATCTTGTTTTTAATTCTTTTGGATGTATACCCAGAAGTATATTACTGTACCATATGGCAGTTCTATTTATAAGTTTTTGAGGAACTGCCATACTGTTTTCCACGGTGGTTGTACCATTTTACATTCCCACCAACAGTGCACAAGCATTCCAATTTCCCCACGTCCTTGCCAACACTTGTTATTTTCTGTATTTTTTTTATAGTAGCCATCCTAATGGGTGATATCTCATTGTAGTTTTGAGTTATATTTCCCTAATAAGTAGTGATGCCGAGCATCTTTTCATGTACTATTGGCCATTTGTGTTATCTCTGGAGAAATGTCTTTTCAAGTCCTCTCCCCATTTTCAAATAGTGTCTGTTTTCTTGTTGTTGAGTTTTAGTTTTCTATATATTCTGGATATCAATCCCTTATCAGATTTGCAAACATTTTCTCTCACTCTGTGAGTTGCCTTTTTACTCTCATTGTGTAAGTTGGTGTTGTCTTTTGATGCAAAAAGTTTAAAATTTTCATGAAGTCCAATTTGTCTATTACTTTGTTTGGTGCCTGTGCCTTTGGTGTCATATCCAAGAAATATTTGCTAAATCCAGTGTCATAAAGCTTTTGCTCTGCTTTTCCTTCTAGGAGTTTTATAGCTTGTTTTATGGTTTTAGGTCTTCTTACATTTAGGTCTTTCATCCATTTTGAGTTAATTTTTGTATATGGTGTTAGGTAAGAGTCCAACTTTATTCTTTTGCATATGAATATCCAGTGTTCCCACCGCCATTTGTTGAAAAAATTGCTCTTTCCCCATTAAATGGTCTTGGTACCCTTGTCAAAAACCATTTGAACATATACGACAGGGTTTATTTCTGGCTTTCTTTCTATTCTATCAGTCTGTATGTCTGTCTTTATGCCAGTACCACACTATTTTGATTCCCACAGCTTTGCAGTAAGTTTGGAAATCAGGAAGTGTGAGTTCTTCACTTCGTTCTTTTTTTGAGTTTACTTTGGCTGTTTGGGCTCCTTTGGGATTCCACGTGAATTTTAGGATGGGTTTTTCTATTTCTGCAAAAATTATCGTTGGGATTTTGACAGAGATTTGTATCGAACCTGAATCACTTTGGGTAGTATTGAATTTTTTTTTTTTTGAGACAGAGTCTCACTCTGTTGCCCGGACTAGAGTGCTGTGGCGTCAGCCTAGCTCACAGCAACCTCAAACTCCTGGGCTCAAGCGATCCTCCTGCCTCAGCCTCCCAAGTAGCTGGGACTACAGGCATGCGCCACCATGCCTGGCTAATTTTTTCTATATATTTTTAGCTGTCCAAGTAATTTTTTTCTATTTTTAGTAGAGACGGAGTCTTGCTCTTGCTCAGGCTGGTCTCGAACTCCTGAGCTCAAACGATCCTCCTACCTCAGCCTCTCAGAGTGCTAGGATTACAGGCGTGAGCCACCATGCCTGGCCTTGACATCTTAATAAAAGTCTTCCAATCCATGAATATGGGATGTGTTTCCATTCATTTACATCTTCTTTAATTTCTTGTTTTGTAGTTTTCATTGTACAAATCTTTCACTTCCTTGTATACTTCCTAAGTATTTGATTCTTTTTGATGCTATTGTAAATGAAATTGTTTTTATAATTTCCTTTTCAGATTGTTCATTATTAGCATATAGAAATACAACTAATTTTCATGTGTTGACTTTGTATCCTGCTACTTTGCTGAATTCATTTATTAGTTCTAGCAGTTTCTGTGTGTGTGTGGTGTGTAGTCTTTAGGGTTTTCTACATAGAAGATCTGTGAACAGAGATAATTTTACTTCTTCCTTTCCAATTTGGATGCCTTTTATTTCTTTTTCTTACCTAATTGCTCTGGCTAGAATTCCAGTACTATGTTGAATAGAAGTAGCAAAGTGGGCATTCTTGCTTTGTTCTTGATCTTAGAGGAAAAACTTTTTATTTATTTATTTATTTCAGCATATTATGGGGGTACAAATATTATGGTTA
>VBSM01000949.1:12295705-12447524 GCA_008086735.1 Cheirogaleus medius | reverse complement strand
GGGCAATATACGTAACCATAATATTTGTACCCCCATAATATGCTGAATTAAAAATAATTAAATAAATAAATAAAAGAAACAAGAAAAAAAAAGACAACATCTTAAGATATATTGCCTTGATTTCAAATGGGAAATTAAAAGTTAAAATATGGAATATTGAACAAAGGAAGTGCATTTTAGAAAGCAAAACTAAGCCTCTTTCTGATGACTGTTTCAATTAATTCAATAAGTTTATCACATGTGGGATATTCTTTTAAAAAGTTGAATATGCTCACACACACAAAAAAATCCCTCTAGCTTTTTAATTCCCATTAAAGGAATTCAGAAATTAGTGCTTTTACTTCCACATTTACATGTCATCTTTCTTTTGGAAAACATGATAAGAAGCCTATATTAAATACTTAGGCAGAATCCCTTATATTCATGAAGGTTCCTTAGGGATCTGAGTGACTCAGACCTCAACTCTGGATATTAAAGGTGAGATTTATGTCACTGGAAGACAAAACTCCAGAAACATCAGTGTCTTAGACCTGTGCTATATAATACAGTAGCCACTAGCTGCATGAGGCTATTTACATTTAAATAAACTCAAAATTAGTTAATATTAATTAAAATTATAAATTCAGTTCCCCAGTTATGCTAAGCCATATTCCAAGCACTCAATGGCAAGTGGCTGGAGTATTGGCAGCTCAGACATACAACTCTTCCATCGTCACAGAAAGTTCTATTGGGCAGTGCTATTCATACATTTAGAATAGTCATACCCTTTTAAGATTTTTAAAAGATATTATGATGGAATAATTACTGCTTGGTCTTTCCTTTGTAACCCAAGAGACCATCTACCAAAGTGCTATCATTTTTCTTGTCCAGAAAGCGGGAATGTATTCAGTTGGGGAAAGTGTCACTGTTCATGAAGAAGGAACAAGGAAATAGGTGTTAGAGCTGACCGTTCAGGTTCAAGCACTGCTTCATCTCATCTCTTACTGGCCAGTGACTTTGGGCCTCAGCCTTTCTTTCATCTGTGACGCATGTCTTCTTGGGAGTAAAGCAGGTGGCAGGAATGTGAAGAGCTTAGGTAGGCAATAAATAAATGATGACTAAATTCAAGCATAGTGCCTAGCATGTGTGACATGCCATTTACTCCTTTCTGTCTTTTCACTTGTGTAATGAGAAATAACTGTGTTCCCTCCCATCCCCTTTGTGTGCTTTGAGACAAGTTTTGGAAGTGTTCCCTAGCAAACTGCCCCCCAAAATTGAATTCAGTTAACTCTGGTCTAAAGGGCAACATTGTAAGACTTGATGCCAATGCCCAAATAGTTTGGAGGCTCCACCAGCTGTAAAATAAAACCTCCCACATATGAAAGACACATTTCTTTGGCTTAGCAACCAGGTGCTAAAGGGTTACCCCACTTTACAGAAAGAAGTGGGGCTGCAGATGCCACGGGATGTGCAGTTGGCTGAGCAGTTAGTTGCATTTCTGTGGCGGAGGAGGGATAGATATAGATTTCAGGTCAAGGGTCACAGAGTTCAAGTTCCTCACCTTCGTGGAGTTCCTATTTACTTACCTCTTTATTCAGCTCTTGGACGACTTGCTGGCTGTCAGTGTATTTGCTGAGAGAGGTTTCCAGTTGTGTAGAACAATGCATTAACTTTGCTTGGAGATTCTCATTTTCTTCCTCCAGCTTTCTTATATTCTCCTTCGACTGTTCCCCATTAGAGAACAAAGCCCAGGAGAGAGGTGTTATCCTCAGACTACTATAAAATCTCCACTCCTCCTTCCCGCACCCACAGCAGCTCCCTCCTCCCCTCCATGGTGTCTTGGGCCTTCTCGCTTTCCTCCGCACTGGCCCTTGCTGCCTTCTCTACCTTCTTTCCTGACCTCTGAGCACCCAGGCCTCTGCCTCCCTCGAGGCCCACCTAGCTTCACATCTGGCCCTAGATTCATAACCTGCCTCTTCCCAGATTTTCCTCCTCACCAACTTTTCTTTCCTTTTTGCTTCGTGTCGTGAAGCTTCAAGTTCTTCCTCCAGCAACTTCTCCTGTTCTTTGCTCTTTCTCAATTGTTCCCGCTTCTCCTCCAGTAAACTTTTTGCCTCCTCAAGCTCCTCTTCCAACTTGGTTTTGAGGCAGGATAGCTCCTTGAGCTGAGAAAATAAAGACTGGGCTGGAAGACAGTCTTAGACTATACTATATTTGGGGGAAAAATCCAGAAAATTGCACACAGGGAATGGCTGAAATAAACATGAGGACAATTCCTTAATTATATAGCATATGCAATAAAAAATTTTCCTCTGATGTTTGTAATATTTTCCCTTGTTCAGTTAGGTATACCAATTTATTTTATTTATAGATCTAATTCCCACAGCATTGGCCTTTTCTCTTACATACTCATCAAATCTTTCCACATAAAAACTTCTTTGAATAAAGTTTAAAAAAATCTCCGAAAAGCACAAAAAGAATAATTCAGAGATCAAAGACTTTAAATTGACTAACAAGAATAGCTTCTGAGTCCTAGAAAGAACAACATTGTCTTTTGATTACTTTTAAGCTTAACTGTGAAAATACTTACTATTAGTCATAGAAACTGGTGCAGAGTAGCTGGCTTAGTATCCTAACACAAATTCTGGACAACTAGTTTGCATGGATTGGTGGTGACACTGTCCACCAATATGTTTAATATATTTCATGTTAAGCAGAGCAAACACTTGAGCTGTCTGCCTACTTGCACTTCCTACCTGGTGCTGGATGTGTTTGATACTATCTAGCAGTTCACATATTTTCGCATCCTGCTCAGCTGTCGTCTTCTGAAGCTGCTTCTTTTCCTTCTCTGAATGTTCAAGCTTCCTCAGGGCCTCCGAGAGTTCTAATGACAGCTCATCTATCCGTTTCCTAAAGCAAAATGACAGCAACAGGAAGATGGACTGTGTTGGTGGATTGTGGAGCTGGCCCCACAGGGAGTCCATGCTGTCCCACTCCTGGTTCTGGCTGGCTCACAAGGGACAGAACCTCTCTCTGGAGGTGAGCTTGGGGTACCTGGAGACTGCTTTTTCCTCTTCAGCCTTCAAGGACTCCTTCTGCAGCTTCTGAATTTCTTTCTGCAGTTCCTCGATGGTGTCTGCCTTCTGCTTGTCCTGGAAAATGCAATGCTGCAGTTTCCTCTGGGCATCCTCCAGGTTCTCCTCTGTCATCATGGCCTGGTCCTTATACTGGGCTACTTGCTGAGCTGTGGAAGCCAGGGGACGGGGCACGTCCATGTAAGAAGGGAGGATGTGTAGAGACCAGACTCTCACATCAGACTGGCTGCAGAGTCTGTTTGTCCATTTTGTAACCTACTTCAATTCCCAACCTGTCCTTATTTCTCTCCATTTCATTATCAGTCTTAAGGAGCTCTATTAAATTATCTATCTTCATCTACCACCTCAGCTATGGACTCTTTCTGGATTAAAATCAAACAGACTGGTGGAAATTGCTCAGTATCTCCTGTGTGACTCTTCTGGTCATTAGAGACAAATCCTGACCCTCATGAAGGTTGGAGTCTGACAAGGGAGCTGTAACCAGCCCACTTGTCATTGAGAGCAGTGCCATGTTAAATTCACACCGACTGCGAGCTCAGGAAGAGAGATCAGTGTGGGGTAGAACACTTGGAGATGGACTTGTGGAGGAACAGAAGTGGAGCTGGGCCTTAGAAGAAGCAGGAGGAAGGCAGTTCCAGGTGGAGGGATTGTTAGAGTAAATGTATGGAGAAGGGAACGGAGGAGAGACCTAACCTCCACCCATGTGATTGGGAAGGGAAGAGGGAGGAATGGTGCATGAGAGAGTTGAGTATGTGGGTGGATTAGAGGGGGTTTCAGAGGACTTCAAAAGCCTGAGAGAAGTGTTTAGACTTGATAAAGTATGTTCTTCAGCAGGGACCTCACAAAAAGAAAAGAAGTGTTTTAAGAAAAATGGAAAGCATTAGAATGAAGAAAGACTTCCAGCAATATCCTTTTAGCCCATGCCCTTGCCTCCACTGGGTATGAGGGGACAGTACCCCAAATAAATTGTTCACTGGGGTTCCTTTATACCAAATATGTTCTCACATCCTATGGTTTCTACTCTTGTTTCTACTTTAAACCTCACTCTCCTCTCATTCCCTTTTCCAAGTTTTCTAGCCTGGGATACCAGAAGAAGGATGGCATCTCTATGAAAATAACAACACACCTTGGAAGAATGAGGAGGAGGAGGAGGATTTTTTTTTAAAGTAGGGAAGAGAATAGTTTCAGTTTTAGAAGTGTGGAATTAGAGAAGGTGGGTTCCCCAAGGGGAGTTAGTCTCTCTACAGATAAGACTGACCACAGCCGCACTGTCAGCTCTGGGGCTCTTTAGAGTCACCTGCAGAGAAATGTAGCTACAAGGAGGAGGGGAGCTCACCAAAGAATGCAGATAGAGGGAGAGGGGAAGGGTGGAGTCTTAGGGGACTGACAGCTGAAGTCAGAGCAGGAGGGAGAAAAGAAAACAATGGTGAGATCTGTGGAAGAATGAGGGACTCATCGTGTCTCCAAAGCTGAGAAACAAGGTTTGGGGTATGGGTGGCCAACAGCGTCAGGGAACGCAACATTAAAAGAGGGTGAGGAAGGAGGCCAAGCTTTGGGTTTTCTTTTTAACTGATAAATAATTCATATAAGAAATTTTATCCCTTGAAAAGTATACAGTTCAGTGGGTTTTAGTATACTCATCACCAATATCTAATTCCAGAACATTTTCATCACCTCCAAAGAACCCTTGTACCCAAGGCAAGAAGTTATTGGTGATCTCTGAGAAATAAGTCTCCATGGAGGGGCAAGGACACAACCACAGTGCAAGCTGTGCAGAAGAGAATGCGTTTGGAGGCAAAAGGAGAGAGAGAGTTGAAAACCATGGAAGGGAGAGGTGGATTGTGTGACAAAGGTCTTGAAGGAGATGGAATGTGGTACAAAGAAGCAAATAATAGATCCCTGCCTCCCTGGGGCCAGGAAGGGACAGGAGTCCATGTGAGACTGAGACAATGGCAGGTGGCGGGGCTCAGTAGTTCACTTTCTCAGGCTGAGCACCTGCTATGTGTGGAAGCTCCAGAGAGGAGGTGAGCTTGAGGGGGAGTGGAGGAGTTCAAGAGGGCGATGGTCATCACTGTGAGATGCAGAAGTGAGACATTAGAGGAGGGCAGGGGAAGTGGCCATGTGGAGAGCAAAGGAGGCTGCTCTAGCTCCCGGGGGGAGTGTGGTGGGGACAGCACCTGCTGGGGCCTTACCGGCCAGCCTCTGCTGCTGTTTGGCCTCTTCGAGACATTCCTTCAGCTTCTGGACCTCAGCCCGCAGGGCCCCGCACTCCACCTTGGACTTGTCCTGCTTAGCACCCCCATCCTTCACGGTCATTTCGAGGTCTGTCATCATGCGTTGCTGCTTCTCCAGCTCCTTCTCCTTTCTCAGGAGGCAGTTCTGAACCTGTGTCAGTTTCTTCTCTAGCTCGTGCAGCATTTCATCTTTCTCTTGGAGCAGCTGAGGAGAGCAAAGTGAATGGCCTTGTCTAAGCTACCAGCATCCCTTGCCTGGACATTGCAATAGCCTCCCACCTGCACTCCCCGTCTCCAGCCCTGCTCCCCTCAGGCTAGCCTCCATGCAGTCACGAAAGGGGGTCTTTAAAAGTGCAAGTCAACCTTCTTATGCCTCTGCTTAAACCCTCCACTGGCTTCCATATCACTTAGAAAAAGGCCCAAGGCCTTAGAACCACCTCCTGGGATGCCCATGGTCTGGCCTCACCTCCAGCCACCCTGACCCCTCTCTGCCTCAGCTGATCCCCTGCAACAATCCAAGCAGACTCCTGCCTTAGGGCCTTTGCACTGCAATGCCCTCTGTCTGCAGTATTCTTCAAGACCTTTGCCTGGGTCGCTTCCTCACTTCATTCAAATTTCTGCCCAAATGCCACCTTCTCAGAGAGGTCTTCCCTGACCACCTTGTGTAAAATAGCCACCAAGCTGTTTTAGGGATTTATCAGTACCTGACATGAATGTATCAGTTTTATGTATTAATTTTGCTATTTGTTTATTGTCTGTCTCCCCACTCTAGAATGCAAGCTCCATGACAGTAGGGATGTTGCATGTTTTGTTATATTTTCAGTGTCTAGAACAGTGCTTAGCATATTGTTAAGTGCTCAAAAATGTATGTTTAAAGAATATGGGAATGCCTCAAAGCTGTTTATCCAGATTCCTTATCATCTCTCCAAATGCCTCCGTTTGGACTAGTGGATCTATCTCTTCCATATATTGAAACAGAAGGTTTTAATAACTAGCCAGTGAATCAACTGGATCATTTTTAATAGCTCTGATAAAAGTTCAGAGTTGGAATAGTACTGACTACAAAAGCTTGCATTGGTTTCACAACCTTTCTGTTCTTGGTTCCGTTTCTAGGCTTTTCCAGGAACTTGATCTATGTTGGCAACTACAGATCTTTCAGGGCATAGCTCTGTTAATATTTTTAAACTGCCTGATTTACATATTCATAAGATAATCATAATTTTTAAAAACTTAAATTCACTTGAAATTCTTAATAAGGCCACATATTATCCTTTCCTTCCACTATTGAGCATAAAAAAAGTGGAAGAGAACAATGCCAGTAAGTGGGCTCCAAATTCTCCTGCTACCTTGCAGGGCTAGGGAAGAACCTCTTTCTTACAGAGTCGGCATAATCATATTCATTTATTATGTGCTGTGAGAAATACCAAAGAAGTACTCAGAATTGTGTCTGGGCCTGAGGAGCACACAGTGTCACTGTGTGTGCCTCACAGCCCCCAAAGCAATTGCGGTGGGTGGAGAAAGGCAGACCCAGTCTGTGCCAAGGCATGGCCTCACACCTGCCCTGCTGGCAGCTCCCAACCAGAGGGTTCCTCACCTTACCTTGTCTTTCTTCAAAGAGAGCTTCTGGATCTCAGTGTACTGCAGCTGCTGCTCCTGCAGCCGGCATTGCAGGATGGCGGCCTCCTTATCCTTCCTCTCCACGTGGGCAGACGTCTCCTCCCGCAGCCCGTGGAGGTCCAGTTCCAGCTTCATCATGTCTGCAGCGGGATGAGACAGTGCGGCTCGCTCAGAGGAGGGCTCGGCTTCCTCCTGGCTCCCTGGCCGCAGCCCATAGCCTGGGGTTACCCTTCATGATGTTTTTCTTCTGTTCCGACACGGCCTCCAGCTCCATGCGCAGGTCCTTCACCAGGTTCTGGTACTCCTCCACGTGCAGGCACTGGCTGTCCTTCTGCTCCTGGAAGTGTTTCAGTATCTGGCAGGGGGAAGAAGAGCAGGGAAGGAAGGGGACGTGGGGGGGAAGAATGCTTTCTGCAGCGCCCATGTCCAGAACGGGACAGAAGGTAGGGACAGAAGGTGGAGACAGAAGGCAGAGCAGTGGTTGCTGGAGGTAGGGGAGAGCTGCGGGGAGTGACTGCTACTGGATACTGGGTTTCTTCCGGGGAGACAAAAATGTTCTGGAATTAGATAGTGGTTATGATTGCCCAATCTTATGAACATAGTAAAAGCCAATGGTGAATTTTATGGTTTGTCAATTACATCTTGATTTAAAACATTTTTTAAGAAACACGAGAATAATAAAAATATATGGCAGACTTCTCACACTCACACAGAATGTGCACAAAAGAAGCCATTTTTTCCTCCTTGTGATAGACAGTCATTTATGGAGCATCTACTGTGTGTCCGGCACTGTCCCAAGGTGCTGGGGACAGTGGAGCCGAGAACGCAGGCACCAATCCCTGCCCTGTGGAGCTGACCTTCTAGTGGGGTGAGACCAACTGCATAATAAGTAGTGACATAAAGAAAATGCTAAGAGTTGATACACACTGGAGGGAAACTGAAAAGCAAAGGGGAATGGGGATGCCTGGGGTAGGGGTGGTGCAATTTTAAGTAGGAGGAGGGGTTGGCCTCCCTGAGAAGGTGGCCTCTGAACAGAGACTTACTGGAGGTGAGGGAGTGAGCCATGGTGTAGGCATCTGGGGGAAGAGCTTTGCAGGCAGAGGGACTGGCCAGGGACAAGGCTCTGCAGTTAACCACACAGAGGAGGCCAGTGTGGTTAGAACAGAGCGAGCAATGGGGACAGCAGGAGATGAGGTGAGGGAGTTAGTGGGTGGTCACATCATGTGGGGCTTGTAGTCCCTCTGCAAGAACTGTGGTTTCTACCAAGAAGGAGAGGGGAATGGCCTCCTAACTAAGAGAAGGCAGGAGCACATGGCTGAGGAGGAACAGTTAGTTGCCTGGGCATCAGGGATGCGGGGAAGAGTTATTTATGTGACTTCAGAGTTGCCAGGAGGGAGGGCCACAGCATGGAGCCAGGAGGTGGCAGTTGGAAACATACAGGGAAGTCACCATAGGACCCAGGTGGGCACTGCAGGGACTCAAAGGCCCATATTGTGCTGCGACAGCTGAGGGGAGGAGAGGACTGCTGGAAGGAACTGACGTGGATCATTCTCATTCCTGGTAGAACCTCCAGGGAGCACAAAGGCCTTGGATAGGAGATATAAAATGGTGGGGGAAGGTGTATTTGGTTTCCTGGGAGAGTCTGTATCATTTAAAAAAGAATGGAGTGCTATAAGATTTTGCTGTAGGTCAGGATGTGAACAACATAGAACTGACCTTTAAAATAAATATTGACAGATGTCCAAGGAGAAAATACAAAGTTCAAGATCGATCCCTCATTCATCCAACTTTCCGGCATTGGAAAGACCTAGAAAGAGAAGAGTCTCCTCCTCTCTCACTAGAGGACCCCTTGGGGAGCTTACCCATGTTGTTTCCTCTCCCTGCCACCCCCACCCCCATTTCAGCATCCCACCTCAGGTTGTGCAGGCATGCTGTCACCTGCCCACAGCATGGTCTCACATGGCTGGCTTTGTCACATACCTCAAGTTCAGGCATGACTGATTTAAGACAGGACCTCACCTAGGAGGACATCTGGCTGAATTTTGACTATTGGTTCATCAAATCTTGCTATTTGTTGACACGGTTTAATTGCTTTTCATTATTAGAATCAACTTTTGATAATGCTTTGAATTTTACAAACCCAACTTAAAAAAAAAGAATGAATTTGGATTAACAATCTTTCCTGAATTTGCTACTTTTCAACTCTAGCCAGATGCTTGAAGGCTGGATGGTCCTTTTGAATCTAGCAAGCCGACAGCAGTTCTGGCTTGTTGGGGTGTACTGCTGCAAGTGGGGTAAGAGACAGGCGCAATTCCACAGTCTAAGCTCCCTCAGTCTTTGGGGCTTGGTATACATTATACTCAGTATCCGTGTGGCAGGGCCAATCAAGGCCACACAAATATAAAATAAAATAAAAACTATAATATATAGATAAAAAATAAAGAGGAAAACCCAGAATCACACCCAGCTCAGCCTGATCCTAACAGGCACAAATAAGCAAATTTTCCTACCTTTTTGATGTCTTCACAATCTTCTGAGGAGCTGGGAGGATGTCTATGGGTGGCTTTATAGGTAGCAAAGTCTGTTCGTAATTTTATCAAAGTCTCTTCACGCTCCAGAACCTGCAAATAAGTGCAGGTCAGTTATGCTGAATGATCAATATAATGTGCTTATTGCTGTTATGATTATTTCAGAGTGTTCCTTTCTGCAGCCTAAGTTTGTTGCAGAATTGTGTAATTCACCATGCACTTCCCATGGGCTTGGTAGGGAGAAGGAATTATGCTCTCAATCTTATATCAAGGTTCTTTAGGGCATAAAGAATGATTTGTCTCAAGTTCATCAATGGGTACATTTTGGACTCTCTCCTGAACCTCCTCTTTACCAGGCAGAGGAAGGTTCTTCAGAGGCTTTGATGGAGGGACGGACCTAATCTACCAGAGGACAAGATTCAAAGTTTGAGAATTAAAGAAGGAAGTTTCTTATGGAGTGGGTAAGTGTGTGTGTACTTTTGTCCGGAAAATTAAAAAAACATGAAATTTTTGTTTCAATTTTATGCTTTTTTGAATTGAGTGAAAATAATTTAAACAAAACTCAAGCACTAAAAGTAAATGAAAACTTCCTCTTCACTTATTCTCTTCTCTTTCACTTCCACTGGCGGTAGGAGGACACTATTGAAAATTTACAGTCTGTACTTATACATTATCATCAGAGATTCTAAACAACAAAAGTGGAACTGAATTATACACAGGATTCTGCAACTTCGTCTCAACAATATGTCACAATCCTTCTTCCATAGAGTTCTTAGCTCAGTCCTTTTTACTGGATGCATGTTATTCCATGATATGGATTATCTCTTTCATCATTTCTCTTAATCTCTTCAACCACCTCCCTACTGATGGGCACTTAGGTGGTTGTGCAAAAGATTTTAAGTCTCTTTAGAATCTTGAACTTAATGTGGCTGGGGGGATGCACACCCTGGGGAGTATGAATAAAGGTGGGACAAGTATATATCAGATAAATGTGGAGTCTTGGTGAAAGAGATTAATTTAGGCAACTATTTTCCCTCCTTTCTTTCCTCATGGCTTTATTGTAGGTGTCTCAGAAAAACGTTCTAGAAGAAGGCACTTACCAAAGAGTTACTGCAGGCTAGCTTATTTCGAAGTTCCTGGATTAAATCATCCTGTTCAGAGACCTTTTGCCAGACTTCAGATAGTCGTTTCAGGGTCTCCTGATGCTCTTGAATCATGCAGGGAGAAGTGTATATACGTACCTTTGAATGATCACCCTTGTTCTCGGGCTCCTGGGATATTTAAAAATAATGGATTGCTTTTGTTTATAATTTGTGAGTTAACTTCAGAATTTGATGAGCATGGAAAATCTCTAGACCTATATTCTAAAAGTATATGTTCATATATGGGAATTATAATTTCCTTAGCAAGAGAAAAAATATTAACTAGTGCAGCATACACATGGTAAAAAGTCCAAACAGTTCACAAGAGAATACACTGATAAGTTTTCCTCCATCCTAACTCTCTATGACTCAGATACCTCCTCTTTGACAGCTCCTGTTACCAATTTTTTGGGTATCCTTCCAGGGATATTTTATGCATATTTGTGTATATGCATATAACCCCCACTTTTTTCCTTACACAAATGAGAGTCTTCTACACACTATTCTAAACATTGTGTTTTCACTCAACAATTTAAGATATTTTCCATATTGTTACTTGTTGATCTATCTTACACTTCTTTTAAAATTAATTTCAAATTAAACAAGTAATCATGTCTGTATTATCTTTCCAAAACATTGCAACATTATAGGTGAATCTAAATTTTTATTTGACTATCACCTCTAATCTTATACTCTCTCTTCACTTCAGAAATGACAATCTGTGCCTATCCTTCTAGAACTTTATACTATATTTATATAACATAAATGAATCTGTATAATACAGATTATGTTGGCTTTTTAAAACCTAAAAATAGTTTTTTTTTTTTACTCAACAAGATGTCTTAGAGATTTATCTATGTTAGTGTATGTGCTTCTATCTTATTCTTTTAAATTGCTTTTAACTGTGTTTATCCAGTTTTCTACTGATGGGAATATAGGTTGTTTCTAGGTTTTTTCCTGAACTGAGGCTGAAATGAATATTTTTACACATAAATCTTTGAGTACCTATTCTGGTATATGTGTAGCATAAATTCATAGAAGTAGGACTGCTAGGTCATATTTAAAACTTGGGTAGATATTGTACAATTGTCCTTCAAGGAAATTGTACCACTTGATACTCTCATCAACACAAGTATGACTGTTTTCTTAGAACTATGTCTTTTGTTTTCTAAATGTCTGTCCCCTATATCCTCTGAAATCATGCATGAAGATTACTGCCCTCTCCTTGGTCTGCACTAATAATGGGGAGAACTAATGCACATAGTAAAAAAAAAAAAAAAAGCAAAAGAGTTCTAAATTGTCTCCCTAACTGGGCTTTTTCAGGTAAAGTTAGAAATAGGTCATGTTCACTGAGCATGAAAGCTACCCATGAATAAGCTGCAAGAAAGTCAGTCAGAAATCCAAAATTGACCATAAATAATGTTCATATGGATAATTTAGTGTATAAGAGGGCAAAGGAATGGAAAACATAATAGAAAAGTTAAAAAGGAAGAAGATTCCTTTTTAAGAAGATTCCAGGTTCCAATATCTTCTTAATATTTAATACTATGGGATGGAAAATAGAAATTAATTTAAAAGTAATAAGAGAAAAATTTTCTAAAGTGAGGAAAAATGTAGATCTTCAGATTAAAAGGGTTGGTTAAGTGTTGAGAGGCTTAATGAAAAACAAACTAAAAACACCCTGAGCCTAAAAACCTTCAGAGTTCAAAGATAAAATAGGTGATCTATGAAAAATGAGAAACAGATTGACATCTAACAATGCATCTTTAATACTGAGTGGTGCAAGAAAATGCAGCAATATCTTCAAAGACCTAAGGGAAGATGCTTTTGGAAGTTTGTATAATACATCCAGCCAAACTAGCATTCAAGAATGACTCAAGGTTTATTCAAAATAAACCTGGTTCAGACATGGAAATACTGAGAAATTTTGCACCCACAATTGTTTCTGAAAGAATTAGGAAGGAAATATTACAGCAAAAGGAAAAGTCCAAGAATGCAGAAGAGGTGAAGGAGACTGCTGAGCACAGTAATGAGTAACAGTTGAGTTTATTTGTAATATTAAAGAAATAGACATTTCTATGTTATATAAACAGTTTCCAAGATTTTTTTTAAAAAAGCAAAAAGCTTTCCAACCCATTATGTTAGGATAGTGTAATCCAGACGTCAGTATGAGATGAGAGGGCAAAAATTTCAGCCATCAAACTAATTTCTAAAAATAGATGCAAAAAATAAAATTTTAACAAATTTAGTACAGTAGTTTATTAAGATAATAATATATCATGATCAAGCAGGGTTTATTCCAGGAACATAAAGATTGTTCTATATATGAAAATCTATTAATGCAATTTGCTTCATTAAACGATAGATGCTAATAAAAACATCTGATAAAATTCAACATTCATTTCTGATATAAATCCTCAATAAGCTAGATATAGACAGTCATATCTTCCATTTGAAAAAGGATATTAACAAGAAGCCAACAACAGGCATTATACTTACCAGTGAAATACTAGAAACAGTTCCTTTAAAGTGAGGACCAAGGCAAAGATGCTACAATTCTACATGATTCTGGAGGTTCTAGATAATGTGATAGGATGGAAAATAAATTGTATACATTTTCAAAGGGAAAGCAATTTTGAAAAACCCAAGATGTTGAACTGAAAATCTGATAATAGAGCTCAGTAAGGTAGCAGGATAAGAGACAAGTTTTCCTATACATCAGTAATATTTAATAAAATTAAATATGTAAAAGATCCTATTAAAAACAGTAACAACTAGAATATATCTAGGAATAAACTTAGCAAGAAATATGTGAGATCTATAAGGAAAAGTGCAAGATCTTATTGAAGGACACATAAGAAAATGAATAAAAGTAGAAGCATGTCACGTTCCATAGGGTATGCATGCTAATTTCCCCCAAATTACTATATAATTTGAAAGGCAGTCAACCTAATTCTAAATTTCATCAAGAAGAGATGTACAAAAATGGCCAAGAAAAAATTGAAAGTATAGAACAGTGAAGGAGGACCTGCCCTAAAATGAGCTATCAAAACATGCTATCAGTTAAAGTCACTGAAAAATTCTGATATTGGTGCAGAAACTGGCAAGAAGATCAAAAGAATACAGAGTCCAGAAAGAGCCATGTGTACAGAAGAATCAGTATATGAGTTAGTACTTGAATCAGTGCAGAAAAGTTGGGATGTTTGATAAATGGTCTTGGGACCACTTGAGATCCATTTAGATAAACATAAAATTGGAGTGTTATCGCATATATATCTATCTATATCCATATCTATCTATCTATCTATCTGGATGGACTAAAGATAAAAACATAAAAATGCAAATTTATAAAAGTGCTAAAAGAGAATATATGATAAACTTTTATAATATTGAAGATAGAGAAGGTCTTTCTAAGCACGCCATAAAACCTAGAATTTATAAAGAAGGCCAGGCAGATTCAACTTCATAAAAATCAATATATTAAGAAGCTCCTATATATCAATACAAAAAAGACTAACAACCCAGTAAAAAGTGGGTTAACAAGTAATTCACAAAACAAATCCTTATGACCGACACGCTTATGAACAGTGCTCAACACTTCATTGGTGTAGTGGGGACTGTGATGTGCCTCCCAGATCCCCTTTGGCAATGAAGGACTTACTGCTGAGACTGCTGTTCTAAGATGGCTCTCAGTTGTCAGCACTTTTTGGGGATTGCCTGGTCTGAAGAAAACTACTTTGCCCAAGGCTGCACCTCTCCCTAAGGGGCAGCCCACATCCCATAACTGATCAAAATGGAGGTTTAAAGGCCAGCTCCTCTCCCCTCAATTGAGGACCCTGAAGGTTTATCCAGTCCCACAGCTCCCCACGGGGTTGGCTGAGGCCTTTGTTGAGACTACATCACAGCTCAACTTCTCCCATTGCCCAACCCTGCTTCCTTCCCCTTCCTTTCACAGTCACTATTAAGAGTGCTCCTAAAAACGTCCTGCATACCAATCTGTCTTAGAGTCTGCTTCCTGTGGAACCCAACCCGCAACTATTAGAACTAAAGGAAAATGAAAATTATAATGAGAAACCTCCCCTCCTCCGCTTACCAGTTTAGCAAAACTTTAAAAGACTGGAAACATACAATGTGGGTAGGTGTGGGGAAATAAACTCTCCCTTTATTGTTGGTAAAAGTGTAAATTGGTAGAACCTTTTTGGTATACAATTGAGAAGTATCTTTTTAAAATTTTTTTTTTATTTCAGCATATTATGGGGGTACAAATGTTAAGGTTATGTATTTGCCCATGTCCCCTGAGAAGTATCTTTAAACATTAAGAATAAGTATATCCTTTGACCTAGCAATCCCATTTCAGGAATTACTTCATGGAAATAAGGATGTTCATTACAGCTTGTTTATAACGGAGAGAAAACAACAGCTCAATGGATGTGCAGCTATACTATAGAATACAAGGTAATAACTAAAAGAAATTACTAAGATATGCATTTTAAAAGCAAGTTGTAAAACCACATTTATTATATGATCCATTTATGTAAAAAGAAAAGCCCTAACCATTTATCCATGTACCTGTATAGCAAAAGCCCCGGGAAGACTCCCAACACATTATTCAAGTGATTGCCTAAGGAGCAGAAAGTGGAGAGGAAGAGGCTGAAGGTCGGCTTTCATGTTTAATCTCCATATTTCTGCCTAGAGAGCCTATATCATTGTATTATTTGTGTAATTAAAAAATCGATTAAAAGAGAAAAGAAACAAATCCATGTTTGGGGGCTCTTATTTTCCATGCTTCATGGCTTTCTCCTCCTTTTGATCCGGAAGTCATGGTTTGCATGAGTCCTGTGGCCTAGAAGAGCCCCCACCGGATGCCCATGAGAACATGGAAGATTGGAGAGCTCATTTGGTAATTCCCTTTCTGTCTTATTTGAAGTGGTAGCTCTTTAGATTAATTAAAGGGCTTCAAAATTGCTAAGGAGCAATGTTATAAAAGAAGTGAAGCTGGAAGTTCAAAAGCTGAGAGGTCTACAAAATCCAGGGCAGGAAATGATGTCTGGTTTAAAGTTTGGGTTTCTGGTGAGGGAGGCCGGGACTGTCAGGGACCTGGGAGCATGTCTGCGTGGGGGCACGCCTGGACTGAATCATCTGGTTTAGTCCTACCTGGCTGATGAGCCCGCTGAGCTCGCCCTCCAACATCTTCACCTGGCACTCCAGTAACTCGATGTTGCTCAGGGAAGTCTGGTATTTATCCCTGTAGAGGTTTAAGCTCCTTTCTAGGGAAACGATCTTGTCTCCAGCCAAGACGAGTTGCTCCTGTGCCAAGTGGAGCTTCTCCCCTGTGTTCTCATTATGATTTCCCATTTCCTCTTCATAGAGAATCACCTGTTAGTGTATGAATGAAACCACACTGAGCCCATGTAAGCATCTAATGAGGAAAGAATATGGTTATAAGACCCCCAGTAGAGCAGTCTTATATCTAAATCAGAAACCCAGACGAACAGAATAGGAGCACCAGAGATACCTAAAAGCTGCAGTATGTAATACAAGGATATTAACGATTAGAAATAAAAAAAAAGATTGTCCTATTTAGAGGTAAGGTCCTTAAAGGCAGGGACCACATATATTTCCCATGCTATCCGGTATGTGGCAGGAACTCAGTAAATACTTGTTAATTTATTAATAGGAATAGATTTGCATAGCTCCATTTTTTTTAAGGGTTTGAAATGCTAGTATTCTTTCTTTCCTAGGCATTCTCTAGAGGTCTAATTTAGAAAATGTAGAGCCCCTTGTGCACACAGGCCCACATCAGCAAATTCCCAAGAGATAGTGGGGGAACATGACCTGGAGTTCCTCTGGGATTTGTACAATCCTTATTTAAATTTCTTTTCTTCCTAATCAATTACTTAGTCAACCAACTGACAGATACTTATTGAATGCTCATGAGCATTGCTTGGATGCAGGGGAATATATCCGATAAGACCCACCTCTCAAAGAGTTTAGAATTTTTACAATCTTGAGGAAATTTGCAAACAACTATATGTAGCTGAGTGTGCTAAATTGTATGTGTCGAAGGATTTAAGAGCAGGAGAATCATCAAGGAAGGCTTTATATTGGTTCAAATAGTACTGCATAGAATTCTGATCAAAACTGTTCCATTAGTTTAGGTGGGGAACCTGCGGCCTCAAGGTCACATGTGACCCTCCAGATCCCCAAGTGTGGCCCCTCAACTGAACTCAAACTTCACAGAACAAATCCCTTTATTAAAAGGGATATTATAAAGGATATTAGCCTAAGCTAACTATACTTGCCTGTCATGTGAGATTCTTCTTAGGAAAGGATCATTTAGTTTAAGGTGTTTATTAGGTAAGGAGAAGAGGAGAAGAATATTTATACTCAAATGTTTGTAACAGAAGCTGTCAGTGGCCTGTTCACATGCCCCGGGCACTCACTATTTCTTTGCAAGCTAAACCCATTCCAACTGCAATCATCTACTACTCTGCCTGAGGACTTCTCTGGCCCCACCCACCAGAGGGGCAGGTTAGAAGTGCTGGGTAGCTCATGCTCCCCCGGAGCAGCCCTCAATCAATGACTGGGGTGGGTTGGTGGGTTCACTGTGAGCATGTTCTACACTATCTCCCAGAGTTCCCCAGAGGGACTGAGCAAGTAATCTGCTCAATAGTGATTTCCCTTATGGGCTTCCTGTTCTTTGACTCATCTCCCCACACGCTTCCAGGAATCATCTCCTGAATTAGCTATTTGCATTTATATCCTTGTTTTGGGGTCTGCTGTTGGGAGAACCCAACCTTAGAAGTTTGAAGCCTCTGTGTAACAAAGCATTGAGGGGACTTAGTAGAATGCCTAAAGTAATTTTTCCAGTGCTTCCCCAGTTGGGGATCTGTGACAGTGACCTCCACTTGGCAAGTCCCATATCTGTTCTTCCCCTTCTCTTTAGTAATAGAACCTTGACTCTATTGGGGGCAGCAATACACTTCCTAAAACACTACATTTCCTAGGCTTCAAACTAGCTATAGCCAGGTGACTAATTCTGGCCAATGATATATAAGTGAAGGTGTTATGTGGGGCTTCTGGAAAGTGTTCTTAAAAGAAAGGGGTGTGCCTTTCTCCCCCATCCCCTCACCCCTTGCCTCTTCATCTGGATTATTTGGAACAAGGATGTGATGGTTGGAGCTCCAGCAGCCACCTCAGGTGACCTAGAGAATGGAAGCCTTGAGCTGATGATGGTGGAACCAAAGGATAGGACCCTAGGTACCTGATAACATAGTTATCATAACAGTAATAGGTTACCTGTCTCTGACCTTTTAAAATATGACATAGAAATAAACTATCTTATTTATTTTCTGTTATATGCTGCTAAATAGAATTCCAATTAATTCAGCGTCACTTTATCCAGGCTGAACTAAGTTGTAGTGACCCAGCCAGCTCTGCACAGGCTTTATTAAACTATGGTTTATGTTTACAGGCTTAGTCCCAGATTATATTTTGTAGGAAAACCCTTCTTTGTTCCTTCCCCTCCCAATCCTTTTCAGAAAATTCTCACTAGGTTCCCCTTTAAAAAGTTTATGTTCTTTAAGACCCCTAATAGAGTCCTTGGAGTTAGTCCTTAAGCAATAGCACCATCCAAAACACTCCTTGGAATTTTATCTTTAAACCTAAAGGAAGAAAATGCCAGGGGAAGGCACAGGATGTAAGAGTCTGCACGTCCCATTGCTTAGAAACCATGGTTTTATTGCAGCTAGCGCTACCACCGCTCAGGTGGTTTTAGTTCTGCAGCTTTGAGTCTTTGGAAGTTACTTGGGATTCTATAGGGATGCTACTCTTTGGCTTAGAAAATACTGCCTTGGAACATGAATAGAAATGAATGCCCCATATATACTTAAGCAAAGTCTATATGATCTAAAATTCCAGTCTGAAAAAATGATCTGTTAATCTCAGTGATTGACTCACACTCAATGTCTGGTTATCTTAGCAGTGCAGGTGCCAGGAATTTATATTAATATATTACCAAAACCTGATTTTTCTAAAAATGGTTGATTTAATGGACCTTATGCTTCTTTTATAACCCTCAGAGACCTGCAGTCTTTTGCATTTAAATTGCAATGGTAATAGAATGGAGATGGACTCACACATACACCCACACACATGCACACACACATGTATGTACACATATACACTCCATGTAACCTACATGCATGAATACTGGAGCTCTCACCCAATTGTGTCATTATGTTTAGTTTCCTTCTGCTCAGCTTCAAAAAGATCAAGAATTAAATAGGGAAAGTTTATAAAACCTGCTCAAGATGTTGCAAAGCTCTCCTCTTTAGAGGAGATTCAATGCCTGTTTTCTAGTAGGCTCGGCCTGGTTTCTGTAGCATGGACATATGGAACATTTCTGTAGTTAATCTGTCTATACCTCATCTTCTTTCAGCTTGCAGTGATGGTGGAGAAGAACCAGGTCAGAAGTCTGCTTCTCTAGGATGGACTGATACTGCAGGAGAGAACAGTAGGAATTCTGCAACTCCTGTGTGCGATACTCCAGTTCTTGCTGAAGGGCCAGCAATTTTTTCTTCAGTTGATGAAGTTGTCTCAGATGACACTGTTTACTGGACCCAAACTCCACCTGTGACTCCTCAAACGCTAATGCCTGTGCTTGCTTCTTGTTCTACACCATGGATAGAATATACAGAAAAGGTTTAGATCATCATTAAGAATGCATTCATTCTTCGATTTTTTCATTTGTTCAACCATTCACAACCACCTATCCATATTTTTATCTTTTCATCTACAGAAACTTATTAAACATTTCTATTAACAAGAAAACATATCACTTAGTATTTCCACTCTGTAAGAAGGATTCAATGGAAGAAAAAGATAGGGTTCTTAACACACCAAAAGCTTACTATGTAGGTCAGAAGAAAAAACATACACATAAAGGACCTAGGGAGATGCATATATTAATAATAATATGCTTATGTCTTGCCTTTCCATATAAAGATAACACAATTGACCTGGAAGGAAATGGATTTCTGTTCATGGTTCTTGAACTAAAGTTGGTATTGAAAATACCTGGGTAAAGGAGTATTGAAAGGAGTCAAAGGTAAATTCTTAGAGATTCTGGAATGCTGAAAAATGGGAGGCAGAGATATTGTTCAGGTGCATCTGGGCACTGACTTTGTCTCCTCCTGAGGGAGATGTGACCTTGCAGATTCTGTGTGTGTGTGTGTGTGTATGTGTGTGTGTGCGTGTGTGTGGTTTGAACTCTCCCTGCCAATCCACAATCTATCTGAATTGCTGCTAGTCCCATCCTACATTTTCATTCATTCATTAATTCATTCAATAAATACATACTGAGCACCTACTTTGTACCAGGTATTCCCTGGTAGGGCACATGCATGAGTTGTTGGTGTGCCTATGTTTTCTTGTTCAATATCCTTTATGATAATGATGAATAAAGAAGGTAGCCTGTGGCACTTTTTAACTCCCATCTCTGTTAATAAGATGATGATAACAATCCTCCTATTCCTACTCCTACTGTGTTCAAATCCCGCTCCCTTCCTGTTTTTCTCTGCAAAACTGTCTTTGCACCAGTACCATAGACTTTATTGGTACATCCTTAATGTGGTATTTCAAATTCTGCCTGTAATTATTCTGTACATTTTATTTTATAATTAGATTATAAACTCCTGGAAGGCAGGGACATGTCTGCTCCTCTAGGACCTAGACTAGAGATTTATACATAGCTATCTATTGAATGAAAGAAATTAAAATAGAGTCTAAGCAATCTCATTGGCTCCCAAGAATTTGAGATTATGACCTTGGCCTCATTAACAGAGTACTTTTAACACAATGGTTTTAAAAGGTAAAAAATTACCTTTTAAAAACAGTTTTATTGAAATATATTTTATATATCATTAAATTCAACCATTGCTAAATGTTCAATTCAATGATTTATAATAAATTTATAGAATTGTGCAACTGTCATTACAATCCAGTTTTAGAACATTTCCATCACCCCCCACCCAAATTTCCTCATACCCATTTGAAGTCATTCTTTTTCCAACCCCCAGCTCCAGGTAACCACTGATCTGTTTTCTACCTCTATGGATTTGCCTTTTCTAGGAATTTCATACATAGAATTGTATAATATGTCATCTTTTGTGTCTGGCTTCTTTCACTTAGCATAATGCTTTTGAGGTTCATCCAGGTTGCAGCAAAAATCAGTATTCTGTTCCTTTTGTTGCTGAATAGTATTCCATTGTACAAATATGCCACATTAGATTTATCTGTTCACGAGTTGATGGATATTTGGATTTTCAGTTTTTGGCTATTATGAATAATGCTGCTATGAACATTAACATTCTAGTCTTTGTGTTGATATGATATTTTTATTCAATTAATTTGTTCAGCAAATATTATGGTGCACCTACTATGTTAAGCACTACACTAGGTAATGGAGATATAGCAGTGTATAACACAGACAAAAATCCCTGCCTTCATGCAATCTGCATCTAACAGGGAGAGAAAGCAAACTAAATGAGGATACTACGTAGTATATTAGAAGGAAAAGTGATTCAGGGGAGAGTAAAGCAGGGGAAGAAGATGAAGAATGCCAGGATGGATGAAGTTATAATTTTGAATTAAATGTTTTCACAGAGGACCAAACTGAAATGGTGATGTTTGAGCCCAAACTTGAAGGAGGCGAGATGAGGAGCCTAGAGCACCCCAGGGAAGGATAGCCCTGGAGGTGGGAGCAGGCCTGGTAGTATTTGAGGAGCCCCATGGGGCTGTAGCCACTTTGTTCGGGCTGGAACAGAGAAAGAAAGGGGGAAAGTGGTGACCTGGGAGGTGAGAAAGGAAATGGAGGTGAGGCCTTTAGGGCCATGTATGCTATTTTTGAGACTTTAACTTCGTTCAGGGAGATAAAAGGCCCTTGGAGGGGACTAAACAGAAGGGTGACATGATCTCCCTGAGATTTTACAAAGGACACCCTGGCTGTTCTATTGAAAGTCAACTGTAGGCAGCAAAGACAGAAGCAGGGAGACCAGCTAGGAGTCTATTGTAAGAATACAGGCAAAAAGGATGGTGGTATGGACCAAGCTGGTAGCAGTGGAGGTTGGAGAAGTGGTTGGATTCTAGACATATTTTTACAGTAGAGCCCACAGGATTCACTGTCATGTTAGATGTTAGACAGTGGGAGATAACCATCACCCAAGACAGAACAACTCCAAGGTTTTGGTCTTAGTAACTGGAGAGATGGAGTTTGAATAAGATTAGTCCAGTAAGAGCTGGCATCCTGGCAGTGATACTGGTGAAATGTTAATAATTTCTCTTCTCCAGAGGTCATGTCCAATCATCTGGGTTTAATTTGGGCTTGAGGCAGCATGAAGAACCATCCAGATGATGAGAGTTCATGCAACTTTTCCAGTACAGGACAAAAATATAGCACCTGACCTAAATTGCCTGGCTATAAAGATCCAAGGACTACTTAAATTTGCAGAGAAGCTAGAGTTTTCTTGGATGGGAATTTTAAATATTTGTACACTATAGATACCATGGGTTTAGAGAAATCAAGTTTCAAAGACTTGGAGAAATGCCTAGACCTATCTGAGAGCTATTACATTTCTACTTATTTATTCTTCTGTATTTGAAAATTTATTTTTCTTAATTCTAGATGAATAAAAAATTACATGCTATGAATCAAACCTACATTTCACTTTATATATGTGCCAAAGAGCAGTATCATAAGAGCAGTATCATGCATTTCCTATTGCTACTTTGTCTTCTTTTTTTAAAGTTTTCGTTCTAGTGAAGATATAGATATTTTATTAGAGTCTTCTTTGACTTTTAAACTGAGATCTGAAAAAAAATAAGCAAGTTGGAAATGATTTTATGGAAGTAAGATTAGTTCTTATGATTACCATCCAGAGTTAGACATGACCCTGGAGGCCATCTGGTCCACCAGGTTTCTCAGCCAGATTTCCATCCAGGCTGCAGCTGCTTGAAAAGATGGAGAGTGCTGGCCATCCATAGGAGCCGGTTCCCATATTTAGTCAACCTTTCAGCCCTACTTGTGGTCAAAGAGATTATAGCTATTGCTCTTTCCTTGCCTGTGTGGCCACTTGATCACAGAAGGAAATTAATTGGCCTGGCATGATTTGCCTTTTGAAAAGTCACGTTAGTTTCCACCCAATACTTTGTGCTTTTCAAGTTGATACTAATTGACTGATGTTAAGTTCTGTATTTTCCCTGATATTGAAGTTAAGCTGACAGGTCTATAATTACCAGGATTGTCCTTTTTCCCTTTTTAAAAAGATGAGCACTTCATTTACCCTTTTTCAGTCTACAGGGACTTTCTTTATCCTCTTGAGTTCTCAAAAATAATCACTAGCAGCTATGTAATAACACCTGCCAATTCCTTAAGTACTCTTCGAAGTATGTCATCAGGACCTGCTGATTTGCCTAAAGCCGGCTTTTCAAAATACTCTTTAACCATTTTATTCCCTATTCTTGTTTGCCCTGACTAGGTTGGCATTGTTCTGATAACTGAATCTCTGATGATTTTTTTTTTTTAAGAACTACAAAGTCTCACTATCTTTTTCCAGTCATTGTCATGAACTTCTTTTCCTGTCTTTGACATGCTTAGTGAGATATTTCCTTGGAACTCTAGTTTAGCCTTATATCACTAGATAGGTTTATCTGTTACTCTTTATGTCTCCTATAAATTGCATTTCTTGTTCTTTGTTGTACTGGTAGAACATCTGTGTGTTTCAGTGACATGCATTTCTTTTAGACACATCTCTGTGGTTTAGACATTCTTCTTACCAGTGAGCTCTGCTAACCTGAGATTCACTTTTTTTTTTAATAACTCTTTATTTTGGAATAATTTTGATTTACAGAAAAATTGCAAAAGTAGCACAGAGATCTCCATATGGTTAACTTTCCCTAAGGTTAATTTCTTACATAACCTAGTACATTTGTCTAAACCAAGAAATTAATGTTGGTAGATTACTATCAACTATATTATATAAACTGGATTCCACCAGTTTTTCCACTGATATGCTTTTTTTCTGTTCCAGGATCCAATCCAGGATCTCACATTGTATTTAGGAGATTCGTTTAAATTTTTTTTTCATTTTCAATGATTCAAAATGACACTGTGTGAAAATGTCCATCAAGATTCTACTAATATTTACATATTCAATGAATTATTTTTATCTATAGGAATCAAACTAGGCTTGTATAGTTTTATGCTAAAAATAGTGTCCTCCATATACTTCAAAGATCAGTCTGACAATCTGAGCTCTAGTGAGTATCAATCAGGGCATGATCCTTGTGCCAGCACCAGGGATTAGAGCCTGGGAAAATTGCTCAGAAAGGCCCTTCCTTTTCTGGTTTGATCATTTTATTTTGATATCTCTGTAGTTCATTTCTCCTTTCATTGTAGTTGAGACATTCTTTTGATTCCTGGGCAGGGCCAGGACGAGAGCGCAGCAAGTGAGGTGCAACTTTTAAGGAGGCGCTCAGTTTGAGGGCGGAGCAGGTACAGGTTGGCACCTGAAGAGTTACTGTCCACAGATTTTGCACCCAAGGGACCTCACTTGCTTCACCCTAGACTCTGCTCTGTTCCTGGGTTTTGGAGCATAATGTGTCCTTGATTTACAAGGTCCTATCATTTTCTTTCCTATCACTTACCCCTTGCCTGCCACTCCTTCTGTTACATATAACATCTGCCGTGATATTCCAATTTTCTTACGTACCTGTGCCCCTAAACCATGACTTCTTGCATATTTCTCCACCACCTTGTTAGCTATTAGTCAAAATTTCATAAAGTCTTGGGTTTTCCTTTTTTCCCACATTGCATTTCTGTATGGAAGGTAGATCTTAAAGGGATTTTCTGAGTGGATGAGTATAAGCCTACATCTAATTGTGTATTTGTATGCGTAGTCTGCAATTTAAATTCTGCTCTAAGTGCCAGGAAAAAAGAGCCTGTTTTAAAGCTTGTTTCAAGCTGTTAGACCTTCTTCTGGGCAATTAGAATACTGAAATGCGATTTAATGCCTTTCTTCTTCCAAGGTGGCAGGTACATTTATAAGCCACATGGTTTTCCCTGACTGGGAGAATAAGTAAACTCATGACAGCAATGATGAAAATATCCTAAAATGTTAATATTTAGAAAGAAGTAAATTATGATAATCTTCTTCCTGAGATCCATTTAGGAAAACCAATGAATTTTTCTAGATTTCTGACTTCCCAAGGAAAAGATAGCAATGCTCGACCAGACAAGGTAGAAATGTTCTGTTGGTAGCATTTTTAGGGCATTGCAGAGGGACAATTTGTGGTTTCTGTAGTGAGGTTGTAAGTCCTGAGAGGACTCTAACAGACATGATGAAAAGAGGCCAGATGCTTGGCTGCAAATGTTGAAGAACACAGTGGTTGCTTTCACAGCCTCCAAGAGGCTAACTTGGGGATCCAGCCACACGTCCATGCAGCCAGTATCAGCTTTATGTTTACCAAGAATTCAAGTCACTAAATGGCAATGAAGGCCACAAGTAAGGAATTCTTGGGTTTCCAAGACCTTGGAGATAACTAGATTGAAAAATCCTGAGGGCAGGCATAGCATTTTCCATGTGTGTGTGTTAGTGTGTGTGTGTTTAATTGTCTCTCACTGCTTGCTCAATAAGTACTCTTGAGTAACCAGTAGAACTTCCTATTGTTCCTGCCCAAGGGAGCAGAGGTAGGTAGCAGCGGCAGATCGCTTACGTGGCTGCTGTTCAACATTGCCTCCTCCACGCAGAGCTGACTGTCTTGCAAGGTCTTCCCCTGTCTCTTGCAGACATCGTGCAGATTCTTGATGTCGAGTTGCAGGCTCAACAGCTTGCTATTCAGGCTGTTCACTTCTCTGTCTCTCTCCACCGCCTAGGCAGCCAGAAAAACAAACGCATCAATTATAAGCTATCAAGAAAATGCTTACTTTCGTTCACTTAACAGGTTGACAGAGACTTTAAATTTGCTGGAAATTTGTCCATCAACTCATAGCTGTTATTACTCATTCTGTGTAACATTTACATAGTTTCCATTTGCCAGGTATCTGAGTGCTCTGCATTATTCAGACAATTACTTATTTATATTAATTAATCTTCACCACATTGCTGTGGGTGCATCACAGACAATTCCCCTGTTTTTCAAGAGGAAGTCAGTGCCTAGAATAATTCCAGGCACCTAGTGGACTGTCTATAAATATTAATGGCTCTGCCACTGAGGAAACGAACATATTGAGATGTCAAATGAACTTGTCAAGACAAGGATAGTGAATCAGTGATAGAGTTGATGTGGGATTCTGAAATCTCTTACCTTTCTCTTCCACCACTAAACCAAATGATCTCCCTCACCTCTAAACCTAGTGCTTTTCTTTGGAAGTGTTCACCAATGGGAATAGAAGCGAAATCCTTGGGCTGGTGGTATAAGATCCTTGTCTTTGATTATGAGTGAAAAGGATTAGCTAATTGTAGCTAGGTGAGAATGGAAAGTAGTGATCAAGATCAAGATTGAGAATGTGTAGGGTAGCAGTTTGGGTGGCGCTGAGGGTGCAGAGCTGTGGTGGGAGGGTGGGGCTCTGTCACACCAGGATGCCACCTCCTATGCCGTTGTGGATGGCAACCGTGTGAAAAGGAATTAGGAAGAAGTCCTCTGTGAGCCCGTGCAGCGCTTCAGTCCCGTTACTGTGCTGGCTTTTTACAACACTCACAAACACAGGCATTGCCACCTCTGAGTTTTAGATCTAGGAACAGCGGCTGGTGTGCTTATGGTAGGTCCCTGTCTCTTAGGCTAGATTATGCAGAAGGTTCTTAAGTGAGGATTGGCGGCATCTATTAAAGAAACGCTCCCAGAAGAAACCAGCAAGGAAGAGGGGGAAGCAGGACAGGGAAAAGGAAGAAACCAAGCAAGAGTACAATTTCAGAAAAAGTCCTGTGGGCAGTAGCTTTAGCCTGACTCCCCAGGGAACTCCAGAGTATAAGGTACACCTGAGAGTCTGTTCTGACTGGCAGCCATGAAAGCTGGACTGTTAAACCAGCATCAGCCAGTCAATGGGATGGGATGGGATGTAAGGTCCCCAGACTTGCAGCTCTCTGTTCCTACAGGCAAAGTGACCTCAGTAGTCTAAGGACAATTCTAAGACAGCTGCAGCTGCAAAAGCACACCGAAGGCAGAATATGGGTGCACCGAAATGGTGAAGGGATCTAAGCCACAGTGCCCAAGGCCCCGTATCAGGTTAGCAGTAGGGCCAGGAGAGCACGTTCTTCCCGACCCTGTGGCCAGTGCTCTGCCACCACATCCATCCGACTGGTCTGGCTTCTGAAATATATGAGCTACATAGCACACATTCCCAGGGGGACTGGAGACCTGCTATGGACATTGTAAATCAAACCTCACTGGACAGGGCAGTTGAAGAGACCTCTGCACAAGGCTGAGGGGGGCTAGAGGACAACGGCAAGAATCGGACACTGCAATGTCAGAGTATTCGGAATTCAGAAGGTTTCCCAGAAGTGCTGCTGTCTCAGCTGATTTATTTCTTCATTTCCATTTAGTACCTGGATTTTTTTTTTTTACCACTTTACAGTTTAATTAGGTTAACGGCATGGCTCTGTCATTAAAAGGATTTCATTATCTCAAAACTCTCCCTCCTCCTCTTTTGCTCCCGTCCCTCGTTCCTCACTTCCAGAAAAATAACAGTGGATGTCAACTGCCCCAAGCATGTAATTACCATTAAGGCAATTACCAGGGATTCTCTTAAGAGAATATGTGTAGAATGGCTAAAAAAATTGGTGTACACTCTTTTCTAACTTGTATACAAAATCCTTGGCTTGATAAGGAGCAGCAGATTGCTTTAGATCCCTTTTGTCATGGTTGCCATTGCCACACTGGGAATAGGGTGTGGTGCCTCATTGGGAAGTGGGACCCTAGGGGTCCCCTTCACTCTTGCCACAGGACCATGTTTCTTTGGTATCTATGAGTAGATTAGATGACAACACAATGCCTGCTGTACAAGAGAGCCAAATGCCCTATACTCTGAGTCTAGTGCACTGAGGGCTCACTAACAAAATACCAATGATATGTAACTTGAGCCTCTCTAACTTAAAAGTTACATCTCAGACCAATAGAAATATCCCTTCTTCCTCTGGTTTTGGATGTCCTCTGAGTAGAATGTTTGCTAGCGCAATTCTTTTGCACCACCAGAAGTTGAGAATTGGATCTTTAATGTAGATGATCTCATCTAATTTGGACATTTAGCTTTGGCTCAGAGTCTCTGAGAAAATTTCTTCATTCATAAAACAAGAGGTTTGGAATAAATTATCTTTCTTTCAGGATTCCCTAAACCGATGGAATAACAAATATGTTTTGATGGATGTCAAATAAAATTTACTTTTGAAATCAAAACTTAACAATTCATGCCTAAAGACCAAATTTTAAAGGGGCTTGATGCATCAGAACAGGAGCGAAGATGCTGGGAGAGCAATAAGATAATTCCATGAACCATGTTCCGTTTTCAACTGTAGGAAGTTATTAGAAGAGGTTGTGTTCACTTCAGAACTCCAGAAAGGCAAGTGTTTCTGGGGTCCCAGCAAACCTAATTTCTTGCTAATATCTTGCACAGATATTAGCTGTAAACTATTTATAATCCTATCTACTTTATGAAGGCTAAATTCCAGGCAGATGCCTTTTGAGTATCAATATGCAGTAGGAATAGATTTAATGTGACATTTCATCAATCATAGCTCTGTAACCAGTATTAGGGCATGAGATGAACTGAGATACATAATGCTGACCCTCAGGCACCATCTGATCCTGTCCTGGATCTGAAGTCATTAATGATGGCTGAAATCACAAGCCTTTGCTGCTAGGTAAGTTTTCATTTACATAGGCCATGTACTTAGAAACCCAGTTTTGCTTATATGAGGTTGGAACCTGGTCCCTCTGCTTTGAAACATATGACATCAGCAGCAGCTACCAACTTTCAGGCAAAATGGTGAGTGCTGATACTGTGGTTGCTACCATACTCATGATAATTATTGGAAAATAGGTTATTTACTGAAGCAAATTTTCTGTATTGATTAAATGGGTCTTTTGTCAAAGAGCATGCCTTCCCAAACATATACTTCCAAAGAATAGAAGAAATTTTGCTCTAGGCTTCCAAGTATTGACAGATAGCCTCATGCTGCTTCTTAGGGGAAGCTGATATTAAATTGGAGCTTGTGATTCAGTAGCACTTTCAGAGCCCAGGAGCATTGCAGAGATTCAAAATGGCAGCATTCCCAGGGATTTGGCACCTGAACAAGAAGCTTGGGTGGCAGTTTCCAGAGTAATTTTGGAGTCAACTTATAACACCTTAAAGGTCATCATGTTTGGGAAATTATCTTATTTGTCTGAGGATGAGGACAAATCTTCAACTATCAGTAGAGACTGACTTTTAACCACCACTAATACCACAACCATTCAAAATACATCAATGTATGGTGAGAGTTATGCTTTCAAAAGCATGAAACCTTAAAAACTAATGTTGGTTCAGGAATTTTCACATTTCATTTGTGTAATAATAGAGTTGGCAGTTATCTACAGTAATTTCGAACACTATTATTGGTATTACTAACTTGATTCCTCATTTTACTTTTATATTTATAGAAACATGACAGGTTTTGCATTACTTGTGATGAGAATTAATGGGTACTTATGCAAGGTTTTGCCTGTGAACAAAAACTTCAGAACCAATTATGCTCATATAGTGAAGAATGAGTATATATAGTGTTCTAAATTCCTTAAAAATTGGCACACTTGGCCAGGCCTGGTGGCTCATGTCTGTAATCCTAGCACTCTAGGAGGCTGAGGCAGGAGGATCGCTTGAGGCCAGGAGTTCAAGACCAGCCTGAACAAGAGCGAGACCCAGTCTCTACAAAAAATAGAAAAATTAGCTGGGTGTGGTGGTGCATGCCTGTAGTCCCAACTACTCGGGCAGCTTGAGCCCAGGAGTCTGAGGTTGCTGTAGGCTATGATAATGCCACTGCACTCTAGCCCAGGTGACAGAGCAAGATTGTGTCTCAATAAATAAATAAATAAAAATTGGCACATGACATATGGCAGAAATCAGCTACATATGGAATGTGGGCTAATTTTTGTTGGTACTTGGGCAGTTGCCATAGACTTTTCACCATGATATCCTTGGAGAAATTATTCCACTAGAAGGTAAACTCCATGGGAGTAGGAATCTTTGTCTATTTTGTTCACTGCTTTATCCTCAGCTCCTAGAACAATGCCTGCCACATCAAAGGTGCTCCAAAGATATCAGTTAAATGAAGAAATGGCCTTCTAGAAAATCCATACCAGATCTTTGTTCCCTGCAGAACTGCCAGCAAGTCCTGAACAACTCTGGTAATCCAGCAGGAAGGGAGTAGAAATGCCTCACCTTTTGGCAGGAGGTCTGTTAAAAAGTACATGTCTTGTGGGACGACTCTATGCTAACCCTAATAGCCCTTTAAATCCTTTCTGAAACAAGTCAAGGAATACATAAACACAGTTTGATCAAACAATTAAATTAATCAGAACACTCCATTTTTATATCATTCCAGATAAAGAGAGAAAGTTGGCAACAATAGTTAATATAATATTTATTAAGTGCTTTTTATAGGCAGTATCTTATTTAATCCTTATACCAAGCCTTTTAAATAGGTGCTCATCATTCATATTTTCAAGGCAAAGCGAAGGGGCAAAGGAATATTAGACTAGGCAACATGCTCAGTGTTATACTGCTAGACCCACCTAGCTCAAGTCTGGGTTCTTTTTTATTTATTTATTTATTTAAGCATATTATGGGGGTACAAATATTACGGTTACGTATATTGCCTATGCCCCACCCCCAAGGCAGAGCTTCAAGCGTGACCATCCCCCAAGAGTCTGGGTTCTTAAACGCTGTGCTCTGCTGCCCACCTCTGTCCATGATATTTTGTGAGGCTTATAACTGGAATTTTGAATCACGAAACTTGAAAAGAAGTCCCTTGTAACAAAGGTTCAACTCCATGTATGTAGAGGAGTTAGCACACTTACCTCATCTTTCATTTCCTTGGCAGTTCTCAATTCTCCTTTAAGCTTTAGCATTTTCTGAGCTTTGTTATAAACCTGAAAAAGTCCAAGTGTTTAAGATGGAAAAATTATAAATAAGCCTGGCCCTTTAAAGATTTTCCCAGCTGGATCTATGCCCTCAGCAGGTGGTTTGGAAAATTTTCCTGAACTGTTAGCAATAACTACTTCCCTACCAATCGGTTTGTGTTTTCAAAAGCATGTTAAAATCTTCACATGGCAGTACCATGCTTTTACATTTTTTCCAGAACACCACTAGTTGGTGGACCAAATAGCTTCTGAATTAACCCTTCTTGGAAAGCAAAAGATCTGAATCGAGTTACTTTCTAGATTTCTAAGTATACTATGGCTCTGATATGGTTAACATTATGCACTTATTATGGTCCAGACATGTGTGCATTACCCAACTTCATTCTCACAATAACCCTGGGAGGCAAGTACTACTATTATTCTCATTTTACGTGGAAGGAATCTGAGGCCCAGAGAGGCTAAGTGACTTACCCGAGGTCACATAAGCTCTCTTACTACTCCATGAGGCACTTCCATAAGTTTTTTAACTATTAATTTGAGTTATCTGATGATGTAATGTTTTTGAAGCATCAACTCGCCATAATATTGGTGCTTGTAGTGTTAGGAAACTTGTAAAGTGCTGAGAATTATCTAGATAGAATGCCTCCAAGGAAACAAAAGGTTTTTGCACATGTATGTGTGGGTAAGTACAGGATGATGCATTTGAGGTCACAATGCACTGAACTTATTAAAATAATCTAATTCATTATGTTTTAAGCTCTAAGATTAGAGGAAATTTCTACCAGGCACTTACCTGCAGAATAGTTGAAAGAATGAGAAGTTATCGAAATACTCATTCTTTGTAATGAACCACATCCCCACCCCTAATATAAGCCAAGAGGAAGAAAGAGTGTTGGTGATACACGGAATTTGGAATGTTTTATGGAGTTGTATTCTGATTTTCTGCATTGTGTACCCTCTTAGGTCTTCATGCACACAGATGCATCATGGGAAAAATGACGTAGCTCAGGCTTACCTGGTAGGGATAGGCTAGGGGATGCTGCAGTAACAAACAGCCCCCAAATCTCAATGGCTTAAAGCTATGATATGAAGGTTTAATTTTCACTCACACTATGTGTCCTCCGTAAGTCAGCTGGGGCTCTGCTCCACATTGTCCTCTGTTGGTGGAACTTCTATTATCTAGTATGTTGCCTGTTGCCATGGCAGCAGAAAGGGAATTTAGTGAATCACACACTGGTTCTTAAAGTGGAAGTGACACACTCAATTCTGCTCATATTTCATTGGCCCAAACAAGCCTAACGTCTTCCTTTGTCCCCCAAAAGAAATATAGGAATACCTTGGAGATATTGTGGGTTTGGTTTCAGACCAAATAAAGCAAATATTGCAATAAAGTGAATCACACAAATGTCTTGGTTTCCTAGTGCATATAAAAGTTATGTTTACACTATAGTGTAATCTATTAAGTGTGCAATAACATTATGTCTAAAAAATGTGCATAACTGAATTAAGAAATATTGCTAAAAAATGCTGACACAGAGACAGGAAGTGAACACATGCTGTTGGAAAAATGGCACCAATATACTTGCTTGATACAGAGTTGCCACAAACCTTCCATTTGTAAAAAATGCAGTATCTGTGAAGTACAATAAAGTGAAATACAATAAAACAAGGTATGTCTGGGTTGGTGAACATCACAAGTGACTTCCACACTAGGCAAGCAAGAAGATTAGAATATTGTGGCATCCCGGGTAAGAAAAAAATAAATAAATAAAATACTGTTGCATAAAAGAACACTAAACAAGGCTCTAGGCTACCAAGCTTGTAAACCTGGTTTAGCACCTAATTTGAGGAGTGACTTTTGGAAAGGCCCTCATCTCTCTGAGCATTCATTTCTGCCTCTGTAAACAGGGAAGTTGTACTGAATTGTCTTTAAGGTCTTTCCTAGGTCTAAGGTTTACTGATTCAGTGCTCTTCCATGATGGACATCTTTCTTTAGTAGGAACCATGAACTCAGCCCAAATGTCACACAAATTTGTCATGAAACTAAGGTATCCTTGAGAGTAATATTTCTCTACCAGCAGACCCACTGGATGATCAGGAGATGATTCTTAAATCACATGAAATCTTGTCCAAAAGACAGAAAAATTATTTTCTAGATTATGATGGTTTCATCCACTAAGGAGTTACACAGCTATCATTGCAAGGGCCAAGAACCTTTGGAAGGAAAAGTGGAAGTCATAGGTTCTAATATTTGCATGAGAATATGTTGGATTTTGCTGAGTGTAATAAGTCAGAGGAAAAATAGAGAGCTGCATTTTGTTCCATAAAAGAGACATAGGAAACCTCTGAACCATTAATAATAGCAGCAGGCAATTTGGAAGTGCTCATGATGAAAAAAATGGAAGGGTTATATGATAAAGTTTTGATGCATTTGAGAGTAATGTTTGCCAGATGCATAAGGAGGAGTGCTTCAAGGGAGCCTCAAATGCTTTATGGAATGATCACATGGACCTTCACAATGCTCTCTGAGGAGTGTGGCTGGACAGATATTTTGTAGAGGAGGAGGTTCATCCCAGAGGGAGGGGCTTGCTACCACATCCCTGGTTACTGATTCTCTGGACCCAGGACTTCGTCAATGTCTTCTCTCTTCTCAAATCCTTGTTACTGCATCTTCTATTCTGTCTCCTGCATCTCTGTTGAGATCTTCACTTCTTCATGCTGCATCTGCCCAGGGAACTACTTTCCTGTATTCAAAACTCCTTTTATTTGCTTTCCAAAGTAGGCCTTCTCTTGGTAACGGCTATGCCTGGAGAAAATCGTAGTGAAAGCAAAAACTTGGTCAGAGCTTCTAGTGTTGTTCTGTGTTTCCTGTCAGCCTACTCTCAGAGCACCTTGCAGATTGCCAAGAAACACCTAACACTACACCTCAACTGGGTGACTGGTATAACAGGTATGAAGTGAGGTGTGCAAAGAAAAATAACTATTTTTCTATTACTCAGCCTGGTGGTTAAGCCCCATTTCTACCAAATGTCAGAAAACATAATCTTAGTTATTTCTGAGACAGTGCCATCATTTTCAGGTTAAAAATGAAACAGCTCATGATTCCCTCAACTTCTTTAAGGCCTCTCCAGAGTGTGCCTACATTCTGGTGTGCTAGGTTGGATCCTGGCATCAGGGCAGCTTCTGGTCCATGGTCATGGGCATCCCTCCCAGCTAGAGTATGCTGAGGTGTCTTTGCCCTGGTCAGTAGGTTGCACATACTGCATCTTTCTCATGCTAAGGGCTTTGGGTTGGCTGGCACTTTCTCATCCTCCGAAGATATTCCTCCATGTCCCTGATACAAATACACACACACACACACACACACACACACACATGAGTGATCTCAGGCCCTCTCTGACCTGTCCTATCTACCTATGTTTGGCCTTGAGAAGTGCTGAGAGAAAAAGGATAGGATGCCAGGATCTTGTTCACATTCCTGGTTTTGATCAGAAGTCTCCCTGCCCTTGGATCATTAAACCTATCTAGGTATTTATTGTTTCCCCTCCCTTTTGCTCCATCTCATAGATCTCACCAGAATCTAATTCTCCCGCCTATGTTCCAATTCTTATCCCTCCTCTTTCCTAAAGAAGGGCTTTGTTTAGTTTTGGAGGCAGGAAGGAAAAAGGATACAAGTCCAATGAAACACAGGTTGAGTGGAGCAGGACATGAAATACATCAGTTAGTACTTCATACACCATCTGTCCGCATTGAGTTACACAAGCACCATAACCACAGAATGCTGATGTTGGCTCTCTCCCCAAATATGGGAGCTGTCTGGGGATATGGTAGACTGCTGGCCTTAGAGCAACACTGGCTTTCCCTTCTCCTTAATGACCTTGGTGGAAGAATATCAAGGATCTATTTTTCCTCATATGAAACATGTTTGGGTTTTCAGGGAAAGAGATGCTTTTCAGTTTAAAGTTAAAGCTATCCCTGAGGGTAGGGGTCATTAGAAACCAACTTAGGTTTACCTACACTCAGCCATGTCTTTCTTTTACTTATGCTGGGTTTTAGGTTTTTCTCCAATGTTCTACCTCCTGACAATGAAAATGTGATGAATCCTAGAGCTCTTAATTGTTGAAATGATGAGAGGGTGCTCAGAATTTCCTCTATTTTTAAAAAATGTGAGCCCCATGAATGGACAGGGAGGCTCCTTGTATGCTGACTTATTTTTACCCAGAATGCGTGGTTAAAGCCATAGTGTGCAGAACCCTGGCCTGAAGAAAGTCCACCTGATTGGATCCAAACCCAGTTCTAAAAGAGAAAATCCCGTTCATGTAGGGCATATCTGATGGGGCAGGGGTAGGAGGAGATGATGCTGGAGATGGTTTAGCCAGAGTTTGGGATTCTTCATAGTAACATAAGGAATAGGAACCTGATACCAAGGTCACTGACTGAGTAATAGTCCAATAGGATTGAGGCTTCTTCTGGAGAGAAATTAGGGCCATTTGGGTCTCTTCAGAAAGAGACTTTGGGATGACAGAAAATATGAAGGGCCAAGAGGAGCAGGAGAAGGAGTTCCAGGATTTATCAGACTCACTGACGTAGGTGAAAACCTCTCCCCATGGCTGTCGCCTTTGGTACCCTTCACAGAGAACTGTTTGTTGCCTGTTCCAACTCTATACTCTTTATCTTCTTTGGTAACAGAAGCCTAATTTCATTGCGTGTGCATGTACTCATCTAAAAGACTATATCTCCCAGCCTGTCTTGCAGCTGGCTAAGTTTTGGCCAATGAGATGTAAGAGGAATTATTATGGGAACTTCCAGCAAATCTTAAAGAGAAGAGTGCGTAGTTCTTTCTTTTATTCCCTCCTTCCTAACTGCTTGTAATGCTGATTTAATGCCTGGTGCTCTAGCAGTCATTTGGAACATGAAGAGATGCTCATAAGGATGGAAGGAGCCTTAATGATGTGGAATCACCAGGCCAGGCACGGAAAGAGAAAGCATTCTCTATCTTGCTTAAGTCACTGTCTTTTGGATTTTTCCGTTTCATGCAGCTGAATCTACGCAAATGGACAAAAGTACCCTGATTTATGTCCCTCTCAGCGGGACTACTCTACAATTCACTTCCTATTTCTAGCACCTCCATTAGTTGCTTCTACTGTACACTTTGGAACCCCTGTTTCATTGTGGACAAACTCCTTGACAATTCCACAGACATTTTTCTCAAATGCCCCTTCCCTTCCTCAACTTGCCTTGGTTTTCTCTTGCTACTCCATTTCTTTGCTTTCACTCTTTCTCCTTCTCTACTTGCTGTATGGATTAGGAGCCAGGGAGGGGAAGGTACTCAGCCCTCCTACTGCCACCACGTTTAATGTTGTTCCCATGCCATGTCATTCCCATGCCATTCGGTAAAATTTCCTTTTTTGAAGTATACACTCCATTTAATCTTGGTTGCCATTATCACTGACTGACATGGGGAAATTTCTCCCACCTGATTGCTCTATGTCTGTCTGTCTTAATGAGATACAGTCTTCCTGCCTATCAAGTCACACAACTTGAAGACCCAACTCAATTGCCACTTCTGTCATCTTCCCTACAACGGTGTGTAATATTAACACTTGTATGGTGGCTACTATATGCCAAGCACTGTTCTGAATATGAACTATTAATAACATAGTTAATCCTCATAGCAGTCTTGCCAGGTAGGTATCCCTACCCCTTATAGCAGTGGCCCCCAACTTATGGTGAGTTGTATAATTACTTAATTATATATTATAAGGTAATAATAATAGAAATAAAGTGCACAATAAATGTAATGAATTTGAATCATTCCAAAACCACCACCATCCCGCTCCCTGGTCCATGGAAAAATTGTCTTCTATGAAAATGGTCCCTGCTGCCAAAAAGGTTGGGGACTGCTGCCTTATAGCACTTTATCACTACCTCTTTTAACATAGTGATCTGCCTTTATTATGGTTATTTGAGATTCGCTTTGTCTCTCCACAAAGGTAGCAGTGGTTTACTCTGGTGAAAGAACAGGAGTATACAAACCTTTTTGAAATAATTTTAGATTTCTAGAAAAGTTGCAAAAACTGTGTACCCTTTCTCTAGCTTCCCATATGTTAGCATCTTACATGATGCTGATACAATGATCAACACTAAGAAACTATTAAAACCATTAACAAAACTACACATGTTATTAGAATGTCATGAGTTTTTCTACTAATGTCCTTTTTCTGTTCTAGGATCCGATCCAGGATCCTACATTGCTCTTAGTTGTCCTGTCTCTTTAGCCTCCTGCAATCTGTGATAGTTTCTCAGTCTTCCCTTGTCTTTTACAACTGGAGTACTTTTGAGGAGTACTGACCAGTTATTTTATAGAATGCCCCTTAATTTGGATTTTATTGATGTTTTCTCATGCTTAGATTGAGGCTATGCATTTTGGGCAAATGTATCATACACCTACTTAGTGTATCATGTCAGGGGATATGTGATGTCACTATATCTTATCACTGAGATGTTAATCTTGGTCACTTGGTTATGCTGGTGTCTACTGGGTTTATCTAATATAAAAAATTACTATTCTTCCCATTATAATTAATAAATATGTTGGGGGAGATACTTTGAGAGTATACAAATGTCCTGTTTTTCTTCAAACTTCCACCTGCTATCTTTAGCAAGGAAGCCATGGCTTGCAGTAACTATTACAGTGCTGTTCTAATGGGGATTTTCTATTTTCTTTATTCCTTTTACTTTTATCCATTGGAATTCTTCTATAAAGAAGAGCTGCTCTTTCTCCCCCATTTAATTATTTGTTTATATCAGTAAGAACTCATGGGCATCTATTTTATTTTATGGGTTATAATCTAATATTAGTATTTACTCTGTTGCTCAAATGTTCCTACTCTGGCCATCGGAAGCCCTTTCAGGTTGGCTCAGGTGCCCTTTCAACAAGCCCCCACCCTTGAGCACTTCCTTCCTCTCCAGCACAAGATGCTCCAGGTTCATCTTGTTTTTGCCTGCCCCGGCCACTTCTTCATGGAGTCAGGCCTCACATTTTGACTCAAATCATGGAACCTTGGGCATGTTAACTTCTTTGAGTCTCAGTTTCCTCACTTGGAAACAATTGGAATAATAATGCCTACCTTACAGGGTTATTATGGGGATTAAATAAATAAAATATGTGGAACAGGGATAATATTTTAAAAATTTTAATGGGCTTTTTTTTCTTTGCTCTCTCCAACTTAGAACCTGCTTCTTCAGTTGCCCTGGGCTGCCTTATGCCTGGGACTATGCAACACAACTCTTATCTTAAGAAAGGATTTTCCAAATTCTTTTCTCTTCTCTCCCCAGCTCAGCCCTCCTCTAACTTCTCTCAGGTTTCAAAGGGCTCAACAAAAAATTCAAAGCCTTTTGGAGGTGATATTATCAACTGGTATTCTCCTTGTCTGCTTTCCAGCAGGAGAAGGGTTAAATACTTTGTGATAACTTCAGCACTGAACTGCCAAGTCTCTTAGGTTCAGCTCAGCAATCAAACTGCATAACCTAATAGAGCCCCTGGTGCTACGGGAAACACAAGACACTGATTTATATTTTAATATCAGTAATTTCCACAAGAGCAACATTTCTGAGTGTCATTTTACAATTTCTGTCAAACGCTAGCTCGGTTTTTCTTAATTCTGTTTATTGTGTCTGAATTTGCAACCTCATCCGCAATGCAGATTCTTGGCTCCCAGGAGAGAAGAACATTTCCATCTTTCTCTGGAATGGGAGGAACAGGGATGAGGGGAAAAACGGGCTTATAAAATAATTGGAAATGTAAATGAAGTACTGTTTATTAAGAAATGATTATGAAGTACTTTTAGTTAAAAAAAAAAAAAAGAGGCAGTCCCAAACAAACTTTGCAAAAAATGACAAAATAAAAAGGGATGTTTGGGATCCAACCTGGAATCTTTCCTTCCAGAAGAAAGAACTCTGTCTACACTGCAAAATTGAGAAGAGGGACCGAGTATGGGGAATATTTGGCCACGTTTAGGGTAAGATCATTGCTATGGCCATTAGCACCAGCACAGGTTGTAAAGTGCTTTGGGATCTTTAAGGATCAAAGGTGCGTGGCTACATAAATGCCAGATGTTGCCATTAGGAAGAAGGAGCCTGGTTCTCTCCTGTGTTCTTTGAACATCTAATAAAAGAACAAAGCTGGTGCTGCTGGCATCAAACCGCATCTCCTACTCTGCGCACTTACGGGCCGGGAATGCTTCCCAAGGCCCTTGGCTGTAGATGTACACCCTTGCATGCCCAGTGTCGTCAGCTCTGCTTTCTGCATTGGTCTTTTCCTGGACAGTTCGTGAGCAACCTCCTGGAAGAACAAAACATGATGCTCCTCTTTGAGGCCTGAAACTTAGCTTTGGCCAGAGAGGATCTCTCCCTAGGTTGTTACAGAAAGCAGACCAAGAGTCACAGGCAAGGCACTTGCAACCCACTGAAGCTTCTTGTGCGATTACCATGCGGGCCCTTCCCACATGGAAGCGTTGTTAGTCTCCACAATCCTTCTTTCCTCCAAAGCCACAGCTCTGGTAGGTCATAGCAAGCCCAAAGCCACTTGTCCTGCCTCCGGTTGGTGTTAAGTCCTCATGCTTTATGCCAGCATCCTTCAGTTTCATATACTCTAAATCCAACATCATGTCTCATTGCCAAACCTCTGGCAGAAGCCGTGTCGAGTTTCTCAGTGGAGCTATCGACCACATTGACTGAAGCCGCAGCAACGTGTTTCTCCCCGTCCAAAAGGGTAAAAATAACAGGAACAAGTTGTCGGAAATGAAATTTCAATTCATCCACGCCCTTTCTACACTTCTGCTGCGACTCCCAAGCAGGGATCGATAGTGTTTAGACAGCCAAGGAGATTTTTTTCCCCTCTTAAAGCACCAGATCAATAGTAAAAAAAAAAAAAAAAAAAAATCCTCCAGCCCTCTGTATGTGTTGTAGTAAATGTGAACAAATCAGAGGCCTTTGGCTAAACGGATTGACTGAAGGCGGCAGCAGCCTGGCGCTTTGTAACTAAGCGCGCATCAACTGCACAAGTGGCAACAAGGGAGGAAACCCCGGTGCTCCCACGGTTCCCATAACAAGGAGGCTTCAAAGGGAATTTCTGTCCCCAAAATGAATGGAAGAAATGAAAAGATTTCTGTGCACTGTGGCACGGGGCTTGACTTTTTTAAAAAAATGAAAACTACTCAATAAGGATTACTGACCATCACAGGAGTGCATTTTCCTGGAAGACAGCTTGGACTACACTTCCTCTCCATTTTATCTTTTGCTTCATTTTTTTTTTTTAAAAGTTCTTAGCTTTTTCTCACAAGTTGCTTCACAAGTTCTCTCCCCATGATGCTGTCCGCCTCTAGAACATCTCCTCCTTGGAAGATTCTGGACCCTGCACATCTGGATTCCCTGTCAGCCCGACATAGTCATTTCTCTGACTTACCTGGCTCCTCATTTGCTACCACTGATGTTCCCTGAGGCCTGTTTTATCTCCTTCTCTTAATCCCATTATTTATGTTACAGAGAAATTGGATCGAAGCTCAATTCTGATTTTCTTCAAATGATTTACCCACGAGCAGCCTTCTCCTCCCATTATGAAAATTTTTGTGTTGTATTGTGTCCTTCTTTTCCATCAGAGATAAACAACACAGCATGCAGATGTTCACATGGGTTAGACTGACTTCCAAATTTGGTCTTTTGTTGCAAAAACCCAAAGGACTTCAGCCCTAATTATGGGTTGGGAAGTGGAAGACTTCTGAGGTGGACTGCCATAGAAGAATTTCCTTAGACAAGCCAACCCAGGGACTCAAAAGATTATCACATAGCTGTGTCCTCCTTTGTGGGATTAAAAAATTATTCAGCTTGCAAAACCCAGAGGTGAACTGCTATGAACATGTGAGCACTGGCTGTCATTTATAAAAGACTTGTTAATCTTATCAGTGATTGTCATGCTAACTTCTTTAATGAATTGATTTTATTTGAAACAAAGTGTTGGCTAAATCTAGTGTAGAAGCCTATAAAAAAGATGGCATATCAACATGTATTGGTTTAGATAATATAGTCTTTTGTAGTAGATTTAAATAAAAGTTTATAATCATAGATAAAAGAAATGATTCTTACAGGTTGTGCTTTAAATAGAAGCTTCTCATGGAGTCACTTCCTGCCTTGTACAAATCCATACTTTTGACCAGACCTATTTTCCTTCTGGTCACTGGCATATCTCACAGGTACCCTGGGAGAAGAGAGATTCATCTCAGTCACTTCAAAAGTCAAGAGGTTAGGTGATAGCAGGAAAAATTGCTCTTGATGAATATTTCCAAAGATGAAAGGAGAAATAGAGACTATAAATATTAATTTATTATGTAATTCAAAAGTGCTGAGAACCCAATATGCATTAGGTGAAGCAGAAATATACAATGACAAACACAACTATGAGAATACCGGTGCCATAAAATAGCCACTCCCTTCCTGCAGGTGGCCTTGGGCAGTGAGCTTCATTGTCACTACAGCCTCTCCCTCTCTCGTGGTTCTTATTAACATAAGTGGTTCTTATTAACATTTTTAAGGTTTAAATGTTGAATATGTAACATAGTCATGTTGGTTCTAACATGTGAGAAGGAGATGGGCTGGTTTCCATTCTCCCCTCACATCTACTCTCTACCTCTCTCCCCCCTGCTCTGTGCCCCAAGAGGTAGACCCTGAGCTGTGTCCACCAGCTCTCTTGTGCTCTGACCTTTGACCCTGGGTGGGTTTGACCGATGTGCAGCCTCAGCAGGAGACCAGAGGGAGTGAGGACTGTGCCCTCAGCTCCCGCCGTGGGAGGCCTCCAGAGTGATCAAGACTCTGGGCCCTTGGGGCCTTCTCCAGGCTGCTGCTCTGCTGCCCACTTCAGGTCTGCTCCCCCAGCCCCAGACCCTGAGGCTTGGAGGTGATCAAGGCCTACTCGTACTACCCCTGGGCCCTGCACGATGCCTTGTAGCCCCCTCACACCATGCCTGCACCATTATGCCTAAGTCCCTTTGTGGAATACTCCACACTGGAATATTTCACAATTATTCAGCTGGAGCATGCCATCTACTTCCTGCCAGGACCCAGATCAATAAGGTAAGTGGGGGAAAGTATTATTCTCAGTTGTATTAATTTCCAAGGGCTGCTGTAACAAAGCACCACAAACTGCCTGGCTCAGAACAACAGAAATGCATTGTCTCACAGCTCTGGCGGCTGGAAGTCCAAGATCAAGGTGTCAGTTGGCTTGGTTCCTTCTGAGGGCTGTGACGGACAATCTGTTCCATGATTCTTCTTAGCTTCTGGCAGTTTGCTGGCCATCTTTGGCATTCCTTGGCTTGTAGACTTATCACCTCAAGCTCTGCCTTCATCTTCACATGGTGTCTCCCTGTGTGCATGTCTGTCTCCAAGTTTTCCTTTTATAAGGTCAACAGTCATATTAGATTGGGGGCTCACCCTACTGCAGTATGATAGCATCTTAATGAATTACATCTGCAATAACCCTATTTCCAAATAAGGTCACATTCTCAGGGTCTAGGGGTTAGGACTTCAACATATGAATTTTGGGGTGACACAATTCAACCCTTAACAGCAGTTAAATATGTGCAAGTATCTTTTATTATACCAGGAAGAGAAAATCCTCTCCTCCATCTACCGTCTTCTCTCTCTTCTCTGCGCCTCACCACTCATCTTCATGAATGAATTGTTTAGGTTTGCTGTCTCTTTATACTTTCCTCACCAGTGCTTTCCCACCCCACATCATCACCCCCACCCTGGTGGCAGCACTCTGATTGGCCAAGGTCAACATTTTCTTGTCCCATCCAGTAGACTCTTTTTGGTCCTTATTGTACTTGACAAACTTGACACTAGTGGCTGCTTCTAGAACCACTTTCTCCTCCTAGAAATCTTTTTTGTCTTGGGTTTCTGAGACCCTTTCCAAGTTTGCCTCCTGTTTTTCTGACTGCTTCTCAGTTTCCTTGGCATGTACCTCTCCTGCCCAAAGGTCCCCAAGGTTCACTCTTATCTTGTCCTTTCCTTTCTCATTGTACATTCTCTCTGGTCCCTTCCTCTAATGCCCTGATTTCAGTTACCATTCATATGAGGACTGCTCCTAAAACAAAATCTATAGTGCCGCTCTCCATTTGGAGCTCCAGATCTCTAGACATAACTGCCTTTTCAACAGCCATGCTCTATGGTCCACAGGCCTGCAATTCAACAGTTCCAACCCTAAACCCATAATCCTCTACTCCAAACCTGCTTCTCCTCCTGTGCCACCTATTTTACTTATTTAAAAAACACACATAACATTTATTATGTGCTAGGTACAATTCTGAGCACTTCACTATTAACTTAGGTAGTCTGCATAACAACTCCATGATGTAGGTACTCTGGTTATTTTCATCACAGATGAGAAACCAAGACACACAGAGGTTAAGTAACTTGCCCAAGACTACACAAGTAATAGGTGGTAAAGCCGGGCTTCAAACCTAAGTAGCCTAAAGTAGCCCAGCTCTGACCACTACTATACACTGCCTCCGTAAAAGGGACCACCACCCACTCCATTTGTTCAAGCCCAGAAATCTGAGCACCAGCTCAATTCTTCTCTCTCTCTTTATCTCTCTCACTCACTTCAACTCCCAGACCCTTAATCCCATCACTCTCCAGCCGCTGCCTGTTGTACCATCTAAATAAATCTTCTCTTCATCCTCAATATTACCGCTCATTCCTCCAGCAACCAGACATATGATTATGAAATTCACGTGTTTAAAATCTTTCAAAATTCTCCATTGTTCTCATGATAAAGTACAGTCTCTTAAAATGGCTTCAGAGGTCTTCCTTGGCCTATGTCCTGTTTTCTGACCCTCACCCCTACCCTCCTCCACCTTCCCCATCACAGCTCTACTGAATTATGTTCAGTTTGTCAGAAATACCCCCAGCCTTTGGCCCCTGCTGCTTGTGCTACATGCATCACACCATTTCTCTCCTCCCATCATTTTTGGGCTAACTCTAGTTCATCCCTCAAGACTCAGGATAAATATAATTTCCTCTACAAACCTTTCTTTGCTCCGCAAGCCTGGCTTCTTCCTCCAAGCATGTGCTCCCATCTTGATCCCCTGAACACTCCCACCAGGGCAGTCATCACGCCATGTTAGAATTGTGGGCATACTTGTCAGTATCCCCCTCTAGACTATAAATGCCATAGATCAAAGGACTGTATTTTTCTTGTTCACCATCTTATGAGTGAGTAGACAAGTCATAGTAGATGCTCAATAACATAGATTGAAAGAATGAAGAGGCATTTCACTAATTTACAATAAGAAATAACTGTCACAGGAATTGGAATACTCTTAGTCCATAGGGCCAGCACACACTCTCTCTCCAGGTAGATCAACACGAGAAATCAAAGAGGTTTTTGGGTGACAGAATCAGAAGTAAGGGACACTGAAATAATCTGACATTGGATGGCAACTGGCTAGGACAGTATCATGTAACTCTTTTAGATGCAAAGGTCTTTCCAATGGGGCTGATACTACCAAGTTGTTGGCTATGGCTCCCTTTCTCCTGGACACATCTAGGAGGGGTCTAGACATCATTCCCTTTGTGACTAGATTTTCCCCCCTTCTCTGCATCATGAGATTGGTAAGCTCTTTCTTTATATGGTCTACTCTGGTCCAGTTAGGTTTGGCAGATCTGAGAGCTATTCTGTCTCCCTAAGGTGATTCTGGGTATAATTCAGCTCTCACAGAATAATATTTCTTTCATTTTCAAGTTCTGGGGGAAGCCCCCCAGAAATCCACTTTGAAGTTATAGAGTGTTCCAAAGGGCTACTGCCATTCAGAGGTGTAGTGGATCACTTTTCATTTGAACAATCAAGAAAGATTTTATGGAGATGGTTGTGTTTAATCTTGTCTTTGATTTTGATAAATGAAGATGGGTTGTATTCTAAGATATTGAGGAAGAATACAAATTTCCAACTGGAGCTGGAAGATTAGGAGAGGCAGGTATGTGAAGAGCTTTAGATGCTAGGACTCAGAGTCTGAAATCTATCTAAAAGCAATAGGGAGCCAGGGTAGGTTTTAGAGCTGAGTTGCTTCAGGCAGACTGACCTGACCTCTGTGTGTAGGAGATAGAGTAGATGGAGATAGGAAGAAGAGGGGAAGGCATAGAGAGCTAGACAGAAGTTAGGAGATGGGTATTCTCAAGTAAAAATAGCCGGTTGAGCAGACTGATAGATAGGAAATATATTTCTTTAATTTGCTACTATAATATTAATAGTATATTATATCCAAATGTATAAACAAATTCTATAGAAGTTTATTAAAGCACCAATTAAAAGCAAAAAAAAAAAAAACCCAAAGGAACTTAGGTGGTTGGTGTGACTTAAAATCATCATTGGGACAATACTATATTTCTGAATGGCTCATTTTTTTTAATCATTAGATGAATCTGCAGATTAGATTTGGTTACTGTGGGCTCCAAGAACTCTCCACATTCAACTGGTTGGGTTAAAGTGGTCTGAGGTACTAGTCAAGTACTAGGGACTTGGAAACATTTTTGGTCTAAACAATTTCTATTGTACTGGGATCCACCCTGGACCCTGTAGGATTATTTGTCAAACATTTCATTTGTAACCCTAAAGGGTCAAGGTGAGATGAAGATAGGGCTGATTTTGGAGGAAGGTAGGTGGGTAGACTATTTATATCAAACCCATTTATATTTCAAAGTCTTTTTCCTGTAGCTATTCTTCAGTGATCATGTCGTGGAAGGGAAAGGAAAGTGAGGTGGTTACATATGGGCGCTGCTATTGTTATGTTGGAAAATACTTTTTGATGAACAGTCATTTCCTACCACTGCCGGAGGGTGTTGATAATGAGCAAATTACCTTTTACTCCCTCTGGTGTGGATGTGAAATTGGCTGTTAATAGAGTTGCTAATGCTACCGGGTTAGCATGTGATTGTTCTATTTTAAGCCAATTTAAGTTATATTTGGGGAGTAGCCAATCAGACATCTCACTAAGAATATGGGCCCAAGTGCAGCATTTAATATCGAGAAACCTGCCTCACTCACAGATGTGGCTGTGAGGTGAAAGTGCTGAACATGCTGTCGTTAACATGAAATGTTTCAATACAATGTCTTTTTTCCTTTGTAGGTACAAGAATGGTCTCATTAGGCAAATACCAAATGTTTTCATCATAGGATAGGACCCATTTCAAACCCCAATAATATAGAATGCCATCAACCAATGATGTACTTTGTTTAATCTAATAATGGGTTAATATTGGTCATTTCATTACTGCTTGTTATGCAGTGAAAGCTTGCTAGAAAATGAAGTGTTCAGAAATTAGTTGAAAGGAGCGAAAGAGGTGAGAGATTTTACGGAGTTATATGCTCGATTGGGCTAATTAAAGGTACAGATGTATTGGTGGGTTATGGAAACCTCTTTGATTTCTAAAGTTGCTTTCCTGGGAGGGGGATGGTGTATCTAATCATATATGGCATTATGAGCTTCCCAAGGGTAGGGGGCATAGCTTTTTCTCTCATTTGTGCTCCCTAGCCCTTTCCCTACAGCACCTATTGCCACCTGGTACCTGGTGTGTGAATTGAGTGCATTACTTGGGCAAGTTTTTTAATTAAATAGGATATTCTTGAACAAAGCACTGTTGATTTGTGGTTTTCATGTTTTATTGGCTTTTCATGTTTTAAATATAAAGCTCATTACCTACACACAGAGAAGGAAACAGGTATGAAGGATGGAAAATAAAACTCAACTGATGTGTTACAGAAAGGTACAGTGTGTGCCATTCTGGTTTAGATTAACTGGGCTTGGCACTGTTATGGCTCCTGTCACCTGATCAGTTTACTGGGCTGAAGAAATTGTAGGAATGGAAAAGTACTGGTGCCTAATGATACCCTAACCTCACCCCCTGCCAAAATCCCTCCCAAGGACATTCTAGGCCTGTGCTCCCTAATTTGCTGTTAAGATTGGTGGCCATGGAAAACCCATCCCTTGTGATCCCCACTCATTTTACAGACATTGGCTGCGAGCTTCCCTGTGCCAGGCTGGGATTCAGAGGTGATTGGGATGGGGTCCCTGACCAAGGGAGCGCAGAGTGTGCTCGGGAGACACTTATCTAGAAAGTATAATACATGGTGATAAATGGGCTAGTAAGAAGTGATTAAAAGCTTAGGCATTTGGGAAATACTTTTAGTGTTGACTTTTGCTTTCTTAAACACACACATAGTATTTATAATATGCTAGGCACCACTCTACAGAAATATTAACTTATTAATTCTTCTAACAATCTCTGGAGGCAGACACTATTATTATCTTTATTCTATAGTTGAGGAAACTAAGGCCCAGAGAGGTTAAGTAACTTTCCCAAGGTCACACAGCTCATCAATGAAGAGCCAAGGTTTGAACTCACACCATTTGGCTCTAGAGTTCATGCCCTCAGCTATTACATATTGCCTTCCCTTTAAGCCAGTCCGTGGAAGATGAGTGGGATTTGGGCAGGTAGGGAAAAGGGGAATGGGTGAGATGAAGACATCAGGCAGAACATTCCAGACAAAGGGACAAGCTTGTCCAAGGGCACTGATGTTTGTCCCATGAGGAGAAACCCAGTGGTCAGAGAAGTGGGATAAGAAGGGGTGCCGTCTGGAGTGTAAGCACTGATCCTGGAGGGATGGCCAGAGAAAGAGGGCTGGCAAAGAGGGCCAAGAAGGAGCCCATGGAAGGAAAACCAGAGGAAGAGTCTCTCCAAAGGGGAGAAGGCAGAGAGATGATCGACAGTGCCAGCTGCTGCAGAAGTTCAAGCAAGGTGAGGAAGACCAAGCCATTCTTTTGGGGATTAGGAGGCCACTGCTGATCTCAGTGAACACAGGGTGGGTCAATCAGAGGACTACAGTTACATTGTAGATGATGAAGAGTTTCTGGGTGGAGAGAGTGGTGTGAATGTTTTTCTAGAAGTTTTATAGTAAAGGGAAAAGGGAGGAGAGAGGGAAAGGGAGGGAAGGAGAAGAAACAGAGTGGAATGGAAGGGAAGACAGGGAGCCCAGCTTAGAGGCAGATGGAGGAGCAGAGAGAGGTGGGGTTGGGGAGGCAGATGAGAGGAGTAAGACTGAGGTATAGACCTCTCCCTGGCACACCCTCAACCTGTGCGCTCTTTGGGGCATGGTGTCACTATTATTTCCTTCAGGAAGTGGAGCATAACATAAAAAGGTTCAGATGCAGATTTAATCCAGGGGGCTTTATAAGACATCCTAGATGGTGAGGACTTTGAGGGAAGACCTATGCGTCCCCAACAGAGTATCAGGCATGGAGCAGGTTCTTAGTGTGTTTGTCGAATGAATAAATGGGTCTTATTTACATTTTTATTGTGAATATTATAAAAAAAAGAACATGGCACTGATTTTAAAACACTTGGAAATACAGTCATAAAAAAACAAAAATTTTATGGCCTGCAAGTCATTTTAGGAAATGTTGCAAAGACATATATCCATCGTGCCTGAGGCCTTGAGGTAATAGGACCATTACAGAATTTCTCATTGGGTCATCAAAAAAGTTTCTGCTCTCATATTCCAGCTACTTTACAGACAGATTTTGTATTTTATGGAAGGTAGGAAAAATAAGTTGTTTCCGAAGCATGGGATATAGTTAAGGGTGTTAAGAAAATGTAAAACAATTTTACTAGTGTCTTGACTACTAATTGGGATAAATGTTTATTCTCAAAATGTTCCAGCATTATCTTTCTTCTTCCAGAAAGGTCAGGCACATGCCACTAAAAATACATTTAGTACATTTGGGAATATTTTTCAAGTGATTTATTGGGGTAATGTATGGACTATTTATTTAAATATATCTCTTATTTCCAGTAATGCTACAACCTCATTAGAAGCGACTTGGCTCATTGCTTAAACAAAATGATTTAGCTATTTAGGACCGCTCCTTTAAAAATAGGCTATTTTCCTCTAACAGTTTACCAGAATTGGGAATCTATTTTTAGAAAAGTACATGAGAATGGATAAGGTCATAGCCCTAAGCCTTAGGGAATTCCTCCAGAAGTTGTGTCTGTTGTATGTTCTAGTTCATTTTTCTCCCTTCCTGATTCTCTAGAGGGAAGGAATTCTCCACTTGAGGTGTGACGGCACGGCCACTTCTCTGGGGGATTGTGGAATCCTCTGGAGGGACTCTGTACTATATTCTCAGTGGCAGGCACCCAGCCAGTAATGTATTGAGCCTAATTTCAGCGGTGAAAAAGTGCTTATGCTCTTTGGGGACATGAGAACACTATTTGACATATTAGAAAATAAAATTTGCTAACTACTGAGTGTGCAATATATAATCCCCTCACTGTAGCTGATACTTGTGGCATATATGTACGTTATGAAGCAAAACAATAAAATGCATATGTGTGATCCTCTGGGAGCTGAAACATTGCTAATATTGTGGCATCAAAGTGTTCCTCCCTGTCTCGTTCCTCCGACCTCTGCCTCTCCCCACCATCCTGAATTTTGTGTTTACTATTCATCTGATAAAAAACTCTTCTATCACATATGTGTGTGTCCTCTTAAGGGGAGGGAGTGGGAGAGAGAGAGAAACAGAGAGACAGAGACAGCAGATGAATGGAAGGAGGGAGGGAGGGAGGAACACACACACACACACTCACACTCGAACAAAGAAAGAGAAAATAGTTTAAGGCCAGTATAGAAAATATATAAATTTCCTCAGGTGTTTTGTTCTAATGATCCAAATTCAACTCTCATAGGATGCTAAAATTGTTACTGTATTGAAAGATTTAAAAATGTATTAAATTCAGGTGGTGTGCATATGAGGAAACTGGCAGTTTCATTTATTGTTTGTAGAGTGTTAATTGTCTTCTTTCTTAAAAGTAATTTAGCGATATGTAATAAAAGTCTTGCAAAAAGAACAATTTACCAGGCAATTCCCCTTATAGGATTTTATTCTAAAGGAAGAATAGAATAAGTATTTGAAGATGTCTGTTTAAGGATGTTAACTGCAGAGTAACTGATGATAGCAAAAAAAAAAAAAAAAATCAGGAGAAATAATCTAAATGTCTGAAAGTTTTGGTTAAATAGCTATGTAGCAATTTAGAATGATGGAAGGATGTGCGTGTTATAGTTGAGTGGAAAAAACCCAGTTATATAATATGTATTTGGACCATCCTATATATAGGACCCTCCATTTTTATAAAAATAACTTCTATATATTCATGTGAAACATTATGGATGCAAATGTACTAAATTTTATAAGCAGTGACAAGATTTTAGGTGATTATTGTATCATTGCTTATCTGTATGTTTTGTTTTTCTCCAAGAATAATGTACTACTTATTTTGATAAAATAAAAAATAAATTGTTGCAGTCTATTTATTAAAGAGAAAGTTTGGACATTTTTGATACCGCCTATATTCTATTAGCCATGTGGGGATTATCTCAGATAATTTAAAATCATAGATTGATACTTGCTATGAAGACCTTTTCTCCCTTGCTGTGCTCTCTGGGGATGTCAACTGATTTTATATCAGACTAAAAAACAAATATAATTACACAACCCCCAAATGCATTCCACCGAACAAAAAGTCAAGCATTTGTAGTCTCCGTAATTGCAGATGCCCTGGCTCCAGTCTGTCAGCATGGAGCTCACATAGCACCACCAGCTAACTGCACCTCCCCAATGTTTTCCACGGGGTGGGTTAATATTTCTAACTCCATTTGTCATCACAACATCCCATGAGGTGGGGAGAGTATACAGTGGCAGGTATAGTAATTATCAAAGCTCCTTTTTTTTTTAATTTGGTAAAAGACTGGTCAAATATTTTCATTTTATAGTCCCTGGTCTCTTGGAGCCTTTGAAAATAATGGTCAGTAGTTCAGCAAGTTCATTAACTAATTCCCTTAAGGTTGGGGAATGTGTATTATCCGTACTTGCCGATTTACATATTGTACCATGTTTTTAAGTATTCCCTCACCTGGTTTATTTCAACATCTATATTTAAAAGTCTTCATTACTTTCTAATTATCTATGCTCCCTTTCTTTATTTTTCCTGTTAAAGACCAATTTAAAAGAGCAGCTCGGTATCTCTGCCACTCACAGTCATCATTAATTTCACTCCCCTTCTCATTTATTAGTCCAGCCACTTTATTGCCACGCTCCCTCCTCCCTGGCCCGTTTTCTTTGCCTCTAACCTCTTTGGCTGTATTAACTCATTCTGCTTTCTCTGCTGCTGCTCTTATCTTTCCTTGATGAGCCTTGGAAAGAGTTGGCACGTTCTTTTTTTTGACGTTTCCTCATCCTTTCTCTATTTCCTCAGTGGGTTTTCTTCCACCCTTAGATCTTTTTCAAGGTTCTTTGTCAAGCGGCTCCTTGCATTTTTTTATTCAAGGCATCCTGGGCCTTTGTGGCTTAACTGTGATTCGAAAACTTTGTGCCCTTGCCTGTAGTGCTATCTGGGTTTCTTAATTCACCCAAATTGGATTTCTGAAAATCGTTTGAACTTGGGCAAGTTCCTTAATGTTTTTAAATACAGAGATCGGGTCACATCACCTGGGCAGTGGTGTCTCCTGGTCAATAGTATCAAAGACCATTTACGGGAGAGACAGAATTGGTAGAGATGTGAGGTCACTGTTCGTGCCTTGGGAAGGATATAGACATTTTCAGACCCAAATTCTTCCTTGACAAAGAAGCTAAAGCGCTGTTGGTGTTCCAGGTTGTTGACATTGACCTTGGAGTCCTGGTGCAGAGAACACACCTTGGAAGGCAGCCAGCTTGCTGTTTAGAAAGGCGCAATTAATAAACGCTGGTCAGGAGTTCCTCTTTCTAGTTTATGTTAGTTAATGGAATGAGAACAAGTGTTAAATTTTACACTCATCAATTTAGACACATCCATCCACAGTATTCCTTCACTCTCTGTTTTTGATAGTGGACATGAGGATCTGCTGGTAAATATGTGATCTTGGGACAGCTTCCCTTCAAGTCTGCAGCAGCCATGCTGTTCAGGTCCCCCTCTAGGGACAACTTGCCACAAGGAGTGCAGTTAGCTGACAGCCTCCAGCTGTGAGAGTCTCCAGGACAGCTTCTGGCAAATGACTGGGCACAGTGTGGTGTGGTACCAGGGCCCACATTTTCTGGCCAGTGCAGGACTGCTCAATAGGTGATCTTTGCACCAGACTGTCCTTTTGGGCTGGCTAAGCTGTTCCCTGAGCTGCACTGCAGTATGAGACTCCTCCTACCTCATCTTCCTTCCTTCCCCCTCTCTTTGTCACAGATGTCAGACCTTCACTGAAGTCTTAAGGCTCTCCCTGCCTGCTCCTGCTTCTTCTCTCCTTTATCTTTCAGTAAATCTCTTGCACTTCTAATGTCATCTCAGCATCTGCTCTTGGAGGACCTGAACTGACATAAGAATTCAACCCCCCCTTTAACCTTGCTAACTCCTCCTGCCTCCCCCATCCATCCTGCCTGGTATGAGCTCAGCCATATACTCTTTTATGTTACTTTATGGAAAACTCAAATGCTACACAGTCACAGAATGATGCATTCCAGGCTAAACAAAGACAGAACTGGTGGTCATCTTCAGTTTGGGATTACTGTCTATATACCACTATTCTCATTCATTAATACGGATAATTGATCTTATTACAGTTTGATCAAATTGGACAGTTCCCAGGAAAAGAGCTTGTACTTAAACTGAGGCAGCACTAGGTGATGCTGCTGCCCCACACAACAGCTGCAGTCTGAGCTGGGCTTGGCCAGAGCCATCCTGGGCTGGGGGTCCTGTCTTTCCTTGGCTAGAGAGGGCCTACTGGTCTGTAATCCACTCCGGAAATCTGAAAAAGTAATTTCTGGAACTATGATTCTGGGCTCTAGAAGAATATGTTATTAAATCAATCTCTCTCAGAGCTTACTGAACATGTGTGTGTATATGTAGGAATTTCTGGGAATTCTTGAATTGATTCAGGAACTAACTGTGGTTGCTTTAATTTCTCTAAGCGTCCACCAGTTTATCTTACATAACTGCTCACACTTTTGGATCAACAGAACAACTGAAAGCTCAGCAACCCATACCTCCTGTCTCCAGATGTGGGAGAAGGATCAATCTGAGTGGTATTGACACCAAAGTCTTTATCTGGAGTTCCTCAAAAGAGTTGCATGTCCGGGCAACACTCACATGTGTTAGAAGAATAGAGAGACGCAGAATACAGGTACCCAGGCTTCTTCTATTATGCTTGGCGTCTTCTCTGCTGAATACAAAACAGGCATTTCCTGGGCCAGCTTTCTGCCTTTAACACTGCCATCTTGGATGCTCCCTCTCTGCCCCTTTATGTGCCTGGTCAGCAATCCGTAGACATAGCACCGGTCTTGTAAATCCTTATAGGCAAAGCTGCTGAGTGGGACTAAAAATTTAACTCTGCGATTCACCCTACCCCCTATCAGTGGTATCTGATCTACATGCACAATCCATTCTTCTAGCAGCTGGGTTGGCACATTGGTTAATCTGAGTTTTGAGAAGAAGTTACTTTCTCACACATGGGATGACTATTTGGTTGCACAGAAAATGCATTCATACTAACAGGAGTGAATTCATTCGTGTCTCCATTGGGGGATCGCTAGAACCACAACCATCAATCTACTCTTTACATTTCTCTAATATTGCCCAATCTTTTTCTGTCCCATTTTACACCAATAAAGGTTAGGAAATTTCCCAGAAGACTTCTGGCCCAGCACCTTACAGAGAGACATTAGCTGTATGTCACTGGGGTAATTTTTGAAAGATGGCCCTAATATTGCGGATAGGCTCCACAATCCAAGTGCAGTGCTACTCAAATTTACATGATTGTAAGGATACAGATTCACAGGTCTTTCTCCTGCAAATTCTGACCCAGTAGGTCTGGGGTACACTTGGGAATGTGTATTTGAAACAAGCAGCCCAGTGACTCTTATGATCAGGAAGTTCAGGACACACTGCCTCACTATATAAAATGGGTTCTAGCTATGAACTAGTATATGATTACATTCAGACTCAGCAGAAGCAGCAATGCAAAGAAAAGATCATAGAGATTTTAATAGCTAGAGAGAACCATCTGTAAGTCATGGGATGCCCTTACCAGGTAATTGGGCACCTAGGATCATTGTAGCCATCTGGAAGCTTCTGATAGAGAAAGCATTGGGGAATCTTTTATTAACATATTTAATGTGCTTGACTAAGGGGAAAAAGTATGGTAAGCCAGGAGGCCTTGTTAGTAATCTTTTGTAGTGCATGGCCAAGAAATAATGCTTTCTTTAGTTAGTTTAACCCTTGGCTGTCTTTCTCCAGGGAGAAGCCAGTGGACAAATACAAGGCTAAACAGTAAGCTCCCTAAAAGGGCTAGGGGTCCGTGGGACTCCACGGGCAGTGCCTGGGAGGAGTACAAGGAAAGCCACATGGAGCTCTGTCATGGAACAAGGTGATGGCTTCCACTAGAGAGCGCAGTCTGCCATGTTCCATCCCAGCCTGCATTTCTCCTCTGCTGGGGTCAGCCTTGAGAATCCCTGCAGACACCAGAATATTGACCCACCCAATGAGAGATCCCTCTACCCCTTGCTCATGGCTGAGGGTGAGTGCAGGTCTGCCTAGCTGAGGATTAACTAAGATAAAGTCGCGCAGAACCTTAGTCCAAAGCTGAAACTGGAACCATGTGCCTCAGAGGGTCACATGGAAACTCTGATCTGCAGGTTTTTCAGGCCACTTCTGTCACTCTGCATGCAGTCCGACATCACACCTGCACACCAAACCACAGTAGGTAAGATTCCAGTTTGCCCCCTCCCCAACAAAGTTGGCCACCCCGTGGGAAATTTTTTGTCTGGTAGCAACAGCTAAGTAAAAAGGCAACATTCTGTTCTTGTCTGCAGATAAATCATTCTGCGTCGAGGGCATCTTTTTGTTTTCTATCCCTGAAAGAGTCTGGGGGTGGCTTTTCTTTTCTTTTCTTTTGCCTTTTTCATAAATAAATATTTTAACTGGAAATTTCCAAGCGTATGACAGGCCTAGAATGTGAACTTGAATGTACTGTAATAGAAATCATCAGTTGCCATGGCGACGTGTTCCAAGAGCAGATCGCACCAAGTCACGTGAGAAGAGAGTGCTCAGTAATACTAACACATCAGAGAGCGAGGCCACTTAACCTCAATCGCTTCCAGCTATTGTGCAGAATGCAATTGAATTTATTCCTAATTTCTGCCAGTGCTAAGGAACAAAATTTCCCTGCAGATTTTAATCTTGCTCAGGCAGCCCCAGCCGGTGCTCAGACACTGTTCAGCACCAATATTCAGCTGGGCTACTCACCCACTTTACAGCTCTATTTTCTTATTCTTATTTTCAATAATAGCTTCTCTCTCCCTGCTGGATCCCGCACATCCCGCTGCCCTGGGGAGAACTGTCCTCTTCCTCCCCGAATGGCTGCATGGTTTCTCTGGCTCTGTCTGCTAATGCAAGGAACACAGCTTTCATAATAATACCGATTAAAAAATGATGGGTCTCCACTTTCAGCAGTAGTTTCCACCCATCCCCCCAACACCCCAAACCTGTTCTGAAATATAATTCCCACCAACTTTAGGCTGTACCTTGGAAGGCCACAATTAACAGCCGGTCATAATAAGGCAAACACATGGATCAGTGAATAATGGAATCAAAGTGTGTATTTTCAGCTCCTGTCACAGTCACTTCCCCCACATCCCCTCAACCAGGACAGCAATGTAGACGACCAGGAGGTACAGCTGCTGATCACAGAGCACTCATTTTGAGAGCTTATCAGTGCCTATGAAGGCTGATAAATCAGAGCCTCTCATATGGACAGTCTCAAGTTAGCAGTGTCATCGATCTCCCCTGCCCCTTTTAAGTTGTTTGTCTTATTCACTTCCAAAGATGATATCAGAGATGCCAAATGAGCCTTTGTTTTCTGTGCTCTTGTGCTGCCTAGGGTGAGTTGCTGTGTTGTTGCAGGGAGCTAGGAAGCATGCTTCTGGGGCTTAGCCCTTTGTTTCCAACCCAAGGTCACCTCTCCCCGTCAGCTCAGGTGTTGTCAGCACTCTGCCTGTGTTCCCAGGCAGGAGGCAGCATCTTTCCTCGCTGACAATCTTTGCGTGGCCCTAGCCCTCCAATGACCTCCCCCTTTTATGAATGTCACTTTTAAAAAGTCATAAAACCTGCTTGAATAGCTAAATGGAGACAATGCAGAGTCTGGTCCTCAGAAAGTCCACGTTGAAGGTCAAGCAAACAGAACTTTAAAAACATAGGGAGATTACTAGAAAGGTCTTTTGAGCAAAAAAAAGGTAGTTTCTGCAGCAACTTCCTTAAGCAGGTAGGCTCCTCTAATAAGGGCTAAAATGTAGTTGCAATCAGTTAGTACCAAGCCACTGTTCTAGCACTGTGCTGGAATAGGAAATGTGGAGAGAAGTCAAGAAGAGAGGAAATGGCAGTGTGACATTAGGACAGGCTGCTGGTGGTCGGAGCTGAGAGCTTGGTAACTATGGAAATCCTCTGGAGCCTGTGAGAGAAAAGCAGCCAGAGAGGAAATGAAGGGAAGTGCTGCAATGAATTTTATATCAGCAGTGTGACATTTGGATCTAGCATGAGAAAACCACACGCCAAGCTGTCAGTAGCGCACAGGGCTCTACACCCACCCTGCTGTAACGGAGCCTTTGCCAAACAGCCTCTCCCCACACCTGCCTGTCCCCAAAGCAAGGTGCCCTCAGGTAGAGCCAGCTCTCTGGCCCCTACTGGGGACTTTAAGCCAGCACAAGCTCCCTCTGGCTAGGATGGGGAAAAACTGGCCTTTAACTGTCTAATTAAATTGTCCAGCTATTCACAAAACTGCGTATATTTTCTAATCAAAATTAGTTTGGTTTATACTGGAACATCATTTCTACATTTACTAGTCTAAAATACTTGCTGACACTTTTACTAGAGCTGTTCAGTCCCTTAGTGCCTTGGAAGGTTTCAGGAGGATGTCTGATTTGCACTGAAGCAATGTCCCTTTGGACAGAGTGGCCTTCTGGGACATTTACCCACACAGGGGTAGATTTCAGGAGGCCACTGAGCCTCATGGCTTCCTATCAAAGAAAGATGGTGAGAGAATGCGGGGAAAAAGCAGAAGCATTTTATCCCTGGTGAATTTCATTAAAGGGAAGGACAATCTGTGCTATTATGCTAATACCGGCAATAGCAATTTTATTATGTTCGTTAATCTATAGTCAAGGAACAATATTATTACAATTCTTATAGCTTTTTGAAGTACTTTCATAACTGTTACCTTATTTCCACTGCATGGCAACCCTATGTCGGTGGATGCATGTTACAGATGAGAAGATTAGGGTCTAGAAAGGTTGGGCTAGGGCAAAACCACACAGAGTAAGGACAGATCTAGGTCTTAGAACACCTGGTCCAGTGCTCTTCCCACAGCCCATGATGCATTGGACAGGCTCAGGGCTTGGGAGCCTGCCATTCACTTCTGAGGGAAAGGGCCCAAAGGGGCTCTTTTCTGCACAATTTGCTAGATAGTTCTATGTTTGGAAAGAGCCAGCCCACAGGTTAGTGGATGTGGGTTGGTGTCTGAGCAGAGGGCCAGCCATCTGTGGGTTGAGCAGGAAGGGGCCAGTTGCTGCTGAACAAATTTGTTGTGGGTTCTGCTGGAGAGTTTTCCAGATTAAATAGCAGCAACCTGACCCAATCCAATCTTGTGTTTTGGGAAGTGTGGATTCTGGTGGCACACAGGAAGTCAGGTTTAGTTGTCCTTTATAAGAAGCCTGCTGTACAATCCTACCTCAGGAGCAGTGGGACTCAGAGGTTTTGACATAACCATGTTGACTCTGCCAAGATACAAACCACTGCACTTTCAGCTTCCAAGAAATGGAAGAAACAGACTTCTTTACCTTTTACTGTGCCACTCTTCCTTCCAGACGCCCTTCCCTACCCTGACCTTGGTAGTATAGGAATGGGATCAGGGATGGACTGATACTCAGGGATGTCTGGTAGACACATTACCTAGCAATAAAAAACAGAGTTTTAACACTGGTTGTTGGGATGAGGCTACATCAAAAGGGCTTGTTGGAAATGGCCCCATGAAAACATCCAGCTTGATGATTCCTTGGGGAAAAATTCCCTGTGCTATTCCAAGTTTCTATGGATCCTTGAATTGAACATCTATTCCAGAAAGTAACCTGAATGTGGCTTTGGTAATGTATGCCACGAGTTTTATTGGTAGTTTAAATGAATGGGAGGTACCATCGACATTTTGTTCTCTAGGGGCTGAGGATGCTACACATCCAACAATGAATGGACAGTCTGCACCATGAACTGTCCTTTCCCAAATGCCTATGATGCCCCACCCCTCAGTTTGGGAAAGGAGATTTGGAAGCATAGGTCTAGTGTCTTGAAGAAACATGAAGGCAGAAGACTTCCCCAGGACCTAAAGGAGATTCCCCAAAAGTTGGGAAGAGCAAATGGGGAGGAGGAAGAGGAGAACTAAAGTCTTGGAGTCCTGACTGCAGAGGAGACTTGCACCTCAAAATCTGACAATATGTCTGAGTGGCAAAACCTCAAAGTGAAATGCACATATGGTGCTTTGAGGTCAGGGTTTCTTCACCTTGGCATATTTGACATGATTCTTTGCTGTGGGGGCTGTCCCGTGCATTGTAAGATGTTTAGCAGCATTCCTACCTCTATCCACTACTCAATACCAGTAGCAGTGGCCCACCTCCCACCAGTCATGACAACTAAAAATGTCTCCTGACATTGCCAAATGTCTCTTGGAGGGAAAATTGTTCCCAGTTGAGAACCACTGTTCCAGGCCAGGGGTTGCAAACCCAATTGCCTATAGGAACCAGATGACGATGATGGCAAGGACAACAATAATAACAGCAGCAGTCATAATAGTTAACTCTTCTGTGGTGCTTACTGGGTGCCAGGTACCATTCTAATCATGTCCTGAGTTTTAATTTATTTAACCCTCCCTATTACTCTATAAAGTATGGATAACTTCATTTTACAGATTAGGAAACTGAGGCACAGAGAGACCAAGAAACTTGTCCAAGGTCACATACTAGTAAGTGGCAGGGCCCACACTGGAGCTCAGGCCATCTGCTCCCAGAGCCCATACTCTTCTCTGCTATGAGGCCTCACCAAGGCACCATCTTCCTTTATTTAAGCCAATTTTTTTGCCTCACCCATCAACTAAGGGAGAAAACTGCCACAACACACACTTTTTAAGGCTGTAGGAGTTTTATAGTCTCCATGATACAAACGTTTCTATATTTGACAAGCATTGCTCAAATGAGATGTGTTAAATTGACAAAAAGAGGTGGGCACTTTAAAGCATGCAGCAGTATGCGGGACCTTCCTCTGGGCTACACTGCCTCGTTTTCTGGCAGCACAAGGTTTTGGCTTCAGTGAAATACTGATAAAGATTGGGTGCACATCGAGAACTTACCATGATATCTGGTGCTCTCCCTCCCACCTCCTCTGTACTGGGGAGGCAAGCAAGGCAACAACAAACTGAGTGGTGGGTTCTGCTTGAATGAAAGAGGTCATGTCTCCTCGGGCATTCGCTACCAGGACTTGGTGGGCAGCAGGCTGCCAGGGAAAAGGGGAGATGCCTGTGGGCTCCCAATCTGCATGCTGCTGGTAACATATATGGAGACCATCCTTGGTAGGGTCCCTGGGTGCTGTAGCTTGATTATGACCCTCTGCCTGGATGACTGTCAACTTAATATTCCTCCACTTATTGTTTCACAGCCTGAATTCCTTGTCCTCACCCCACCTATGGGACATATTTGCAGAGCTCTCAAGACTGTCATAGATGCATAATTCGTGACTACATCATTGTTCTTCCAGCTCTTTTCCCAGCAACATTTTAACACTGACCTGGAGGTGTCTGGTAGGCAAGCTAAAATTTGGTCCTATGGCCTCAGTTCTCAGGCTTTCTCTTGAGAGGGTGATGAGATGCTATTTTGAGTTCGTAATTTTATGCTGAACAATTATCCTTAGAATTTAAATTTCAGCTAGAGTTTGAGAGGTACAGAAGTTATAGGAACTATGTCCACACTTTCATTATAGATTCTCCTCATTCCCAACCATTGTTAGAAAGATCTTCGACACTTCCCACGTTACATATGGTTTTTAATTCAGTAAAAATCATGCATGCCTCTTTTGAATATCATGGTTAGAAACAAACAGCAATTTTCAGAGTAATTCTCTTAAACATGATAGTGAACATTTTCCCAGGATAGAGAAGGACCTGGTTCCAAAACAAATAAAAAGAATTCAAGCAAAGCTGTCAATTCTAATCTTTTAATACCGAAGTTGGTCAATGGATTGCACTGCATTCCCAGCTTATATTCAACCATGTTTACCTTTCCCTCTGTGCCCGCTTACATACCAGAAAATTTATTAATTATTCACTACATTGCCAAATACCCTTCTTTATATACATTATCTCAATTCAATTAAAAAATACTCTCAAAGCTCATTAATTAAGTCAGATATAAATGAGAAGATCAGATATATTTAAAGACAACTAACTTCATGAGGCAACCTATGGTAGGTGATGGCCACATGGCACACTACCCTGGTTGTTCAGAGGGACTGAACACCTAAGCATGGGTACTTGTGAAGACTTTCACTGAGATTGCTTCCTCCTCCAGGAAGGTCTCCTAGATCCTTCTCTCATTTCCCTCCATCAGACTGAAGTAACTCTCCCATCCTAGAATTTTCATATCACTTTATTTCCCCTGCTACCTTGTACTAGAGTTATTTATTCATGTCCTATCTCCATATTAGAGGGAAATTAGAGAAGACTGTGTCTTTCCTTCATCTCTCTGTGGACACCATGACTAACACGGTTCATTACAGTCTTGTACACACAGGGTGTAGATACCCTTGAATGAATGAATGAATGAGTTGACTTGGGACTAGAGCTGAATCTTAATGGATAAGTAGGTTCAGACACTTCTCAGTAATAAATTAGTCACTATAAACTATAAATCATTCTGGCTGGCATCCTTCATAGACTCCTCACTGATATTTTTCTCTATCCATACTGAAAACGGAGCCATTTTCCTCCCCAGATCCCATTCCAACACTGGGCTAAACTGGCTTAGTAGCACGGTCTTTACTGACATCAAGACTTTATTGGGATAGGAAGTTGGCACTTTGTTGCAGAGATCCCATTACTACTCTGTAGGAGGCTGTCACTTCCCCCAAATGCACTACCTCTGGTGCCAATCTCTCGCTCACGCATTCTCCTCCTGACTGCTGGGAGCACATAGGCATGCTGCACGTCACCTGCTCCTCCGGCTTTTGACAATCTCCTTCCTTTGTTTCCAAATCCTAAGCAAATTGCTTGGTTGACAATCAAAGCCTGCTAACATCAAACAGCTGCTACAGACAGGTGTGTTCTACAGTTACCTGCTGTTTGCTTTCCTCAGCAGGGACTGATATGACAAACAAAACCGGGAGCTGGGTGCCAACTTTCAGAGTCACTCCTGAAAGCTCAACCTACTGTCTGTTTCTTTCGCTCTCCTGGCATTTTTTCAGACTTGGATATTCACCCTAAGCATAGCCTCCCCCAGTTCATCAGTGTGTGGCTGGGTGGGATGAGGTACATCCCCACCAATGCCCAAAGTTCTTTGCAGAAAGCTAGGAATTGCCGTGCCTGCATTGAAGCAAAGAGGTTGCACAGTTCTGGAACCCTTGATTTATAAAGGACACCCAATCTCCTTAAGATATTTTCCAGACTTTTCTTACTTGTTTGTGCGGTTATATGAGTGTTGCCTCCTGATTTCTGCTTTTAGCAGAAAAAGTCTCAGGCTCTGACCTTTGAAAGTTGCTCCAATCAACCTGGAGTGTGACTGGCCACTTAATCCCCAGTCACTGGAGGCTAGGAGGATGTGGCAGGTTAGAGGCAAAATGAATTCCCACTTTTTCCAATGTTTCTTCCTGTACTTTGGAAGTACAATGGTTATACTTCCAAAGCTACCAACCATTGTTTTCCACATTCTCTTTTATTTTCCAGGCGCTTTTACACCTAAGGTTCTGGAAATGATTTAAATTCTGCCAGGCAGAGGTGCCCAGGTGAAATGTGGAAGGTGACAATGAGTCAGAGCCCATGTTTTCTGGGGCCACTGTTTTCTCTGGCAGCACCATCGTGGCTCTGTGGGGATTTTCTGTGGCAGCTACAGATGGTGGCAGCTACCACTTCCTGACTGTACTGCCTCCTGATCATGGTGGCTTCCTGATCACAAATGAGGCAGCAGTCTCCCTGGTGGCCTGGTGTTCAGAGTCACTCCTGAAAGCTCAATCTAGTGTCTGTTTCCTTAGCTTTCCTGGCAATTTTGTAAGTCATTTAATACCCTGCTTTAACTTGCTAGAGTGAATTCTATTCCCTACGACTGACCCTTAATCAAAACAGAGGGCAATTGGGCTAGGACATTAATCCCCCACTGCTTAGCAGGGTGCGCTGAGGTAATCAGGCAGTCGGCAGGGGTCCTCCGCAGAGCCTCAGGCTGGATGGGCCACTGTTCTGCCAGGGAGGACCCCGTCTGCCTTTGTGCTTTGCTTGTGCCCTTCCTGCTGCTTGGGATATTCTTTGCTCCACCTCCACATTTCTCCTTTGAGGCCCATTCTGTTTCTTGAGCTGGAAGCAGATTTTCCTTCTCTGAATGCTATGAGTACTCAGCACACTTCTCTTATGAAATGATCACTTTCCACTCGTATTATTGTTACTTGTGTACATTTCTTATCTCTTGAACCAAACTGTCAGTCCTTTAAGAGCAGGCAAAGAGTCTGAATTGTTTTGGTAGGTCCTGAGAATCCCGGCACTGGGTGTGCTTTACAGGTGCGCGATGACATTCCTGACAGGAACAAATAAACAGAGGAAGGAACGTACACGTAGCTGTACTCCCGGCTAGGACGTGATGCACCATTTTTTCATCATTTTCCTTCTCATGGATTTGGAAGGCCTCACAAAGACCTCATGCCAGTTTAAATGATGGCACTGGAGCAGCAGCACTGCCAACAGAACTTTCTGTGGTGATGGAGATGTCCTATGTGTCCAGCGAAGTAGGTCCTAGCCACAGGCGACTACTGGGCACTTGAAATGTGGACACTGTGACTGAAGAACAGAATTTTAAATTTAAATCTTAGTAGCCACTGTGGCCAGTGCCTGCCATATTGGAGAGGCTGACATCAGAGCACATTCTAGTTTGGTGGGCACACAGGACCTCTGTACTAATTTCATTCTGTCATGGCAGGCCAGGACATGGTGTTTCTGGGCTGTCACATTGCCTTTCTGGCCCAGGATCAGGGCCTTATAGCTTGGGAGAAAGTAGAGGCTTCACAGGGAAGCTTTAAAAACAGGGGACTAGCTTTCAAATACCCTCTTCCCTAATTTCTAAAAGTAATCTGCCTATTCCTTGCACCCCTGAAGTTCTGACATGCTGGTGCAGGGCTGTGGCAGCATGGAGGTGGGATGTTGCCAGAAGGATGGTTGGCCATGTGTTGAATAGCCTCGTACTACAGATCAGCACTGAACGGACAGCTCCTTTTGGAAAGGATAATCAGTTTCTCATGAAGACACTTTCCCCCTCTGTGGCATAACCTATAGCAATCACATGTGGGTGCATCCAATTGAGCTGAATGTCAAGGATGCAAACAACTCCTGTGGGCATCCTGGACTGCTGTGGATAGGGTGACATCCCTGTCCTGGCCATGTTGCTAGCTCTCACTGCACACATAAAAGGGCATGATGCCAGGACAGAAATGGGATATTGATGCAAACATAGTATAGTACACATGCTCTGTGCACACATGTGGTCACCTGGAGGCAGAGTGGCCTCCTTTCATGAGGTTCTGAGGGTGCATGTGCAGGGCCCTTTTGTTAATAGTAATCTCTTTCATAGAATTCTTAGAGATCACCAACCATACTTTGGTCCACTCTAAGTGTTCATACTCTCATCTATAGAATTCAGCCCTCCCCATCACTCTTGATGTCCTGTGGCATAATGTAAGCCGGGGAGCTCTAGAAGAATCAGGTGCTCTGAGGGCCTTGGTCTATTCCTTTTCCATTGCTTATGAAGGTGGAAGCACCAAATATAATGACCAGGGAGTCAGAAAGAAATCTCACTACTTTTCTTTGCCTCAGTTCAAATCCACTGAAGATGAATGAATGTGCTGACTAGACAATTGCTTGCTATTGGAAAATGGCTGGGGGCGTGAGGAGGTGAATGAGAGTGACATGGGAAGGTTTGGCAGAGACAAGACACAACCAGAGAACCAGGAGAAAAAAAGCACAGTTAAATGTGGGCTCACATTCTAGCTGTGAGCCTTGGACAAGTTACTTGGTCTCTTGGAGCCTCCATTTCATTTCATGGGTTGGTGAGAGGTTGAAATGAGCTAACCCATGTGACAGTCCTCATAGAATGTTTGACAAATAGAACCAGAGGCATCTTCTGGTAAGGAGCCTCTGTGACCTGCACCTATTTACAACTTTTGGAGGTCAGCCAAGATTTGGGGAAGCACCAGGATGCTTGCTCACAGCCGTGACATCAGCATTCCAGGAGGAGAGCTCCACGGGATGAGCCAATTCCGATATAGCTGGCAGCGTACCATCAGTAACAATGAGATAATAGTTGAAATGCATACGGCCTTTATTATGAGCATTGACACTGATCTAACCATTTTCTGGGAAACCTCACAATAGTTCCATGATTGTGACTATTGTTATTTCCATCCTGTAGATGATGAAACTCCCAAGAGGTTAACTGACTTGCCCAAGGCCCCACTGCCTGTTTGTAACAGCTGGGATTCAAACCTAGGGAGTGGCTTGAGAGTCCACACTGTTAATCATTGCATCTCAGAGCACTGCTTTCAGCTGAATTCAACATAGTGGTGATGACCACAGCTAATGGTAACAATAGCAAAGCATCAGAAATGTTTAGCTCCTGAAAAATTTTATAGTGAAATTCATGTGATGCATGCTTTCATCCAGAATGCCTGTAATCTTTGGGAGGCTGAGGTAGAAGGATCGCTTGAGGCCAGAAGTTTGAGACCAGCCTGGGCGACACAGTGAGACCCTGTCTCTACAAAAAATAATTTAAAAAAATTACCCAGGCCTGGTGGCACGTGCCTATAGTTCTAGCTACTCAGGAGGTTGAGGTGGGAGGATTGCTTGAGTCCAGGAGTTTGAGGCTGCAGTGAGCTATGATTGGGCCACTGCACTCCAGCCTGTGCAACAGAGTGAGACTCTGTCTCTAAAAAAAATAAAAAATAGAAAAGTAACTGACCTTGCTGGGTTGGCCATAGAAGGCACATGCAGGAGACTGAGAGGCAGGAGAGCATTTCTTCCCTGTTCTGACCCTACTTCAGCCTCCCTGGGAAGGTCACATCCTTCCATGACTGCAGCTAGTGCTGGGCGGCTCCCCTAGTTCTCGATGGCTCTGGTAACACTATGTCCTTCCATTGCCTCTTCCACCCTAGGGCGAGTAACAGCTCCCTGCTGTTGCGAGTCACTGGACAACTTTCCTGCTTGTTCTCCTACCTCTGTACACTCCTTTGTCAGTAGCCTCTTCCTTAATTTCTCTTCATCTGTCCCTTTAGGGGTCACTGCTGTTTCTCCCTGGGGCCCTGAGTGATGCAGTGAAACTTATGAAGTTGCAGGTAGGGGGTTGCTTCACTTGTTGGTAAAGATTCTAGTGTGTCAACCAGAATAAATACTTGTTTGATAAAGGAGAAAGGAGTTGGCCTTCCCCAGCAGGAGAGGAGAAGAAACTTTGAAAGAAGATAGACTACTTACAGAGAGAAAAGGCAAGGGCTTGAAGTGAACGAGTTGGCGTTTTGGTGTAGACAAGTCTGATCTGTACAGCCAATTTTTAGACTTTAAAAAGTTAAATGAATCCTTCCTGGAGGCTTGTGCTTCCTGTCCCATCACTTGTTTGAAAAGAGAGCTACATCAAAGTCCCAGGCACCAGAATTCCCCAGAACCCAAACTTCACAGCCCTGCTGGGGGACACCTCAGATCCTTAATTAGGAGGATGAGAGGAGGTGAGCAAGGAACCCCCTTCTGCTTTAATTACTCCTGGCATAATATTCTTTTTAAAGCTTTACTAATTGAAATTAAACAGCTGTCACGTTTGCACGGAGACAAAAAGAATCCATTTTTCAGCTTTCTCTGATTTAATAGAGACTGACAGTCTGTGAGGAAACCAGAGGCAGTTTCACTCCCTTGACTACTGGGTCACCAGTGGCTGACTCGGAGCAAAACAAAGAGTGTTGAGGAGGTGAAGTTTTTCCTACTATAGCAGGAGCAACACCAGCCTGGAGTTCTCAGGACAAATGACACAATAAGTTAGTCTCATGGCCACTTTCACTAAAATGATCCAGTAGCCAACTCTTCAGTAGCCCAAGATTAACAAGATACCTACTACCATATGCTAGAAGGGGCTAGAAACAATCAAAGATGAAAGAAAAATGCCTGCCTACTGGATTGTTTGCTAGGTAAGTTCTTTTACAGGTAGTGAATGGTGGTTAAGGGGTGATTTTATCACCCTAGAAGCCAGATTAGTAAATGGATGCCGAAGGGAAAAGAAATTCTACAATGCACTTAAAGGTGCGCTGGGTGTTTTCAGAGAAGTTGTTTTATTCCATTCCTATGGCTACATGGGGACTCAGGTCTTAAGAAACAAACGAGACTTAGAGCTCGGGGGCCTAAGTTGTTGTGTGGTGAGGGTGATATGCATGAAGGGCTTGGGTAAAATCAGTGACCAGAACAGTTGGCCTTCCTCCCACCTCTCAGTCTCAATGCACAGAACACTGGCAGCAAGGCATCTACCTTCCAGGCAGAAAATCAGAAGTTTCTTCTCTGGATAAACTAAATGGCCCTAGTGACTAGACTTCCCTACACTAGAATTCTCTACCTAATAACCTTAAAGTGAAGACATTTGTTCATAAGTCCTGCTCCCACTCCCAAAGAAAATACCCCTGTCTAGAATCTCACATTTAAATAGAGTAACAGGCGAGGATTTTTGAGGAAAACCCCTGAAATGAAAGGAAACAAAAATAGACAAACAGAAAGAACAAACATGAAGGAAACAGGGATAATGTAGGGAACAGAAAAAAAAAAAAACTTAAAGAAACAACCTCTAGTTCCTATCTTTAGACAGATTTGAGAGCAATTGGAGAATAATAACGTGTTCTTAGAATTTAAAAATAGAATTTCTAAAATAAAAACTGCAGTGAAAGAGTTGAAAGATAACATCAAGAAAATCTCCCAGAAATTACAGCAAGAAGTAATAGAAAATATGAGAGAACAGATAAGAGACATAAAGGATAAATCTATCTAGAAGAGGTTGGCAATTAATGGTCCATGTGCCAAATCCAGCCCATGGCCTGTTTTTGTTAAGTCCTTAGCTAAGAATGTTTTTTCAATTTATAAAGGGTTGTATTTAAAAAAAAAAGAAGATGCTACAGAGACCATATGTGACCCACAAAGCCTAAAATGTTTAGTATCTGGCCCTTTACAAAAAAACATTTGCTTACTCCTGATTGTGAAGGTCCAACATCCAACGAATAGGAATTCTAGAAAGGGAGAAGAGATAAAAAGGAAAGAGGAAATTATTAGAGAAAATATATAAGAACAATTCCCAAAATTTAAGGACATGAATCTCAGGCTGAAAAGGTACATGGGGTATCCAGCACAATAAATGAAGACTGGGCCTTAACCAAATAATATCATTTGAAATTTCAGAACATCTGGGATTAAAGAAAAAGGGTCCTGAAAGTTTCCAGAGGGGATAGAAAAACAGGTCACTTATAGAGGCATCTTAATAGCTATGCTTGATGCTGGAAGAAAATGGAACAACATTCTGGTGGAAAGTAATTTTTAACTTTGAATTCTATACTTGGACAAATGTAGGGGATATTAATATAAAGACATTTCAGACATAAAAAAGACTTAGAAAATTTACCTTCCCAGTACCTGTGTTAGGGAGCACTAATCACAGGTGTGCTCCTCTAGAATGAGAGAGAGTAAACCAAGAGAGGAGATATGGGATCCAGGAAACAGATCCAACTCAAGAATGTGGTGAAGGGAACTCTTAGGACGTCAGCTGAGAGGAGGAATAGAGATTAACTGGTACAGACTGGAGCAAGAGAGAGAAAGAGAGCTCCAGGAAAAAAATAAAAGGGTGTGGTAGGCATCTTCTAAAGTGTCATCTGTGATCTCAGACTCCTGGTAGTCATTCGTTCTATTAATATAAGCCCCTCCTTTTGAGCTGGACCTAGTTACTTGCTTCTAATAAATAGAATATGATAAAAGTGATAGGGTGTTACTGCCAATATAAAGCTTAAATATGAGGGTTTAAAGAGACTCTGGCTGGCTGGGCCTGTAATCTCAGCACCTTGGGAGGCTGAGGTGGGAGGATCGCTTGAAGCTAGGAGTTTGAGACCAACCTGGGCAACATAGTGAGAATCTATCTCAGCAAAAAATAAAAAAATCAGCCAGGCATGGTGGTGCATGCCTGTAGTCCTAGCTACTTGGAGGGCTGAGAGAGGAGGATCAACTGAACTCAGGAGTTTGAGGCTGCAGTAAGCTATGACTGCACCATCACACTCCAGCCTGGGGGACACAGTGAGACCCTGTCTCTAATAAATAAATAAATAAATAGCCTCTGGCTTTCATCTTTCTCGCCCTCTCTTGCTTGGTCTTATGAAAGCCAGCTGCCACGTTGTGAGCTGCTCTGTGGAGAGGCCCATGTGACAAGAAACTGCAGGAGGACACTTGCCAAAGCCTCTGACGAGCTGAATCCTGCAAACAACCACTTGAGTGAGCTTGGAAGCGGATCTTCTCCTAGTTGAACCTCAAGATGACTACAGCCCTGGCTGACACCTTCACTGTAGCCTTGTGAGAGATCCTGAGTCAGAGGAACCAGCTAATCCAAGTCTGATTCCTTTCCCACAGAAATTGTGAGACAATAAATGCCCATTGTTTTAAACTGCAAAGTTTTGGGGCAATTATTAACAGTTACTCAGCCATAGATAACTAATACAAAGAGGTTGAGTGAAATCTGATACGATGGAGCATTTAGGGGAAGAGATTAAGGATAAGGAGATAACAAACTTTGCACATAAATAAAGAGCAAATAGAAATTTACAGAAAATTCCAAAGTTGCATTAGAAAGAAAACACAATCATAGGTCACTATTTGGCTCAACAGTGAATAGTATTGTTAATAACATAATCACACTGTTGTAAATATTGAATATATAACTAAAAAGAGAAGGGATATAAGGTGGAATGAGTTCTCATTTATCGTAGTATGAAGTCACTGGATAATTTCTAAAATTGCAAATAAAAATAGCAGTTTAAATACATTATGTATAAGTATGGAGGTAACTATTGAAGCAACAGCTAGAAGAATTGAATGTGGTTGCCTTTGTGGAGCAGAACAAGACAGCACACAGGAGAGGGGTAGGAAGGAGACTTTGCTTATATTACTTCAGTGTCAATTTGGCCATCTAGAGTGACATGGGAATACAAAGAAATGCTAAAATAAATATAAATTTAAATATTGAATACATAGACAAATTTTTTTTGAGACAGGGTCTTGCTCTGTTGCTTAGGGTAGAGTGCAGTGAAATAACGGTAGCTCACAGCAGCCTCAAACTCCTGGGCTCAAGCAATTCTCCTGCCTCTGTCTCCTGAGTAGCTGGGACTAAAGGTGCAAGCCATCATACCTGGCTAGTTTTTCTATTTTTCATAGAGATGGGGTTTTGCTATATTGTTCAGGTTGGTCTTGAACTCCTGGCCTCAAGTGATCCTCCTGCCTTGGTCTCCCAAAGGGCTAATATTACAGGCATGAGCTACCACGCCCAGCCTTACAATTAATAATATTATAATTATATTAAAAATATACAATACTCTTTATTGTAATTTCCATACAGCTGATTGATTCTCTCAGAATGTTTTCATTGATTTTTATGTATGTCAGAATTTACTTGTTCATCCATAATGTGGGTAACTTTGCTGAATCAGTTAACAGTTTTCAAATACTGGAAGAATATTTCCTCAATATTTTGTGCTATTTACAATGTAATGGCTACAGATACAATATGCTTTTAATTAATCTGGATTACTAATACTTTATAACTTTTAAAAATCTCTAGAAAATCAATAAAACAATAAATAAAACCCTGATTTGTAGTGTTTGCCAATTTCTATAGTGTAAATACCTCCACCACGGTCAATTTCAAATTACCAACATTATACCACCAAACATAGAGCCAGGAAGAAATGCACAGTAGACCACGAGATAGTATTTCCCACTTATTGATACAAGAGGCATAATCTCAGGCATAGATGATAGTAGAAAAATAGGAAGGAATGAAATTTGAATAATTATAGGTTGAGCATCCCTAATCTGAAAATCCGAAAACCAAACTGCTCTAAAATCCAAAACTTTTCGAGCCCCAACAAGATGTCACAAGTGGAAGATTCCACACCTGCCCTCATGTGATGGCTTGCAGTTAAAAGGCAGGAGTACAATGATAAAGATGACATTGCTAATGCTGTAGAAAAAGTGCCCATACATGGCATGATGAAAATGTGTGATGGGCTTATTGAAAAACTAAAGCAGCACATATTCAGAACAGAACAAGAAATCATGTCATTTTATAAAATCAAAGAGAGCCTCCTAAGACAAAAGCTGTTGTTAATGAGGCAGATGACTCTGGAGGAGATGTTTTAAAAAGCCATCCAGCAGAATGCCTCCGCATCCCTAGAGGACTCACTTTCTGGTCCCTCAACTGCTTCTGATGTCTCTTCTCTTCTAAAAAAATAAAATACAGTGTACAGTAAGCTTTTAATCAAAACACAGCATCGGAGGTGGAGACTGAAAGCCTGCAGTTGCTTGTTGCTGCTGTTGTTTGGCAGCTGGTGCAGGTTCTGGTGATGCTGCTGTGCTGCTTAGTTACCCTGAACACATTATTTCTTCACTGTATTAATGGTATGTCGGGGTATTTTACTATTAAGTATTTATATGTGAATAAGCATAAGAAAATGATTGTTTATTGGTAGCATACAAATTCAGAATCAGAAAGGAGGATGATGCCAAACAACCATAGATTGTCCACTCGGGTAGCTGAGATAGTGATACTTTTGCTTTCTGATAGTTCAATGTATACAAAGTTTGTTTCATGCAGAAAATTATTAAAAATATTGTATAAAATTACCTTCAGGCTATGAGTATAAGGTATATATAAAAACATAAATAAGTTTCATGTTTAGAAGGGTTCTATCCCCAAGATATCACATTATGTATATGTAAATATTCCAAAATCTGAAAAAATCCAAAATCTGAAACATTTCTGGTCCCAATCATTTCAGATAAGGGCTACTCAACTTGTATTACATTTGTTTTTCATTTGTTCTTATTTACTAGTATAGTTATATAATCTAATTGTTAATAATGTCTATGTTTAAAAATCAGCTCGCAAAAATTTAACAGGTGACTCTTGCAAGTTGTAATGAGTCAGCTCCGGCACACCACTATGATGAAGTATGCCACTTCTACGCCTGGCCCCTAAGATATGCAGCATAACCCTTCCTAGACTCTCTCTTCACTCACTGGCCAGCCCAATACAGAGAATCCAGTGGAGGACACCAAGAATGCCCCAGGGGACAGCAGAGCCTGGATCCCTGACTTACCAGGGAGATACCCAGAAGTGCCAGCCTACTAAAAATATCTACCTTAAACTTGGTATGAGCAAGAAATAAGGCTGGATGTGGTGGCTCATGCCTGTAATCCCAACACTTTGAGAGGCCAAGGGGGGAGGACTGCTTGAGGCCAGGAGTTCAAGACCAGCCTAGTCAACATAGTGAGACCTCATCTCTACAAAAATGTAAAAATTAGCAGAGTGTAGTGGTGTACACCTGTAGTCCTATCTACTTGGGAGGCTGAGGCAGGAGGATCACTTGAGCCCAGGAGTTGGAGGTTGGAGTGAGTTATGATTGAGCCACTGCACTCTAGCCTGAGCAAACAGAACAAGATCCTGTCAAAAATTTAAAAAAAGAAAAAATAAACTTTTGTCATGTCAAGTCTGAAATTTGAGGTTGTTATAGCAAAACCTATTATGACTAATGTGCTTTGCTAGAAATGTTAAAAATTAAAAATAAAATGAGAGATTCATTTAATGACAGTATTACAAATAACTCTATACACAGTGGTCAATACTAGAAATAATAGTAATGTTATTTATCATATCCAAGGCCAACCATTTGCAACATCATATTTAAAACTATTACTATTTAAAAATATTAAAAAGTATTACCCTTGCCTTCACATCTTGCTTTCTTTCACTAGTGATCTCTATTCTTTCCCTGTGTAAATCCAGGGCTTAAAAATATCTCAAAAACAATGTCTCTGATGTCAGAGCTTCACTTGTAGTGTATTAATTTACTTGACAAATGTTTGGGGCCAAAGGCCAGAATCACGCAGTTGTAGTTGAATTGATGCTATTGGTCAGAAGGCTTAAAAAAAATCCTTCAGCTTTAAGATAATGCTTGAAAGATCCTATTTTAACTGTAAGACTACTAGGTATTTAGGTCCACATCTGGATACAGAATCCTATCTGAATCAATTAGCCCCTAAAGCTAAAATCTGTGGTCTTTTCTCAGGGAATATTCTGACAATACCTACACTAAGCAGAAAGAATTACTGGGGAAAACCCTCAAAACACGCTTTAATGAAAATTAAGAAATGTCCAGCAAAAAAATCAATAGCGTCTACCAGAAAACAGATATGCTTTGAGAAAGAATTTTTCCCAGGTTGAAGGATTCTTAAAAATTTTTAAATATAAACATCTAATCCTCAAGATGAAGAGTTCTTTAAAATTTCAAATATCAACATCTAACCTAGTTTGTAAAACATTCCAGAAAGGAATGAAGGAAACACATTTCTACAGATGCCTTAGCCCCATGTTAATTTGCCAAACTTTCACTAGGCATCTACCATGTGCAAGGTACATACCAGGTGTGCTGAGTGGCACACAAACCTTCATGGAGGAGGTGGCATACAATTGCTATATGAGGAAAGGGAAAAAAGGCATCTTAGGCTTAGGATGTGGCCCTGACAAAGGGCATGGCATATTCGAGAATGGGGTAATTCACTTGGGGGTCAAATGACATGAAAGCCCCTCATGACATACTGAAGATTTTAAAAAAAATGATTAATTAATTATTTAAAATTAAGTAAAAGTTGTATATATTTATGGTATACAACACGATGCTCTTATATATGTATACATTGTGAAATGGCTAAATCAAGCTATTTAACATATACATACTTATTTTTGTGGTGAGAACATTTAAAATCTACTCTTTTAGCAATTTTCAAATATACAATGTGTTGTTACTAACTATAGTCACTATGAGGTACTGCTGAGGATTGTTGACTGTATTCTATATACAAGGAGGAGAGAATTACCGTAGGGCTTTTTGCTTACATTAGAAAGACAGTGCTTGGGCACTGGGAAAGGCCAAATCACACAGGGAAAGTCTGTAGGTGGAAGACAGTTGGGAGGCTCTTGCACTAGTCTAGGTGATAGTCGGGTCTGAAGCAGGACTGCAGGAACAGGAGGGAAGAGGCAGCCATGAAGGCGCAGGCGGGTATAGTCACAGGACTTGCTCACTGACTGAACATGTATGTATTGGGGGGCCGTGAGGAGGGGCTGCCCTGCAGAAGACCTCATGTCTGAAGCCTGTGGGAGCTGCTCTAGGGGGGAGCTTCTCTACTCCAGATGGGAAATGTGAGCGAGGAAACATGCGCTCAGTTTTGGAAACATTAAGAGAGGCCATTAGGCAGATCCAGATAGAGGTAGGACACTCAGGTGATGTGAGGTTTGAGGCTGGCATTCCAGAGAAGAACAGATGAGATACAGATTTGGAGTCATCAACAGAGAGGCAACAAGGGTAAAGAGCATTCATGGAGGAAGCAGGGAAGCAATGAACCAGGGGTAACAAAGGAAAAATAAGTTCTCAGTTGTCCATTTTCAGATAAGTCAATTTAACACACATTTGCTTAGTCTCTACTGTGTGCCAGGAGAGGATCCCAGGTGTTAGCTGTGCTGGAGTTCACAGTCTAGAAAGATCTCTAGCAAAAGCAGCCTTTGATTTAATTGAAACATTACCCAAAGTGGAAGCTTGGGGAGAAATTCAAGAAATGCATTTAAATCTGCCAACTTAGCAAATATTTTTTACAATTGCAATACTCCATGGTATTGCAAGATTGAATGTTCATGTATGACTGTTGGAAATGAACTGGCATAACTCTTTGGAAAGTAATTTGGAAATATATATATCGAGAGTCTTAAAAAGAATTATACTCTTTAAATCAGTAATTCCTCAGTCTATTCCAAAGGAACTAATTCCTAATTAAAAAAAAAATCTTTCTGTACAAAGATGTCCATCACAAAGTGTTTGTGATAAAAGTTTGAGAATTTAGCTTAGATGCCCAGCTAGAGTGGAGTGGTGTAGTAAATTATGACAAATCCGCTAGATGGAATATTAAGCAGCCATTAAAAATGATGTTTGAAAGAAGTTTGTTATTTATGTCATAATGTTCAATGGGAAAAAATGATATTCAGTATCATCACAAATGCATAAAATAAAACCAAAAGTCCATGAGTAGGAAAAAAAATGTCTAGAAGAAAACATACCACAATTTGAATAGTGTCTTTAGGCAGTTAGCTTGGTTTTCTCTTATTTGATCCATTCTTTTGCAATTTCCAAATTTTCTATATAAATACTTAATGACTATTTAATCACAAAAATAAGCTCTAACTAGCAAATACAGAATGAAGAATGAAGAAGACTTAGCTGAGACTTTTTGGAATTGAAAGGCATCAGAGAGGGCTCAGAGACAGTCCATGGGCACTTTTCTCCAGGCCTGGAGGAGTCAAGGAGGCCAGTGTTGCAGCCCTGTGGATCTGGTGCCCCAGGTTTTGCAGAGACATTCAGGGGACCCAGGGCTCTGAACAGATGGCCAGATGGTAATAATACATCCCTTGAGCTGTTTTTTCCACTTGTATTTTCCCCTGTTTGCTGTCTGCTTTAGGAAAGGTTAGATTACCTAGTAAAATTTCCCTCTGGACATCTTCACTACTGACTGTTCCCCAGAACTCTGTTTTCTGGGGATGGAGGCTTCCCCCCACTCCGTTTCCTGCAGCAGCTCCTCAGACTCAGCCAGCCCAGTGAGAGCACTGGTGGGGGAGGGTGGCAGGGAGCAAGCGATTGCTCTGAGACACACCAAAAGCCCATAAAGTCTGAAAGGTTAAGCAAAGACTGAGGCATGAAGAGTGAAAATTCTCCATTCAACAATAATCTCCCTCCCCTCATCTCTTCTTAAAATGGAAAGAAAGGGTGCAAGATGACATTAGGCACTTTAAAATATGCAAAATTAGGAGCTGGTGCAGACCTCATTAACACCCGCCTCCAACATCATTAAGATGTTTCCAAGAAAATTAATTGAGAGACTCATTAAAAATAAATTAAGAAAAATGTGTTGCAGAGCGCCTGCACTCAGCTCATAAATCACAGCTCAGAGCTCCGGCCCGCTGCTCCGGCAATTAACTCCAACCTATTTGTTTTATCCTGACTGTGAAAATTAGAAAGCAGACGTGGAGATTAGATTAGGGACGTCTGTCAAGCGGAACTTGGAGTGAATATTTTAGGATACAAAATGGAAACCAGAAAAACAAAGACAGCAGAGATTTCATTCTGAGGAGCTTGTCTTTGAAAAGTGACAGGCAGATGAAGGGTGTTGGAGGGAGGGTGTGGGGAAGGAACACATACTCTCAGGAGAAAGGAAGGGAGAGAGAAAAGAACAGACATTTAAACTATTCTGACCAGGAATTGCACAATACATTTGCATTATAAATATAAACAGTTACACATCTCAGGAAAGCTGGCGTTAAGACATAAAATAGATGTTTCTGATGATACTTGCATATGTCATACTTTAATGTTTAGACATATAGTCATTTGGTCTAATCACTCACAACAGTTACTGGTCTCCTGCAATATGTTATATATCAGTGATGACTACATGTCCCTCTATATGATGTGAAATATGCCATCCTCTTCCCTATATCTCTTATTTAATGACAAATAGCCAACAGTTATTGAGTAGCAGGCACTTTGCTAAGCTCAATCACATATGTCATCTCATTTAACTTCCATTAAGTCCAAAAAAGAAAACCACTTTACAAGATGTGGAAACTGAGGCTCAAAGTAAAGTGATGTGCATGGGAGTCACTCGGCCAGTAAATGTCAGAGTAGGGGCTATTAAACCTCAGACCAGTGCAGCCTTTAGCTTCTTTTCATTCAAAAGTATATCTTGGGTCACTATGTTTTTCAAACCTCAAACTAGAAAGCCTTTCTGTTCTTCCCTTCCTTCCTTTCTTTATCTCTTCCTTCCACAAATATTTATTGCATGCCTGCAATACGCCAGGCATGGTACCAGGTCTAGGGGGACATAATGGTGGCCTTGCTGAGTTTGGGCAGACAGGTGCTGGTTAAGTCACTGCAAACATGAAGGCTGCCGTAAAGAACACACTGCAAAGGAAACAGTGACTGTGACCATCACTCAGGTCATTTATTGAATGCATATTGTGTAACGGCACTGAGCACCCAGATGTTGGACTGCTGACTCTCCTACTTACCAGCTATGAGATGTAGGGTATGTTATTTAACCCCTCAGTTTCCACGTCTGTAAAATGGGGATAATACTAGTACTTACCTCAGAGGTTTTGTTTTGCTTTGTTTTGTTTTTGAAGACGAAATGAGAAAATCCGTGAGAAGCCCTTAGCAAAGTGCCTGGATCAGAGTAAGCACTGAGTAAATGTCAGCAGTTATTATTTAAAGGTGACATTTAAGTTGGCTCTTAAAGGAGCAGTAGGAATTCAATCAGAATTCTGTATCTGGGGACAGTTGAAGTCTTATGGGTGGTATTTAAAATTATTTGGATCTTTCAAATAAAAGGGGGAGTGGATAATCTTGGGCATCAATAAGAGGTAGGCCCGCTTGTCGTGATCCACAGCCTCACTGGGGTGGGGGATGCTGCTCCGAGCTATGAATGAGTGTGGAGTGTAGCAAGGTAAGAGGTGGGCAGCAGATTTGCTTGCTGTTCTCCAGAGCATCTCAAAGGCACTTGGGGAAAAACTTCTTGCACAAGGGAGAAAGATTAATGTAGAATTTCCACACCTCCTTCCTGCCTTGCCTAGGAAACTGGTGTGGATCAGTAGTTGGTGGATCAGCATCAGTAATCTTTGGAAATTCGGTGACAGTGCAGTAGATTGCATTTTATTTTTCACTCTGTTTTCATCTAGTTTTTAAAAGAGTGGGTATATTCTTGATTACAGGTCTGTTGGCCCATCCTTACTTACAAGGCTATAATAACCCAGAAGATGTCAATATCCAAGCTGATACTCAGCTGGATGTTCTGATATGGTCCTAACAGTTATGACCCGTGTTCCTTGTGACCATTGGTGACCGTGCTGCAACGAATTATTCAGTATCTTGAATACAAGACTAGACCAAAGTACAGTTTGAAATATATGAAACATGAGAATAAAATACTTCCTAGTTAATAGGTCACCTGGCCAAATCATAAGTGAGGACCAATAAGCTGGGTCCAGTGAGTACCCTGGACAGAAAAGGACTAAAGTTAGTAGACCTATCAAAGACATGCCAAGGAGGAGGGTGGGGGGCTGCCAGATGGTCACAGGCAGAAGGAACCTATCAGAGGATGAGGCTACAGGAATTACTCTCAGGAACTGCAAAGCTTATTCTGAAAGGAATACAATATTTGAAGGGAAACACATTGGAAAATTATTAGCTAACACTAGAAATTTCCTTCTTAAAAGTTCCTGTCTCTAGGTTAAAGCTTGGAAATCTATTGAAGGGCAAATACCTGGGAAGGATAACATTGTAAACCCTTAGCAGACAGGATGAATTTCATACCCTTTCCAGATGACAGATTTTGACAGTGGAAAGGAAGTAAACACAATGACCCTGGACAGCAGAAGAGAGGTACTGCGCTGAGCTCTCCAAAGCTCCAAAAAATAAAGCCAACCTACTTCAAAAATTTACCAAGGGCTGGGCTGTTGATGGCACCATTTGAGAAGTAGCGTCTTCAACTCTGTCCTCTCCTTGACCTCATGTCCAAATAAGTGCCATGTTCTGTGGATTCTGTTTCCTTCATGTCTTCTGTATTCACCTATCTCTTTCATCCCCCTCCACCATGCTTTGGCTATCTCATCTGGGCTCTTGCAACAGCCTCTTAGTGAGTTTCCTCTCCAGTCTCTCCTCCTCTACTCCACTGACTTACATTTTGTCATATAGCATAGATGAAATCATGCTACACCTTTACCCCAAGCCTTTGATGTCTAGAGAATAAAGTTCAAACTTCTCAACTTTGCCACCTGGAAGCTGGCCACAAGTGATCTTTTGGGGCATATCTCTCACTGTCTCCTCCTTTTCTAATTATATGCATTTTTGATTCTTGCCCAACCAGACTACTCACTATTCTCCAATCACACCCTGTACTTCCCTGTGCCTTTTACTCCCCCTGCCTGAGTTTATCTCTGCCTGAAAAATTTCTTCAAAGCCCAGCCCAAATGCTCATTTCCATAAAGCTTCTGCGACCTTGTCCTCTCCCCTGCCCCACCTCAGAGAGAAGGAATTTACTTTTAGAGTTCGCATAGTGTCTGCCAATACTTGTTGAATGACTGAATAAACTTGCTCATAGCAATTATCACATTGTCTCTTACATCTCAATTGGTTGCAACAAGTGCATTGGTCTGTCACCTCACTAGATCCCGGACTCTCTCAAGACATAAACCATGCCTTGTTTGTGTCCCTCACAGAAACTGTATCTTGCACATTTTAAGGGTTTCTTAAATTTTGTTATATTTTATTTACAACATAATTTAAGTGCTTTTATCCATTATTTTATTTGTTCTGAGTTTCTTATACAAACAAACATATAGTTCTGCTTTTAATAATAAATTAATGGTACCTATAGATTAATTTACTTGTAAGACACAGTGGTGGAGCTGAGGCCATCTCCCCAACTTCTGGTCCAATGTTCTTTGATCTTTTGTACCTATCTATATGGCAATATTCCTTAAAGCACTAGAACACTTCAGAATAGTTACTTAACTACCTAAAAGAAGATAGCTTACTGGAGAAGCAATATCTGAGCAGGATAAACCATATACTGTCCCCACAGTCCAAAAGACCCACACAAGGCAGATCAGCGCTTGTCGTGCACAAGATGCCTTGTTCTACTTAGTCTCTGAGGTCAAGCATCCCACCTTGGGTCATTCTTTTATCTCAGGACAGCAGGGAAATTAAGAAGTCAATAGCCTCTCACAAAACAGAAGCTCTTATTTAGATATAATCCTCTTCACATAGCCCATAGATGCTAAGTAGTAGTCCCATTTTGAGAAATCAGACTGGGTTGCTGATGAACAAATCATTACAGTTTGTTCTTTCACCTGAGACCACATGTGCATGTACACACACACACACACACACAGCAGTAATCTTCAGTTTTTCATGAGCCAAAGTGTTTCAAAGCTACTAATAAAATCTCTCTGAGATGCCCTGCCTAATTTCTTCCTATCAGTGCTGTATTTCCACTGACCATGGAGACTGCACCCTATGCTATGGAATCCATCCTCTCTGTCAAACTACATATTTTTATGCTTTATTATCCAACTGGATTGGCCAGGCTTTGTGAGCAGTGTCTGAGTATGCCCCTGGGAATTCTGTGGTTACTGGATTATTCTGGACTGTGGCTGTCTTTTAATACCTCATAGGTATTATCTAGTGTTTCCAGTGATAATAATTAGAGCAATTAGCATGGCCAGTAGCTTTGGACTGATTTATTCTCTTAAGCTCATATGCAGGTAGGAAAGATTTAACTGCCCTGGTTCTGTCAGGGTCCAAATGGTGCCTAGGCTTCCTGCTTAGTCAAGCATTTCTGGGGTTAATTTTCATTAAAATGACCCTGACACTAATGACAAGTGACTGTTTCTGCCCCCATTTGCAATTTTATAATAATGTCCTTTTGTTTGCTTCTCACTAAAGGATACAGAGACATTGCCGAAAGCTTACATTTGTCCCCATTACATTTCATGTGTAATTTTAATTTCCGAATTGTTTCCTTATAAGAACCTTGTCTCTCTCTTAGAATACAAAATTTTTGAGGGCAAAAACTATGTTGTTTTGGTAACTAGTACAGTAGGGAGTTGAAATGATAAAACAAATAAACAAACAAATAATTCCACATCTGAGCTAACAATATTCCAGGGATTCACAAAGAAGCATTTGGATTTAAATCTGGCCACAACATGTCACGAGAGACCTTTTGTGAGTTCCTTAACCCCTTGATCTATATCAGCAAAAATAGGGATAATAATGCTCACTTAAAAAGGTTTTAGTGAAGATGAGATGAGAAAAATTTTTATGAAAGTACCTAGCAGTGCTCGGATGGTCAAATGCATCTGAGCATATTATCATATTACCAGATAGCCAAGACCTAATCAAAGAACCCACCCTCCCTAAATGCCCATGAAAATGTAACTAAACCAAGAAGAATTTAATATATTTCTTTTATGCCCCTCTGCCTGATTTCATTTTAGTACAAAATCATTTGAACTAAAAAAAAACCCTATAAAATTTAGTGTTTTTAGGAATTATAAAGACTATTTAGCTTAACTTTCTCATTTAATAGGCAAAGAAACTGAGATTCAGAGAAGTTAACTTCAAGGTTATATGGCTAAAAATTAGCACAGGCTGATTTCCCTTACATCTTACACACACAATAGTCTGCACTGTTATTTTGAAAGATGTATTAAAGAACTGATCTTTCCTCTTGAGTCTCAGGTGAGAATGACTGATGACAGCAATTCACCTTGAATTTTTTTATAACTTTTTGTTACCCTTCCAATGATTAAAGGAACACATGCTCATTCTAGAAAATTTGGAAGAAAATTATAAAAAGGAAAATTAAAATTACCTACAGTCCATCACCCAGTGATACATAATTTTAATATTTTAGTATATTTAATAAAATTGGGATGATTCCATATATGTTTTTGTACTTGAGTTTTTTAAATTTGACATTATTCTATAGACATTTCCCACGTATCATTAAACAGTCTTTCAAAATACGATTTTAAAGGGCTATATAGTGTTCTTCCATGTGGATTGATCATAGCTCAAGAGGCAGAATGGTGTGCCATTAACAGTCAGACAGACATGGGATGGAATCCCAGCCCTACCTCTTAACAGCTGGGTAATGCAAAACCAGCTACTTATCCTCATTAAGCCTCAGTCCTCACATCTGCAAAATATTGATAATACTCACCACATGTGGTTTCTATTCAGGTTAATTGATGTAGCGTATAAATGTACTTAGCATTGTGCTCACACACAGTGAGCACTCAATAAATGGTAGCTATTTATTATTGTTATTATTTTATCACATTCTTATTATTGGACATTTAGGTTGTTTCCAGTTATAAACAAACACCAGGTGAAATATCTTCCTCATAGCCACTGGTGTAACCTATCTGAAATATATATCTGTTATGGTTACTCCTGTGCTTAGTATCTTCTATAGCCCTCTATCAAAGGTATTCAAACTTTCTTTTCATCAGGGGAAGGCTTCTGCTAAATATCTTAAGTAAAACTTCCCTGGGGACTTGGGTTGGGCTGGGGGTGGGGTTCAGAGCCTGCACTAATTCCTACCCCTGCTCCCCTCCTTGGTGACATAGGCTCCTAAAGAGAAACACTCTCCTCTGAGAAACACTAAGGATTCTCTGAACACACTGGGGGAAACTCTGATCTACTGGGTAAGGAGGGAAGCTCCCGAACATGGTATACTATATCTCTAAACTGTTTGTTCCTAAAAGACCCCAATGTCATTTATTTTATTATGACTCTGTTTATGTTGTGGCTTCTGTCTGGAATGTCCTTAACTCCCATCTTCCTGAGGCCAACACCTACAACTGGCTCAGTCAGCGCATCACTTCATCTAGGAGGCCATCCCTGCCTTGGGCTGGTGAGATACTCCTCTTCTCTGTTCCCGGGATACCCAGTCAAGTTCTCTACCATGGTGGGTCCCATGTCCCCCTGGTGTTCTGGACTGTGAGCTCTCAGAGGACAGAGACTATTATCTTACTGACAGTTGTATTCCCAGTCCCCAGGACAGTGTTCAGTACTGGTAAATGTTCACTAAAACTATTTGTTAAATCCATAAACTTATAAATACATTTTGGAGGGCCTGTCTACTTATTTCCTTAGGATAGTTTGTAGAAGCAGGATTACTGGGTCAAAAAAGATGCACATTTCCAGGCCTCTTGATGCACTCTTAGTAAGATTTATTGCAAAAATTTCTAAGACATTCATTTGAAAAATGACTGTCTCTGTCATGTCCATTAATGTTTGCTATTTGTGTTTGGGAGCATAGCAAAAAATGACAATTTTTGAACCACAAGAATTGGCTTTTTTGTGGTGCCAGATTTGGTTGAGGTAGACAGAGGTATCAGCACTTGGGTTGAGCAGTACAGATTGGGGCCCTAAAAAATGTTCCTGTCCAACAGCACGTTACAAGATGACTGGAGATACACACTGCTAAAGGATGGTGTCTTTAGCCACTTTTCATCCGTGTAATTTCTCTGAGCCTATTTTCTCATCTGTAAATGGGTTTAATGATACCTCTTAGGGAGTCATGTGATGACTGAATTGAATCAAATGGGCTGACACATAAAATCCTAATACACACATTTGTGTGCTTTTACAAATGTTAATGAGGAGAGCTAGGCACAGGGGAGTTGAATAATCTGGACTGAACTAAGAGAACAGAGTACCAAGTTTAGAAAGCATTTAAACTGATCTCTTTGATTGGCTTTGCTTTTCCTAAAATCCCATAATGTCCACATACAAACTATTAGGATGTAACCAGGCTATCCCATGTTATCACATGAAAGATAGAGAAACCACAACTATAAAAAATCTTACATTTTGAGGGTAAGTTGAATCAACTGAAATGGCTCTATGACACTTTAAAATATTACACTCAATCTTATGGTTTTCGTTACTCATATGTCCATGACTTCAAAAATCCAAATCTCTAGCCCAGAACTCTCCTGAGTTGACTCATATAGCCAACTGCCTGGATGACCCAGGCATGGTAAACTGAGGGTGCTCAAACCTGGATCCAGGACCTGCTCTCTCCCATATCTGTCCAAATTGCTCTTCCTGCTGTCTTCCTATCTCATCACTACCCAATTTGTCACCTCAAGCCAAAAACTTAGGAGTCAGCACCATCAACTTTTTCCCTATTCTCACCCTCACGTCTAATTAGTCAGCCCAAACCCTGTTGTTCTAACGCCTTAAGATCTCTCACGCTCATCCTATCTTCTCTGTGACTGTCACTACCCTGGGCCAGCCCCTCATTGTTTCTTTCCTGGATGGCTTCAGTAACCTTCTGATTAGTCTCCTGGATTCTGGTCTTGCTCCCTCCATCCTATCACTCACAGCCCTGTCATAAGCATACAATCAATCTGGATGAAAGGAAGCTGTAAACGGCAATAGATATCAATGTCTTCAAATCATGTTCTTTAAAAAATATGATGTCATAGGTTAAGACATAATCAGTTAAACATAGTTCTCCTGGAGACAGGTTGACTGCTCGGCATGAGAATCAAATGAAATATAACAATGAACGATGTATTGGTTCAGTTGAAATAATACTCATGGTGAACTGACGTTTATTGGATTGTGCAGAGATGATGTGAGGTAATGCTGGAAGGGCATGGTTGATTAAGATGAACTTCTCCAGCATCTCGAGGGCCACATGGTCTTTGTGAACATGGAAGAGAGAGGATCATTTAATGAAGTCTATCATAGTTTGATAATTCCAGGAGCCAAAGTCACAACCAACAGGAACAAACTTTCTCCCCTAAAAATGATAAGTACATTGTTACAGTGGCTAAAGGAGGCTTCTTCAGTTTCATGACCACAATGAACCCCCAAATATGAGGGGCTTTAAATGAGATTACCAGTGCCTCAACCCTCTGACACATCTCCTGCCTGCAGTTAGAAAGGGGAGAATGGTCTAAGTTTAGCATGTTCAGAGAGAATGGCATTGAGTATAAAATGGAATGAAGTCTGAAGATTGGAAAAAGGCTAATAAGACTAGCAAACAAGTAGAGATGAGACATGATATTTTAGATTAGTGTCTCTCAAACTATGTGTGGTAAAGACCAGTTTAACTGTCCCAATCATCATGGACTAATATTTTTGTAAAACACAATAAAATTAACATTGAAAAAATAGAATATAAAAAATATAAAATATAAGGCCTATTTTCAACAACTAGATTATACAGATATAAAATTACTGTCAAGCTGCTGTAAAATTTTCTAAATGCTCATTCTTAATTTTTGTATTTATCTTATCACAAACCAGTAACAAACAGTTCACAGAGAGGAACTGGTCCATGGACCACACTTTGAGTAGCACTGCTTTAAAGAATTTGTTAAAAGATACATGGGGGCCAGGCATGGTGGCTCAGGCCTGTAATCCTAGCACTCTGGGAGGCCAAGGCGGGTGGATCACTCAAGGTCAGGAGTTTGAAACCAGCCTGAGCAAGAGCGAGACCCGTCTCTACTAAAAATAGAAAGAAATTAATTGGCCAACTAAAAATATATAGAAAAAATTAGCCGGGTATGGTGGCGCATGCCTGTAGTCCCAGCTACTCGAGAGGCTGAAGCAAAAGGATCTCTTGAGCCCAGGAGTTTGAGGTTGCTGTGAGCTAGGCTGACGCCTCGGCGCAACAAAGTGAGACTTTGTCTCAAAAAAAAAAGATACATGGGAAAGATTTTTCTCACAAAGATAGTCTCTTGGGAAGACATCAATCTGTTAATTGATATTCATGTATCTTTCCTCCAAATACTGAAACATTTTGGCTGTTCAGGTCTTATAGAACTTCCATCTCCAGTCAGGCTAAGTTGAGACTATTGCCATGAAAACATACATATCAAACTGATGAGCCCCAAGTCAACCTCTAGAAAAACAGTGGTTGTATGGATTAAAAACCCTCATCGGAGAACATATAAGCTGTGACTATAATGTTCACTGTATTGTTTAGTAATGGATTTTTCAGTCAATCAACCTTAAGAATGTTCCTCCATCCCAACCAGATCTCTATCAATTATCATGATGTCTGATTTGATAGGCTGATAGTCACAGCAATAGAAACCCTAGTGATAGGGCAGGTTCCTTTAGCCTCTATTGAACAATAAATATCCATCAAGCACAAGCTATATGCAGGCTTCTTTCTGTCCTTATTCTAAATACAAGGGCAAGTGTCTCTCTCTGGAAAAGATATGCATAGGCTGTGATTAAACAACAGATGGAAGATCTCCGATTCTAAAGATCCACTACTGTGTTAGGTTAAAAGGGCTAAGAAGTATTGATGAAGCAGGGCTAGTCAAAAGAAAAAAATGGACAGAGATATTTATTACCCACCTCTTAAAATCTTGTTCACAGATAAGCTGTCCTCATTCTGTGCCTCAAAACCCCATTACAATATACATTTAATGTGACTCTCATGGGCTGTTTCTCATTACGGCCAATGGTGAAACGATGATTAGTGGTAACTTTAGAAATAAAGAAATGGATATAAAGCACGAAGAGGATAAGAATTAATTTATATATCAAACAATAATTTGAGAGGACTGACATGAAGAGGTTAGAGTAGAGAAGACTTGGAGGAGATAGCCTTCAAGAGGTGAAAAACAGAAATCCTGTGGAAGTGAGAGTTTAGGTCAGCAGACACACATGGAACATGCTCTAAGCATTGAGGATGCAAAGTTAACAAAATAGTGTCTCTGTTTCTATGCTCTGGTATCAGAGGCAGACATGTATACAAATGACTGCAAAATGGTGGGAGATACGCAGCAACAGGAACTTGTACAAGGTACAGATGTACAGATGAGAGAGTAATTAACTCTATCAGGTAGAATTGTAAGAAAATATAAAAACTTACAAAGCCATTTATATCGGTAAAGTGACTCTCAAAATGTTAAGGTAAATCATTTCTACAAATTGCCAAAGGGAAAACTAAGGTCTCATTTATCTTAAGTATGCACATAAACCTCCCACTGGTAAGGATTTATTAATAGGTTAAACACTCTTCATCAGGATAATTCTCTTCAAAAATTATACACATCATACCAACACCCCTAACCCTAACCCTAACCCTAACCCAAAACTACCTCACAAAATTCTTATTCAAGTAGAATCAAGTCTCTGGGAAAGAACTATTTGGAGTGAGTGCTGGAGGGATCCACAAAAAGGCAAAAAATAACAAATGAAAAGAATGAGTTCTACTTGGCTTACCTTCAGAAGAGACGGTCATCCTACATCCTTGTTGGGCTCTCATACTTTTAGATTTGCTTAACAAATATGCAACAGATAAATGTTTTAAACAGATTGAATGGGATAGAGAATCTTTATGGCTGGTTGGTAACAAAAAGAATGAATGATAACCAATACTAATGCCCTTCATTACTTCTTTTTTTTATAACAACTTTATTGGTATATAATTCACACACCATGGAATTCAACCCTTTAAAGTGTAAAATTCAATGGTTTTTAGTATATGTACACAGTTGTATAACCATCACCACTCTCTAATTTTAGAATACTTTTATCATCCCTCAAAGAAATCTTATACCCACTAGCAGTCATTGTCCCTTCTCTCCTTTCCCCAGCCCCTGGTAACCCTCTATCTTTATGGATTTGCCTATTCTAAACATTTCATATAACTGGAATCATACAACATATGCCTTTCGTGTCTGGCTTCCTTAACTCAGCATGATATTTTCAAGGCTTATCTATGTTGTAACAGGTATCAGTACTTCATTCCTTTTCATGGCCAAATAACATTCCTGGTATGGACCTACTACACTTTGTTCATCAGTTAATTGACATTTGGGTTGTTTTCACTTTTGGCTACTATGAATAATTGTGCTACGAGGTTTCATATACAAGTTCTTGTGTAGACATATATTTTCAATTCTCTTGGGTACATACCTAAGAGTAGAATTGTTGGGTCATTTGGTAACCATACATTTAATATGTTGAGAAACTGCCACACTGTTTTCCAAAGTGACTGCACCATTTTAATGTATCAAGGTTTGAATTTCTTCACATCCTCATCAGTACTTGTTGTTGTTTGTCTTTTTTATTTTAGCCATCCTAGTGGGTATGAAGTGGTATCTCATTGTGGTTTTGATTTGTATTTCCCTAATGACTAATGATGCTGACCATGTTTTTATGTGCATGTTGACTGGATATCTTCACTGGAGAAATTTTTCTCCAAATATTTTGCCTATTTTTAAATTGGATTATTTGTCTTTTTATTGTTGAGTTGTAATGGTTCTTCATATATTCTGGATATAAGTTCTTTATCAGATAGATTATTTGCAAATATTTTCTCCCATTCTGTGTGTTGTATTTTCACTTTCTTGACGGTGAACTATCAAGCACAAAAGTTAATTTTGATGAAGTCCAATTTGTCTGTTTTTCTTTTGCTGCTCATACTTTTTGGTGTCAGACCTAAGAAACCACTGTCTAATCTGGAGTCAGGATTTACTCTGTATTTTCTTCTGAGATCTATAGTTTTAGCTCTTACATTTAGGTCTATGATCTATTTTTAGTTAATTTTTTTATATGGTGTGCCTTTTGCATGTGAATATCTAGTCATTCAAACCCCATTTGTTGATTGGATTATTCTTTCCTCATTGAATTGTCATGGCACCCCTTTTGAAAATCAATTGATTTTAACATAAGGGGAAACTTCTTGACTCTAATTTCTATTCCAATTATATATTCTTGTCTATTTTATACCATTACCACACCCTCTTGGTAACTGTACCTTTGTAGTAGTTTGGAAATAAGGAAGTGTGAGTTCTCTAACTTTCTTCTTTTTCAAGATTGTTTTGGCTATTCTGGGTTCCTTGCATTTTCATATGCATCTTAGGATCAGTTTACCAATTCCTGAAATCAGGCCTCTGAGGTTTTGATAGGAATTGTGTTGAATATGTAGATCAGTTTGGGAAGTATTGCCATCTTGACAGTATTAAGTCTGCCAATCCATGACCATCAGATGTCTTTCCATTTATTTAGGTCTTTAATTTCTTTCAAAATGTTTTGTAGTTTTCAGTTACCCATCTTGTACTTCTGTCATTAAATTTATCCCAAGTATTTTATTTTTTAAATACTATTATAAACTGAATTGTTTTCTTAATTTCACTTGTGGATTGTTCATTGCTAGTATATATAAATACAACTGCTTTTTTTTTTTTTGAGACAGAGTCTTGCTCTGTTTCCTGGGATAGAGTGCAGTGGCATCATCATAGCTCACTGCAACCTCAAACTCCTGGGCTCAAATGATCCTCCTGCCTCAGCCTCCCATGTAGCTAGGACTACAAGTATGTACCACCACACCTCGCTAACTTTTAAAATTTCTTATAGAGATAGGGTCTCACTATGTTGCTCAGGCTTATCTTGAACTCCTGGCCTTAAGTAATGCTCCCACCTCAGCCTCCTAAAGTGTTAGGATTACAGGCATGAGCCACGGCACCTGGTCGATTTTTGCCTATTGATATTGTATCCTGCAACATTGCTGAACTTGTTCACTAGTTGTAAGAGTTGCTTTCTTAATATATTATTTTAGGATTTTCTATATACAAGATCATGCCATCTGAAAATAAAGATAGTTTCCTTCTTCCTTTCCAATCTGGATGCTTTTAATTTTTTTTTTCTTGCCTGATTGCCCTTGCTAAACCTGCAATACAGTGTTGAATAGAAATGAGAGTGGATGTCTTATTTTATTGCTGATCTTAGGGGGTAAGCATGTAGTCTTTCACCACTAAGTATGGAGGTAGCTTTGGGGTTTTTATAGATGCCCTTTTTCAGGTTGAGCAGTTTTTCTTCTATTCCTAGTTTGTTGAATGTTTTTATCATGAAAGAGTGTTAGATTTTGTCAAATGCTTTTTCTGCTATTTCTGTTTTTCAATTTAAAAATTGCATTGCTTAAGCCTGGCTTTTCCAGGATGACAAATCGTGTACCTAATGAACTTGTGAATTTAGATGAAAAGGATAAGAAACACAATGTTACTAGTGTGCTTTAGTTTCTATTGGCTACATTTAACAAGTTACTGCAAGAAAAAGAGAGCTCAAGAAAGAACTTGCTAGTCTGTTAACAGGATTGAAAAATGCAACTATTTTTAATTTCCAGCTAGCAAAAGATAAAATTGAGAAATGCTTTTAGTTAATAAGGCTGACTTAAAAAAAGAGTCTCATACCCTAAACCTAATCAAGACTAAGGCCATCATTCCTTCTGCTGAATCTCTGAATTGATTTGGTAGTGTCCACTAAATGCTTTCAGTTGGACAAGGTGACAGAGAGAAACAAGCAAGGATTGAATGGACCATAACATGGCTATATAAGCTTCTGCTGGGAAGTTGTACACATCACTTTTGCCTACATTTTATTGGTAAAATAAAGTCTGTCACCAAGCTTGATGTTGGATAGTCATCTCATATGGACAGGTACTGAAAATAAAATGAAAATGAGTGATAAGTATAATACTCTCATAGGAAAGGGCAGCAAATAATCAAGAATAGTAATAAAATCTTCCACTGCCTGCTTTTTTGGTGATAAATATTTATTCTCCCCTTTTATATGCAAAATACTTTCACCTCTTCTCTAAAGAAGACATCCCAAAGTCTCATTCCATCATATTTCAAACTCAAAGCACTGGATCTCATGTGACTCCTCTTGATCTGGACATTTATGAACTAAAAAGCCATTTTACTTGTCCCCACATGCCCAATACATAGTGGAAGAGGAACAGGGTAATTATCATACACACTCTCATTTAGAAAGGGAAAGAATGAAAATCATAGAGCAGTCACTGATTCACAGCAATTTTGAAATCTTTGGAGTATGATATGGTAGGGGCTCCCCAGAGGTAGGAGTTGTTTTTTAATTAGGCTGTGGTTCTGCTCTCTGGGGAAGCTTCCCATTTGGTTGTCCTCTATGGCTCTGGGAGTTACTTTTCTCTCATTATCCTCCTTGGCCCCATCGGAGAAAGGCATTGCAAAATATGCTCTCCGTTGTGGCTCAGCCTGCTTCCTACAAAAGACTGCGAGAGTTCCAAGGTCATTCTTGTCTCAAAATGTCATTTTTTTTTAAATCTCTTGCTCTTTGGGGAGTGCTGCAATCTTAACAATATTAAGTCTTCCAATCCATGACCATGGGATGTATTTCCATTTATTTAGGTCTTTAACTTCTTTCAAAATGTTTTGTTGGCATTACATCTCTTTCAAAACTGTAGTTGGCTTTGTATCTACTTGATCCTGGCCAACTCTATATATCAATAACAAGTTGCTCACTTCTTTTGAGACATGCTTCCCTTTAGACTTGAATATAAATGTCTTGAACTGTCAGAGTTTTGTGGGAGAGCCTATTCATGGGCAATATCAGGAACCATGAAGTGCCTGCTATGTTTTGAGCATATCCTCAGAAATACGGACTTTACTGTATAGACAAAGATTGTCTCTAAAACATGAGACAACCAAGCCTATATTCTAAAATAAGAACCATTCTCTCTAGTGCAGTGGTTTTCAACCAGAGGTGATTTTGCTTCCCAGGGGACATGTGGCAATGTCTACAGACATTTTAATTGTTACAACTTGCAGGGAGGATGTTACTGGCATCTAGTGGGTAGAGGCCAGGGATGGTGCTAAACATCCTAAAATGCATAGGACAGTCCCCTTCCTACTTTCTCTCCCTCCTCCCTAGCAAAGAATTATCCACCCCAAAATGTTATTAGTGTTTAGGTTGAGAAACCCTTTTCCTAACAGTGCCATTGAAATGGAAGTCTCATTAACACTCCTGATAGCTCTCTAGGCAAAAATAAAGATAACATGTTTCCATGTTTACCCCACCAGCCGCACGTATGTTCTTCTATTTTTTCTTCCCCAGAAGCAAAAAATAGGATCAGAGAGACTATAAAAGGCCATTTGTTTTGATACTTGAAGGAATCGCAGTTTGTTTTCTTGTAACTCTTTCATTGTCTATTGACCACCACATCTCTATCCTCCATCTTACCGGTTAAGATTTTTTTTACACAATACATAGTATTTTGATCCCTTCCTTTATCTCCCAGAAGATTCTCTATTGTGCTAAATAAAACACATTCTAAATTTATATAGATTTTATTTTTCACTGTTTAATTCTTAGTATGGCCTTTCTTTAGATCCTTTTAGAAGGAAAAACAGAACTATTAATACTTGGAGATCCTGTTTGGTTTATAATAATGTCTGGTTTATCATTATTATCATCTAGTGCCTTCAAGAATATTCCTACTGTCATTAGGTGTTTGTGAAGAAAATCCATGAGGTTTAACATTATAACAGGAGATATTCTTGAGGGTTCGGGGGTTTCTGGCCCAGGACCTTAGGGTCCTCAAACCCCAGGAAGCTATTTTGATAAAAATGTGCAGAACATTTCAGAGATTAGTCCAACAGGAAGCAGAACATAGCAGGAGGAAAATACAAATTATAAGGCAAAAATATCTACTGGGTCATATCAGGTAGACCTTTGCTCAGACAGCAAAGCAGGCTGTACCCTCTTAAGGATCTACATTCTAGAAGAAGAAAAGGAAATGCTGGTTTCTTCCTAGTTTCAGCTGTGTCACTTTACAGAGCATAGGTAGGATCTCAATGACTACATGGTTGAATATGACTGAATTTTTCTAATATTTCAGATGAAAATATATATAGAGAAATAAAGCATTGTGTATTTTGCAAGCATCATTTGCTTTCTTGGCTAGTTCCAAATGTCTCTACTAATTTTCTAAAAGTATGACAATTGTGCCTTCTAATAGAATTCTCAACTAGGCAGATCATTTTATTAGATAGATGGTCTATTAACATTTTGCTTTTCTTCATTTCATACCATATTCCATTTTATTCCTTTGTATCATGGTTGAAAATGTATATGATTCTTATCTCTTCCTTAGGTTTTTCTTTTTCCATCATGATGTCTGTGCTTGAATCACGGTTTAGCCTAGCTGCAGAGATTTGATTCTTTTAATGAGAAAAAAGCACACTGCAGCAGAAAGAATGACACCTGGATACTAGCCTGGCATCTGCTGCTCTCTGGCTGAGTAGCCTAGGACAAGTCACTTCTCTGTTGTTTTAGTACAATTAGGGTTGTACCCAAAGATCTCTAAGGGATCACTTCAACCTCAAATATTCTCTATATTTTGAATCTTCCTTTATATGCACATGAGAACAGTAACACAGTAACTGTATATTTTCTTCTTTCTCTGCTTATTTTGTATGTTGGGTGTCGTGTGTGTGTGTGTGTGTGTGTGTGTGTGAGGGGGGGGGTGCAAAGATTGTGGGAGTGGGGTAAGGAGAGAATGGGCTAGTTAATCTTGGTAGACAATACCAAGGTGTAATAATCTGTAAACTTGTGTTGAAGAAGATATGTAGGCATTTAAACACCCCTGTTAGAGAAAATATGTAAGTATTCATCATGCTTGCAAAATAGCATTCTCAGAAATGTCATTCCCTCCCTCTCCCAGGACAGATAAAGTACCTGCAGACTCTGACCAGCTACTGAAACAGCCATGAAAACCCTCATGCTTTTATAAAGCAGGACAAAGCTTTGAGCTTCAGCTTTAAATCGCCCCGGCATTTCCCAGCTGTAATGAGGACAGCATTTCCCTAGTCAAAACATCCTGGTTCTATTTATAGGTGTTCACTTCTCTGAATAATAAACAGAAGTAGCAGGCTATTCTCATAGTATATCATTTTCCTTCAACTACCCTACTATTTAATACAATTAAAAACATTTCCAGAGCCACAATACCTAACAGTGGGTTTAGTTCATTAGAGAAGACAGTGACCACCATATATTTGAATAGTTGAAGCTTTACAATAATATTTGATTGGCCTTTGTTTACCTGGGGTTTCCAATATCTCCCTTGCTATTTCACTGGGAGGGGGGAGTCACTTCTTTAAATGATTCCGGAAATATCCAGTGTCCTTAGCTGAAGGGAGACTGTATTCATCTGCTAAGTAACATCCCTGAACTGATGTTGCTTTAAATAAGGACAGCAGACAATACAGCATCCACAGAGACAGCCACAATTCACTTCTATTCTTTTTCAAATGTAAGTTTGCATTAGGTTATTTAATGGACCGCAATATATTCAGTAGGTACAGAATCCATACCCCCAAACGGCTGGTGCTTAATTCCATCCCTCCAGTCTGTTTTAACTAAGACGTTTCCTCCTGTGCATATAATCTTCATTATCATAGAAGTTATTTTTAATTTATAATTAACATAGTCTCCTTCTCATTATGTACGCCTTGATCGACTTGGACCCTCCGGACAATTTCTGTCTGGCATGGCTCAGGCAGCATCCTGCAGTTCTCCAAATGTGCAGTAGGTGTCTATCTTAGCCTTTCCTTCATCCTTCCTCCTCTTCTCCCTGACACTGTGATATAGTGCATAATTCCAAAATGGCAGCTTTTTGAAAATTCACCTTGATTATCAGACATTAAAAGTGACTCATCCCGCAGTGACTGTCTGGCAGAAGGGATGGGATCAGACAGCAATACAATGAGGGGACTGGGCGCATTAGCGCACTAGATTACAGAGCCCATCAAAAATACCTTTGTTCTGTCAAAGATCCAATCATTTACTAGTAGTGTTCTGCAGAGGAGAAAGAATGAGAGGGAAAAATCCACCAAACAAATAAACAACAAAAAAAATTCATCCATGAATTTAAAACCTCCTCAGTTCTCTTTATTGTAAGAGGGGAAGGAAGTGTCTGATCAACCATCTCAAGAGAAGGAAAGATGAGGATTGTGCTGCTGAAACGGGAATCTATAGAACCGTTTCCTTCAGAGGCTATTAAATTTTCAACACTAGCTTCTGTTCTTTGGGTAAGAGGGAAATTGGCAAGTTAACAGGGTTTAGTCTCGACTCTATCTGCACTCAGCCTGATTTCCAGCAGAATATTTAGAAGACAAACTATTTCACGATTAGAACATTCATTTTCATTAAAAGTAAAGCTTCTGATTTCTATCATGTTACATTATAATGCTAACCAAGAAATGCGTGACAGGTGAGAGGGGAAATATATGTGTAAGGACCATTATTGATAAATACTTTATAAGTATCCAAACTGGCTCATATAAAAAGGCAGTAGGAATCTTTGAAAAGAGAAGAGCACATGAATTCTTGCATCGAGCATGTGTGTGTTTGTGTGTAAAGGGGAGGAGGGAGCTGGAGAGGGAGGGAGGAGAGAGATAAGGGCATTCATATTGAGTCCTGGGTGGGTGTATAACTGGGTAAGATGTGTGCTGAATCGTCAGCATGACTGCAAGCCTGGTGAGTTTTTCTGATTCTCCAAGGAGACAAAATACCCAAATGGGAGGTTGGTGCCTGACTTTCTTCTCTTTTTCTTTTTATCATTTTCATCATTTGCCTATGAACTCAGAGGAGCAGTTTATCAGTCATGGAAAACGCCCCCAAGGGGCCCAGATCAAAGGCAGGCTTTGAATTGTGTACTTAGGTGGATCTCCCTGCCAAAGACATTAATGCGATTAAAACACAAATTCCATAAACAATTATTTTCCATCTGTTTAGCAATAATAGTGATGCTAGGTGTCATCAATAGCATCCTTTGCTTACAAAGATGTATCAAGTGAATTCAAACGCCCTTCTGCACGTGGATGCTGAAGCACTTTGGTAGGATTTGGGAGGTCTTATTTGCCAGCAGGACAGGAGAGAGGCCACTGTCACCATGCAGGGCTCTCTTGATAGGAATGAGGCTATATTTTAACTGTCATTTAGCAAATGGATTCATTAAAACAACTCACTGCATCCCACCAATTGTGCAGTATACTTTGGGATTTCTCATTTCTCACCCCTGCTTCCACATTTATTTCTACTGTCAGGGACAGAAAATATACCCCTCTTTTTGCCTCTCTTAATTATTCCCAGCACCGATGACTTCATTCCCTTATTGACGGAGGGAGGCAGATTCGGCAGGACTGCCTGGGCTGAGTGGCTCAGTAACAGTTACACACGCAGAGACCCATTTGTGTTTGTTTGGATTCACAACACATACTCTGAGTAGGGAGAAAGAGAAATCTATAAGCTTTAAAAATCTCTGCCTAAACCAGACCAAGAGATTAAAGGGGAGGGCAAAAGGGGAGGGCCCAGACCAATTTCCACACACCAGCACTCGTAACATAGGGATAGATTCCTGAAAGAGAGATCGGCAGAGAGTTTTCATCAGTGGAATTTTAATGAGCCCTAAAGGTTAGCCTTCGACTTCGTTAACAAACAGCTCAAGAGACAATTTCCAATTTTCGGTGTTTATAGAATAGTGGTTCCTTGGTCATAATGAAATTCTGAGACTGTCTAGAGCCTATTCTGCATGTCCAGCTGATGCTGAAACACAAACCATCAAAAATTATTAAATGTGTGCTCAAAATCAAATGGGAAGAAATAAAAAGAGGAAGACATTTTGTAAATTAAAGTGATCATATTAACCTCCTCTGGTGAAATTGGTTCAGTCAAATGAAAAATACTTATTTTTTTTTTAAAAAATCCTGCACAGATATTTTAGCTATTAAGAGGGTAACGATTATTATAATATCGAAATGGACAGAGACAAGAAGAAAGAGAGAAAATAAACAAAAGAGGAAAGCTCCAAGCCCAGTAGCTAGAGACTCACGTAAATGGGGTATAAATGCGTAGGGAAGAATAGTGATGCAAATACGCCAAAATTGACACTAAAGGATAGGTCAGCTCATTGGGAATATGTTCTCTCTCCCCCTTTTCCTCTCGCCTTGCTTCCTCCCTCTTAACCGAGCCCTTTAAGAATTGCCATAATTGTGCCAGATGGTAAACAAGTGTGACTAAGATTCCAGCCACATAAAACAAGAGGGAAGGGTGGTTAAGACCTAGGGCCACAACCAAAGATTTGTCTTTCCCCAAAACGGGGTAGAAAAATCCTTTCACCGGCCCTGAAAGGATTATTGAATCTCTTAATGGTATGGGAACCAACAAACAGTGGCTACCTGAGCTGTACAGGCTGGGATGAATATTCTCTAGGTTATTTAAAGTTATGTTCAATTTTATTTCCTCCAGTGCAACAAATCACTTTTTACTCCCCAGGCTTGCCACTTTCCTTCTTGATTTGCAGAAGAATGGAAGGGGTTAAAAGCAAAGCAAAACAAAACAAAAAAACAGAGCTGGAATGAGGCTCTGCAGTTCCAAAGGTGCAAGAGGTTAAGGAGCCAGGGCCCTGCTGGGTGATGCTCTGGTCAGTTTTCAGCACATCAAAGACCATGAAGGGCATGAGATTAGGGGCTGGCCAACGTGGGTTCCAATTCTAGTTTTGCATTTTACTCCTTACTCCCCATAGAACCCTGGTGGGGGCAGTCAAGCCCTCAAAGTTATGGTTTTCTCCTAGGATAAAAGGGTTTAGTGAATTCAGGTAATGTTAGAACTGGGAGGGATCTCAAGGATTAGTTAGTTAATTTTCCTCATTTTACAGACAGAAAACTAAATAACAATAACAGTGGTTACAATAAGAATAATTATAATTTATAGCTAATATTTTTGAGCATTTAATACGTGTGAGGCACTATTCTAAGCACTTTACACAAGTATTATATTATCACAGCAGCCCCACTTGGGAGGTAGTATTGTTACTCCCATTCTACAGACAGGGAAACTGAGGAGCAGTGAGGTTCAATATCCAAGCTGGTACAGCTGGTAAATGGTATAGCTGGGTTTTTCAAACCCAGATAGCCTGATTCCAGAGCCCATGCCCTTAAACACTCTACTTCGGTAAGCTGTGAATTCCGCATTTATCCTCTTTTGCACAGGAGGTGCACTCATTTCAGGAAAAGGGTACACTACTGAATTAGTGCTGCACATGGTCCTGTAAACACAGACACTACAGAGACGTGTTCCCAGTATCATGGCCATGGTTGACAATGGCTACTCTGTTCCCTCCAGGTTCCCCGAGGTTACAGCTTACCTCCAGCCAAGTTTTCTTTCAGCCTGCTGTCACAGCATAGTGCTGTCCTCCCAGGATGCCCCGCTCTGTGTGTGCCCTTCCCGGGTCAGACTGCCATTGCTCTTTAATTGTCTGCTGATGGTTTCTCTTTCCCTCTTCTCCCTCCCTCTCTCTCTCTAACCATTTCCTTGAAATTCACTTGAGCTGCTATTACACTTGTGTTTGAACACCCAGCATGATACTCTTTATTTCTTTGCCCCAGCACCAGCACTTGCACATTTTTTGTTAGCCATTATGGATCAAAACTGCTTCTTCGAGCAAAAATAAATGGCGGGAAGAGAGATCGTGGCAGAATAAACACCACCATTGCAAAAGACAGGCCCCTCCGGATAGTGTGGGAGAGCACTCAATGGATAAGAATAGTTGCAGAGTGGTACACTGACGCTCATTGGTTGAGAGAGGAGACTACAGTTTGCCACATTAGTTCTCATTGGCTAACAATACCCAGCGCCTACAGAAAACACATTAACAGTAAGTATATGGTAACAGACTGTTGCTGAAAGGACAATAGTGTTAACATCAAATTACTGTTGCATAGAGAAGTATTAAATAGTGATGTGTGTTCTAAGCTCAAAGAGGCTTGATGACTTGTCTAAAGTTGACAGATGGTAGGAGGCAGAACCCTACTGCAACCTAGGTCCTCTATTTCTTAGAACACTGGTTTGCCATTGGGATAACACCTGACTCCAAAGGCTACTGTGAGGAACAGCTGAAATGAAAGCACACTATGACACATTCCAGACACCTGCACAAGGCCCCGAAAGTCCTTTATTTACTGGCCTCACCTGCCATTTCAGCCACATATCTTCACACCTTAATGTTCTCACACCTGCTGTCCCTTCTCCTTGAGGTGACCACTTGCCCAGTCCCCTCTCATCACTCCTCCTTCTCCAATAGTAAAGATCTCTCCATCTTTCAAGATCTGGCCTTAAAGTTACTTTCTCTGTGAAGCTTCTTAGCATTTTCTGTAGTGCACATGGTTAGAACACTCGCCATATAGGATTATAATTGATTGGTTATTCTTCTCCCTTTCTAACCAGGGCACTCCTTGAGGGCAGAGACTATATTTCATTTATCTTTGTATCTTCAGTGCCCAGCACAGGGCCTGGATCGTCTTATTTACTCAATGAATATAGAAGGAAGGAAGGAAGAAAGAGAGGGAGGGAGGGAAGGTACATCCTCCCAAAACTATAAAGCCCTACAGAAATGCAAGGTATTACTGACAAGAGAAGGATGCCCACTGTTTGAAGCTCTCCTGCTGTGCAGGAATGAGCTCACTGGTTTTGCAGGCACAATGCTCAGGCACAAAATGGGGCAGTGGTGACAATGCAAACAGGAAGCCCACTTCTTAGTCCTCATTTACCGGTCTCATTTTCTTGGGGAAGTTGTGTACCTCTTAACTAATGCCATTCACTAGCACTAATTTGGTTAGCTGAATTATCACAAAATCTAAAGAACACAGAGACTTAAGGAACTCTGTTTAATTCATGGTACTAAGATACTTTATCAGGCAGCATGTAGTTAAGTGTGCTTAAATGCAATCACATAGCATTGTGTTTGGCCATTCTCATCTGGGGGGTTTAGAAAAACCAGGAGAGAAAAGCAGCCTCCTCAGGGATTTTTCCTTACAGTACAATTTTTACAAAAAGCTGAGCATACAACTTGCAAAATAATAAACTTCAGTGATAACACAAGCTTCAGCTACAATTATCACAAAGAGCAGGTCTGCTGCTCAAGCTTCTAACTTACCCTTGTGACTACAGAACAGCCCAAAATGTCACATTCAAGTTGAAGTGACTGCAGCCAATTAGGTAATTTCCACCAAATTGGGTCCATTAATACTTGGACATTATCTTGAGGGAGAAATAGGACTCAGTGACAAGGTGCAATGTGGCTTGTGAAATATTAGTTTTGGACAATCACAAATCAAGATCCAAGGGTATGTTAAATTATTCAGCATTCTTGACCTCATTATTAAGTGACTTCATATGGGTTTTTGCTCATATTCATATAATCTCAGATGCAAAGAGCTTGATTTTGGTTTCCTTTTCCCAGCTATTTCCTTCTTTATGTACCAGAGGTTTTATGTGTATCTCTTTATTTTTTATCCTGTTTAATTTTGTAATTTAAAGGGCAATGGCTATGTGTTTCAGGAACATACAATGAGGACACTTGCTCATATGAGACCAGAAATACAAATATTAATTAGAAATTTGTTCCCATGCATTTTTTTTGCTAGCATACCACCTCAGGTAATACAACAATCTTCCATCCAAACATCTGCCTTGGTCTACTGGGTACTGAACAGAAAGCTATGATTTATAACATATGGCTTTATAAATGAGTCAGAACCTCAAGTCCAAGGCTGCTTCTGGAAGTATTCTAAAATGATAGCAACAATATTATTTTCCAAAATAAGGGGAGAAAGCCACAAAAACACTCTATGAAGATCATGTACCAAAGATGTTTGCTGATTTTACTTTGTTCCAAAGATATCTGGAACAATTATTAGTTGATGCTGACAGAATTTCTGTAACTAGGCTATGTGTTGGATATTTAAAACTGTAAATCAGTGTTTCTGTAAGTTCTAAAGAACTTTAACCAATTGCTCAATTATCCTAAGAATGTCACTAGCAGATATCATTTATATTTACAAGTTAAAATACTTTATATCTTTGAGGCAAGTCAATGATATGGACCTGGAAAATGAACATCACCAGATAATGTGACTAGAATTAGTGAACACCTGTCCACCCCCAAAAAATTCTTTTTGAGATTAACAAAAGAAATTAGATAGCATTAGGCTGCTCATGGGACACACAGCGAGAATAGTTTCTTCTTTCAGATATCTGTGTTTTGTAATTTTGCTAATAATTCATACCAAAACAAATAATTTGGAAGCAAAGGCATAGAATTCCATTTCAGCATATCCCAACCAGATGGGACCAGAACAGGTGTGATCACTTTAAAGTGTTCTTTAAAAATCAACTTCTGGTTCATTCCAGAGTGGAGCTGTCAGCCCTCAGGTGCCCAATGAAGTTGAGAATTTTTAACAAACTAAACATAGCCATTAAAATAATGTTTGAATTAGTTTTAATTACAGTGGCCTAGATTCTCATGCTGCCCAGGACCTTACTGCATCACTTCTCTGTCTGAGATCCACGGGAGGGCTGCACATGGGGAAGACTCGCTGGAGTGCAGAGCAGGAGGCAGAATTTAGGTCAATTACCTTTTGAAGTGTGATCCCTTTAAACACCTACTCAAGGTAGTATCTTGCTAACGGAGCTGTATATAATAAAAGTGACCTGTGCTGTTTCTTTAAATACTGCTTTTTGGTTATAAGTGATCAAAGTATTAAATTTGTGTAAGAAAAAAAAAAAGGTCAAGAGAAGTTTCATCCATATTGTTTCTGGAATCTATTAGGAAGGATTAGGTATGTGGTTTACCTCTCTCAAAGTCTGGGCTTGAAAGTAGGTGCATGTCTCCATTTCAGCCTCCTCCAGCTGGGTCTTGGTTTTCTCCATCTGTAAGTTGAAGAGACAAGGAGTTTAGATGTCACCTCAGGACCTTTGATAATATATTAAAAAATCAAAAAATCATGAAGCAGATGAATGTGTGGGGAGGTAGGAGATGTAGGCTGGCAGTATTTGCTATGGATCCATTCCCAAAGTTTAAAAAACAGTGTATTGTGCGTGGGAATGTGTGTTTTCTTTCATTAGCTCTCTGAAAAAACATTTTTATCCTCAAATCATAAAGAAAAAATTTGGTAGTTTTTTTTAACTCTAAAAAGTAGACACCATTTTGATATGTTTATTCTTTCATTCAATAATTATTTACTGGTATCTACCATATGTCAGGCATTTTGCATCTTCCTGGGAAGACAACAGTGAGCTTAATTAATCTAATGTGTCAGTTCAGGGAAAATAAATAATGTATCAACAGTTTTTGGAATCTCAGAAAGGAATGCATAGAATTATGGAGTAGAAGGACGTAGTTAAAATATGAATATCAGGGCCGGGCGCGGTGGCTCACGCCTGTAATCCCAGCTCTCTGGGAGGCCGAGGTGGGCGGATCGCTCAAGCTCAGGAGTTCGAAACCAGCCTGAGCAAGAGCGAGACCTCGTCTCTACTATAAATAGAAAGCAATTAATTGGCCAACTAAAAATATATAGAAAAAATGAGCCGGGCATGGTGGCGCATGCCTGTAGTCCCAGCTACTCGGGAGGCTGAGGCAGGAGGATTGCTCGAGCCCAGGAGTTTGAGGTTGCTGTGAGCGAGGCTGACACCACGGCACTCACTCTAGCCTGGGCAACAGAGTGAGACTCTGTCTCAAAAAAAAAAAAATATATGAATATCAGGCTAGGCATAGTGGCTCATGCCTGTAATCCCAGCACTTTGGGAGGCCAAGGTGGGAATATTGCTTTAGGTGAGGAGTTGGAGACAAGCTTGAGTAACATAGGGAGACCCTATCTCCACAAAAATGAAAAACATTAGCTGGGCATGGTGGCGCATGCCTGTAGTCCCAGCTACTTAGGAAGCTCAGACAGCAGTATTGCTTGAGTCCAGGAGTTCGAGGCTGCACTCCAGTCTAGGGCAACAGAGTGGGACTCTGTCTCAAATAAAATAAAATATGTATGAATACTATTTTATTTAATTTTTAACATTTCAAAAAATGCAGAATAATTTTTTAAAAACCCAACTCTTTGCCAATTCTACTCCTAAGCAGTAATCACTATGAATAATTTGCTATATGTCCTTTTGGGCTTTTTTCTATCTATATATAAACATATATAAAAAACAATTTCTTAAGAACATGTGAGCAGACTTTATATCCTGATTTGTAACTTTTTCTTCTACTTAAAGGTATTTCATGAGCATCTTTCCATGTCAGTGTATATATGATTTACCTCATTCTTTCTGACTGTAGGGTATTCCATTTATGGATGCCAAATGTAATCATGGATGACAATATGGAACGAATGACATGAAGGTACTAGCTAAATGCAGAAGGTATAAGTTCTTGGTTTATAAATATTGTCCTATTCTGTCACGGATAAGGTCACCAACCTTTCCTGACAGGTCACTGAACAAATAGTTTTGTGATTCAAGAAATATATTTCTAGCATGGAAAATCAAAAAGTGTCTTTTAATTAGTACAACACTTGTATTGCTTTTAATTTCATGGCAAGGCTTAAATAACCCAAATAGACTCAAAGCAACATAATTAATATATGGAAAATCTCCCATATATCTTCAAAGAAAATGATATAAAAATCTTAAACATTACTGATAAAATTAATTTCATGGTGACAAAATAATACACACTTACTGTTAAAAATTTTTTAAATATGTAGACATATAAAGAAAATAAAAATCACTCTGAATCCTACAATTCAGAAATAACAACTTACTCAACAACTTTCCTTCTAGTATATATGCACACACACACCCCCACTGAAAACAGTCTAGAAGGAGATAGATAGCTCGCAAATTTATGTATGAATGTATGTAATAGTTTATGGAATTTTGTATCCAGCTGTTATTCTTTATTATATAGTGAGTCCATCAAAAATATATATTTTTTTATAAGGTTAAAAAGTGGGTTCATTTCAGGCCTACAAAGAACTATGCCAATGAAATAATAAGAACCTCTTTTCTTCACCAGCAAATTGGTATTAACTGATCAACACATAAGTGGACATATAGGAATAACATCTATCAGGTGTCGGGCAGATGGGGGGGAGGGAATGGGTATATACATACATAATGAGTGTGATCTGCACCAACTGGGGGATGGACACGCTTGAAGCTCTGACTTGAGGCGGGAGGAGGGCAAGGGAAATATACGTAACCTTAACATTTGTACCCCCATAATATGCTGGAAAAAAAAACCCCAAAAATGAAAAACAAACAAACAAAAAAGAACCTCTTTTCTGTCATTGCCTTTCTTCCAACAGGCTTATGGGTTACTGGAAAGTTTAAGATGGCTTTCAAAGATGAATTAGTTCCACCTTGAATTTCAAAAAATACCCCAATGGTGAAAGCAAAGCACAAAATCTATTAAGCCTTGTGAGGAGTGTTTATTATGAAATTCTGAATTTTAACCATCTAGAAATATAATCCAAGATCAGAGTTATTTTGCATCCCTCAAGACTGCAAATGCCAAGTAGAACATGGACCTCATCTCCAGGCCTAGGAGGCTGTAAGGGGGCAGCAGAAGAAAGAGCTCCTTGGCTTCCCTGGGGCTCCAGTTTACACACTTACCAGTACCACAACTCACTCACCCTGCTTGTGGAATGGCTAGCAGAGAGTCTTACTCTCCTTCCCAGGTAACTAGAAGGATGGCAGATCTAGCCTTTTGTACACATAGAACTCCAGGTCATATTCCCATAGGACCCCACACAACAGAAATGCCCATGAGTATGGGGCAAATCATGTCCTGCCTACTGTCATGATCCTCAGTCACAGAAACACCAGTCGTTGAGGAGAAGGTTTGCTCCCCATTATTTGGTGAAATGGGGAAGTCAGGGAGCAGAAGGAGAGATTAAGATTAATAACATTTAGAAAGAAAATCTCTAGAAGCTCATTACTGGGGCCATTCAGGAAAGAGAACAGGCTTTGGAGTCAGTGGAGTCATTAATTTATTCGGTCAACAAATCCTCAATGTGTCCATACTATGTGCTAGGCACAATTCTGGTAGCTGAGGAAGCATCAAGAACAAAACAGACAAAAAATCTATGTCTTACCAGAGCATACATTCTAGTGAGGGGAGCAGACAATAAAGATAGTATTAGAGGGTGATAAATGCTGCAGGAAAAGAAAACAGAGGAGGGTAAAAATAATTGGGAGTGGGTTGCGGGTTGTGGTTTTAAATAGGATGATCAGGAGAGGCCTTACTAAGAAGGTGACACGAGTCAAGATGTGAGAAGTGATGGAATAAGTCATTTAGATGTGGAGGGTAGACGGTTTCAGGCTGAAGGAACAGTCAGTGCAAAGGCCCTCAGATGGAAGCATGTTTGCAGGAGAGTGAAGGAGAGGAGATAATAGAAAATGAGATCCAAGATGTAAGAGGTGGGGAGAGGGTGTGCATGCTGGACCTTAAACATAAGGACTTTGGCTTTCCATTTGTGTGTGAATTCTTGTACCACCATTCGCCAGAGGTCACAGGTTGCGGGACTCTCTGAACTCCTATTTTCTTTGTCTGTAAAATGGTAATCTCATTGACCTTACACAGCTATTTTGAGCATTGAAATGAGATCATATCTGTAAAATGCCAGGTACAATGTTTGCAACAAATGTTGATTCCCTTATTCCTCTCTCTGGTTATAGTTTTGTGCATTTTGTATCTATTTTATAAACATACACATAAACATAAAAGGGTAGTGTCACTGACCAGTGGTTACCCAGAGGTCGGAATCCAAGTAGATTTTAACTTTATAAATACATAATAATTTTTCCCAAAACAATAAAAACTGAACTATCGCCCATACAAACTAATAGTTTTGGAAGGTGGATTGGTGATTCAAGTTGACCAAGGAACTAAATCTTGGACATATCAGCCATTAGTGAGGATTAATAGATTAGTAGAAATGTAAAGGCAAATCTCATTATTTGCCATTTCCATTGAGTGTATTTCAAGGTTAGAAAAAAAATGCTATCTGTCCTTCTGGCGGACATCTGAACATTCAAACAATACCAGCTAAAATGGTCGGCTTGCAAACTTTTGAAAACACTGCTACCTGCGGGGTTGAAAGGGTCTCTGTTAGATATCAACCTGCTCTGTGTTAACTTTTTTTATATGATAGTAGCAGTTTTCTTCTTATGTGGTGGTATCATTAGAGTTTCACTTTAGTTCACAAAAATCATTTTTTTGGCTAAGTTTCCACTCAAACTCAGTTGTTACAGAAGCTGAACATCAGTAGGGGAGGCAATTAGCTAGTTATTATGAATTTATTTAGTACGTTGTTAGTGAAGGAAAAATGACAAAAACCTAAAATAATTCTATACAACTATACAAGTGACTCCTTTTACCTACAGCTCATTAGTACAGTGGAATGTATTTCAAAGAAGCCACCAACACCTATAACGCCCTCTCCTGTTGTATTATTGTGCAGTAGTCATCAGTTGATAGAGCCAACAGGAACCATTTTAATAAAAATTATAGGGTACTCACTGTTGGAGGGCCTGAAACAATGGGAAGAACTGAAGATGGATTCCGCTCTGTAGGCAAATAGCAACTGTCCATAAGTCATTGCCAAGACAATTAGTTATACCACCTTTGGATATTCCGCTAGCCACGTGCCGTTTTAGAAGCTTTAAAAAATGTTTGCCAAAGAATTTCTCCCGGGAACACTCTGTTGACTATCCTACAAAGTTTTTGATGCTCTTAGGCACTAATATATTATTTGGCCTCTACCTCTGTTCTAGATTCTAGAGTTTATAAAAAATCTGTACTATGTCTATTTAATCTGAAAGGGGTTTTCTTGACAAATACATCTTATGATTTTTGTGCCCTATATTAGATGCCCAGTAAATTATGTCAATGAGTAGAAAAAATCTTTTATTTTTCTACTTGTCCTGTTACAAATCAAAGATTAAACACATATATACACATGTATATGGTATATTTACTTATTATTTGTATATAACAAATTATATGCATATATGTATATATCTATACCAGTGTACACATAGACATATAAAGTATGACTATCTTTTTAAAAACATACACACCAGAATTTTTAGCTCCAAATGAAAGTTGCCCTTTCAGAAGTCACATAAAGAGATGATCCATTTATTTCACAGATGCAAGTAAAAATTTTGGGAACTTTTCTCTGGGCAGTTCTCTCATCACCTCTGGCTTTTATTTTGGATAATATCACTGGTGGCAAATATTTACCATTACATAGTAGATTAGATTTCTAAAAATAGCTAAAAGTCATTTGGGATCAACCTTCTGAAATAAGTAAGTCAACAAGCTGGGTAATACTATTTGTTACTTAAAAATATAGAGTAAGTCCATAAAATAATGAGTTAATACTTTTTTATAGTATGGCTTATAAATTGCTTTTTTATAAAATAAAACAGCTTTCTTGAAAATTAATTCACATACCATATAAGCCACTTTTTAAAATGTATAATCCAAAGATTTTTAGTATATGCACAGATATGTGTAACCATCATCACAGGCAATTTTAAAATATTTTCATAGGCCGGGCGTGGTGGCTCACGCCTGTAATCCTAGCACTCTGGGAGGCCGAGGTAGGCGGATCATTTGAGCTCAGGAGTTCGAAACCAGCCTGAGCAAGAGCGAGACCCCATCTCTACTAAAAAAAAATAGAAAGAAATTAATTGGCCAACTAATATATATAGAAAAAATTAGCCGGGCATGGTGGCACATGCCTGTAGTCCCAGCTACTTGGGAGGCTGAGGCAGAAGGATCGCCTGAGCCCAGGAGTTTGAGGTTGCTGTGAGCGAGGCTGACGCCACGGCACTCTAGCCGGGGCAACAGAGTGAGACTCTGTCTCAAAAAAAAAAAAAAAAAAATATTTTCATCACCACAAAGAGAAACCCTGTACCCTTTAGCCTTTATCTTCCTACTTTTCACAGCCTCCTCATTCCTCCAGCCCTAAGCAATCACTAATTTACTTTCTGTCTCTATAGATTTGTCTTTTCTAGACATTTCATATAAATGGAACCATATATTATAATATTAATCTTTTGTGACTTGCTTCTTAGCATAATGTTTTCAAGGTGCATTAATTTTGTAGCATGTATCATTCCTATCCTTTCTTTCTTTCTTTTTTTGGTGGGGGGACAGAGTCTTACTCTGTTACCTGGGCTAGAGTGCAGTGGCATCATCATAGCTCACTGCAACTTCAAATTCCTGGGCTCATGTGATTCTCCTGCCTCAGCCTCCTGAGTAGCTAAGACTACAAGTGTGTGCCACTACACCTAGCTAATTTTTCTATTTTTTGTAGAGATAGAGTCTCTTTCTTGCTCATGCTGGTCTTGAACTCCTGGCCTCAAGCAATCCTCCCACCTTGGCCTCCCAGAGTGCCAAGATTACAGGCATGAGCTACTACATCAGGCCCATTCCTTTTTAAAAATCAATATTCCACTGTATGGATAGACCACATTTTGTTTTTTTGTTCATTTGTTGTAGGACACTTGGGTGGCTTCCACCTTTTGGCTATTGTGAATAGTGTTGATATGAACATTCATGTAGAAATTTTTGTTTAAGCATCTGTTTTCAATTCTTTTGTGCATATATCTAAAAGTGGAATTGCTGGGGAATATGGTTAATTTAGGTTTAACTTTTTGAGGAACAACTAAACTGTTTTCCACAGCAGCTATATCATTTTAAATTCCATCAGCAATGTATGAGGGTTCTAATTTCTCCATATCTTTGCAAACACTTGTTATTTTCTATTTTTTTAAAATTATGGCCATTCTAATGGGTGCGAAGTGGTATTTCATGGTTTTGATTTGCATTTCCCTAATGACCAATGATGTTGAGCCTGTTTTTATGTGCTTGTTGGCCATTTGTATATCATCTTTGGAAAAAATGTCTATTCAAGTCCTTTGCCTAAACATTTTTAATATGTACTTCCAGAAGAGGAGACCCAAATATTTTGAGCAACAGCCTCACTGTTGGAACAAATGCATGGCCTCCTGGCAGCACTAAGCCAAAGTGTAACTACTTCTTTGACCATAAGAGTAAAGAATAAGCAATCACAGTAGTCTAAGGTGATTCTTTGTCCTATTAAAACATTTAACAATACCACATCCACAGGTTTTTACAACAAATATTTACACATGTATTGAACATTCACAGGCCCTATGCTGCCTTGTATACATGGGGACTTACTAAATAACCATAGTGGGTACAGAATTTCCTTGAAGGAAGGATTTAAAGACAGCAATCTAGTTAGAAGGAGGAGTGCCTCGAAGCTGTGTTTGGACAGCACTTATGTATAACTGAGAAAATATGATTCTTCTACAACAAAGAATAGCAGAAAGTTGATGGATATCATGGGGACCAAAACCTCCCCTATCCCCAGCCCCTGGTTTGGCACTTCTACTGTGTCTATAGCCAGCTGAGAATTTGAGAAGATAAAGACATAATTTGAGCAGGAATCATGCATTCTCAGATCTACCAGTGGCCCATCACACAAATATAGGTGCATGACTCCTACCTTTCTTTGCTAGATATGTGGATTAGTGGTAGGAAGGGTTGCTAGCAGTTAGGTGGATGCGAGACAGTGGCATCAGGTAGGCATCTTGTAGGAGAAAATGGACTGGTAAACAGGTAAAAGTATGGATAGGTAGCAGAGAGGGCTTCTGCTTAGTGCAGCAACCCAAGATGTTAGCAAATAGTAATCCAATATAAATCTTAATAGTCCAAGAGATTAGTCAGCTGAGCCACAAAACCAGGTTCTGATGGAGTCCTTTTAAAATATTCAATTTCATCCACTCTGGCACTTCTGAAAGTTAAAAATTGCCTCACTGGGTCCGAGCGTCTCTGACTAATTTTTCCCATCCAGTTCTCTCCAGATCTTTGGTGTGGATCAACAGCTCATGAGAAAAAATGAGGGAGAGGAGTGAATGCGATACTGGTAATCAATTACTCAAAGGCTTTAAAGTGGAGACACAAGATGGTGGCAGCTTCCCCCAGGGCTACTGTATGAAGAAACGACAATCTATGAGAACAGAATAAAAATACAAACTGAAAGAAGAGGGAGTTTGTGAGCTGACTTACAGATTTTCCCACCCTTCTCTAGGGTCTGCTGTTAGAAAACAAAATCAAAATTACGCAATATAATTCCTTCTATGCCTTTCTCTTGCTCAGAATTAAAAACCATCTACTGAAGACTTTCTCACTTCAAAACCCAGTCAGGTGCTTTCTACTATCAAGGAAGGTGCCCGAAGAATAAATTGCTCCTATCAGAAATAAAGCATTTTAGTTCTGCCACAAGCAGTGAGATCTGTGTTTATAAGTCTCTCCAAAGGCAACTCCATTTTTGCTGCTCTCCTCTCATTTTCTTTTGATGCATAAAACCTGTAGACTGGAGCGCTGTGATTGCATTCTGCTCTGGAGCAGTGTAATTGTAAATATTCATTGGAAATCAAGCTAGTTTTCCCAGGTCTCTCCTAGGGCTGTGCAGCTATGCAAACAGCAGCAGTGCCGCATTAGCTTGCAGCCCGGAGGCCGCCTATTTCCCCACAGCCCCTAGGACCCTTTCTGTAGAGCAAGCACATGTAGAGAAACTGGCCCTTAAACACCATTTCAATCTACCATTTCACTTGTTTTTCCTTTTCTCCCCATGACTGCTGATCCTTCATAATTCTGTCCATCAGTCCCAAATATGCATTAAAAAGAGAACCATGTCCTTGACTAAAAGCCTATAGTCTGAATGCTCTTGCTATGCATGTACTCAATCTATTTAGGAGATTAATCAGATTCCAGCCATTGCATGAAAACACACACACACACTCCCCCACAGGAATACATATACATATATATATATATATATGCAGCAAATCTAGATGAAAAACTGGGATAGCTACCTACTCTAATTAAGATATAAGAGCATTTATGAGTTATTCTATCTTCTTCCAAGTTAAAACCTGAAGGAATCAAAAAGAAATGAATGTGAGGTTGGAACACCATATTAGTTATAACAACCCTACAGTAAAGAATTATTTACATATTTAAAACATAAAAAATAGGCCTGCAGGAACCTGTGTTTGACTATGCTGATTCAATTCTCAATGTACTGCCTATAAGGCTGAAGCTGAAGACCCAAGCCAAGCTCCTTGGACCACTCCCTGCTATATCTTCTGAATGCCAGATGATTAGATTCCAACAGAATTCAGAGCACCTGCAATATTAACTTCAAAATAATCCAAGGAAGAAATCGATGTGTAGAAAAATGACCCATAAAAACCAATTTATAGAGTTTCAAAGAAAGAGGGAGAGAGAGAGATGTTATTAATGTTGAAACATTTCAATGAAAAGTAAGTCTAGATTGAAATTCTTTGGGTCTGTCTGATATTTAGATTTAATGGTAAAAGTGAAAAATTACTTTAAGCAACAGAAATATAGGAATGGTCAAAATTTCATCTCTAAAAGTAAATTTATTTTAACTTGATTTAACCAGTTGAGTTCATAAGTTAAAGGCACTCTGCTAGGCATTTTGGGGGGGATACAAAGATGAATGATAATGTGTCCTATGTCTTGAGAGGTTTACAATGTAGCAGCAGAAAGAAGATTTATAGAAATAGCTATGCTGTAAAAGGGGCAAAACACTATGTTACCTCTGGGGGAAGGCAGTTATGGGAGGATTATAAACAGCTTCATGGCAGAGGTGAAAATCAACCAAACTCTGAAGCAGTAGAAGGATTTTGACTGACAAGGTTGGATGGAGGGAGAAGTCTATCTCTACAGAGAAGTGTTATGGGTTGAATCGTGTCTCCCAGAAAGATATGCTGAAGTTCTAACTACTGGAATCTGTGAGTGTGTCTTAGGCACACTCTATAAGTGTGCTTATAAGAGAATACCATAGACTGGGTGGCTTACAAACAACAGAAATTAGTTTCTCACAGTTCTGAAGGGTGGCAGTCCAAGATCAGGATACCAGCATGGTCAGGTTCTGGAAAGAGCTCTCTTCCAAGTTGCAGACTAACATCTTCTCATTGTATCCCAATGGTGGAAAGAGAGTGAGGGAGCTCTCTGGGGTCCCTTTTATAAGGGCACTAATCTCATAACGAGGGCTCCACTATGGTGACCTAATTACCTCCCAAATGCCCCACTTCCTAATACTATCACATCAGGGGTTGGAATTTCAACATATGAATTTTGGGTGGACACAAACATTCAAGCCATAATAGAGTATGACTTCTTTGGGAATAGGATTTGCAGATATAATCAAGCTAAGATGAGGCTGGCCCAAATCTAATGACTGGTGTCCTTATAAGAAATGAGAAATTTGGACACTGATACACAGGAGAGAAGGCCAGGTGAAGATGGAGGCAGATATAGGAGTAATGTGTCTACAAGTCAAGGAACACTAAGGATTGCCAGCAACCACCAGAAGTTAGAAGAGCCAAGGAAGGATTCTTCACCGAGAGCCTTCAGAGAGAACATGACACTGCTGACACTTTGATTTTGGACTTCTAACCTCTAGAACTGTGAATGAGTACATTTCTGTTGTTTTAAACCACTCAATTTGTAGTGCTTTGTTATGGCAGCCCTAGGAAACTAACACGAGAAGGAAAAAGATATGGCTTAGAGATGGGAACTGTGGGACTTATTTTGAAAAGCTGAAGTTTGGATTGGCTGGAGAGTAGTATGTATAAAGACCAATAGTAGAGAGATTATGTATAGGGGGAAAAGGGTGCAGATTGTGGAGTTTTGGGCCTTCATCTGTAGTATATAAAGTATTATTAGGAAAGGGAGTGTTAAAGTTTCAGAATATGCTGGAAGAATAGGCTGGAAGAAATGGGGGCAGTTAGCAGGCTGTTGTGATATTTGACACAAGAGGTGATATCTGACACAAGAGGTGATATCCTAGACAGCAGCAGTGGTACTGGAAATAAAGTGATAGATTTGAGAGAGGTGGAGATAGTTGATGGAACCTGGAGACTAATTAGGTGAAGGAGGCACAAAAATAATTTGTACTTTTTGAATCTGGGAGGTGGGATGGGAGCATGAAGATGCCACTATCAGAGACAGGAAACCCAGGAAGTAGAGTTGGTTTGGGAGAATGTGTTGATGAGAAAAGCTTAGCTTTTAGCAAATGTTGATGTCTAGCAGTATGTTGGAAATGTGAACTGCAGTATTTGTTGGGTTAGGAATATGGATCTGGGAGCCATCTGCACTGAGGAGATAGTCAGTGGCCTGGAAAAGGTTGAGATGAATGATCATAAATGTAAGAGTTGAGCATTGGGGGAACACATCTATTTATGGGGTGAGAGATGGAAGAGGCAAAGGCAAATTAGAGATGCAAGAGGGTAACCAAGATCAACCCAAGTCAAGGAAGCCAAGGAACATGTTTTTGAGATAAAATGCTGCAGAGAGATTGAGGAGGACATGACTCAAAAGAAGTAATCAGATACAGGGATTGGAATGTCAATAGTAATTTATGACACAACAATTTCAAATTAGTGGTATGAGAGATCACTTTAAAAGGGTTTAGGAATGATTAAGGGTAAGAGAGGCTAATATGTGTAGATTATTCTTTTGATAGGTTTGGCACTAAATAGAAGGTGAAAGATGAGAAGAATTTTGTTGTTCTTGTTGTTTTAAGGTAGAAACACATATGAGCATATTCATATGTAAAAGTGAAGGAATCAGGGATTTAGGAGATGTATAAAAAGCAAATCAGAGTGGTATAACAGAGGGAACAGAACACTGCAGGGGAGAGAGATGGATTTGGATCATGGCAGAAAGAGAAGAACCAGCTTTGAAAAAGAGATGGGGCACTTTCCCCTCTGAGACAGGCAAGGAGATGATGGGAGGGGTTATAAGTCACTTGGATGTGGAAGGAGGCAGCTGAAGTTCATGTTAGAAAGTCTCTTCTCAGTAAAGCAAAAAGAAAGTCAACTTCTGAAAGAGACATATGGATGAATGGGTTGCAAACTTGAGGGATGGGAAAGATGGCATCTTTGGGAATATGATAGAGAATGAATAAAAGGATTGCTAATAGGCCCAGCTGAGGTGGTAGCTACAGTGCTAATTGACAAATTTTAATTGACACGATATAACTTTCGCCAGAAAGGTCTACCAGCTTGGGAGAGTTAGGCAGGTGGAAAAACAGAAGATGATGAGAGGCTGGTGTTGGTTACAGGCCATTAAGTGTAAGAGAAGCTCAAAAAACATGGGACCCCATGGTATAGGAAAGACTAGGTTAGAATAGAAATTTGAAAAGACCTTTTGAGTGGATATCCTTGTCCTTGCACTTCAAAGTAACCTAAAAATAGTGAAAGAATAAAGAATTTAAAAAATGAAGGTAAAGGATAAAAATTGTGCTCCTTTCTTCCTTCCTTCTCTCTTTTAATTTATTCATTCACTAAATAAATAACTTGCTGAATTGCCCCTCCATGCCAAGGCATGGGGAAAGAAGGCTGGGCATCAGGTCTGTAAGATTAGGCTGCTTACCCCTGAGTGTATGAAATAACAAGAATAATAAACACTCATTCAACTTGCATTATCTACTAGGAACTGCTGTAAGTGCCTGTCTACATGTTAACTCCCTTAGTACTGTAACCCCCAGAGGTAGAAAGAATTATTATGCCCCATTTCACTAATGAGGGTACCTAACTCTAGAGAAGTTAAGTGACTTGTCAGGGTCACATAGCTAGTTGCCAGCAGAGCTGGGATTTATTTATTTTATTTTATTTTTTTATTTATTTTTGAGACAGAGTCTCACTCTGTTGCCCTGAGTAGAGTGCCGTGGTGTCAGCCTAGCTCACAGCAACCTCAAACTCCTGGGCTCAAGCAATCCTCCTACCTCAGCCTCCCGAGTAGCAGGTAATACAAGCGTGCACCACCACGCCCAGCTAATTCTATTTTTAATAGAGACAGGGTCTCGCGCTAGCTCAGGCTGGTCTCGAACTCCTGAGCTCAAGCGATCAAGTGATTCTCCTGCCTCAGCCTCCCAGAGTGCTAGGATTATAGGCGTGAGCCACCACGCCCAGTCCCAGAGCTGGGATTTCATAAGTCTGGCTCTAAAGTCTGTGCTCTTATTCATGATGCTATATGAACTAAACAGGTTTTGAAATGAGCTATAAGTAGGATGATTACATACTCTAATCATTCTGGGACAGTCTCAGTTTATGCCTGTTGTCCCAGCAAAAGTATTCATTGTACACCCTTTCCATAAAGGTTTGGAGGATAAAATATATGGTCACACTAATGATAAGAGAAACTGAGCAATTGTTGAGCTTTTCTTCAAATACTTCATTGTTGGCTCATGATGAACAGAGACAGAGAACTGTAAGGCATTTAAGAAGCATAAATGAAATGGCTCCCACTTTCCATGATAGACAGCCTCAAGATCCACAAGATCCAGCCTCTTTGATCCCCTTGGTGAGATCATAGCCCCTTCCCCGTCCCTAGTGGCCTCTGTACCCCTAAGCACTTTAACCCTACTGGTTTCAATTAAAGGAGAAACACAGAAAGGCAAATTCTCTAAGCTGCCACCAAATGGAGTTCTGCACACCCATTCTTTAAGCAGTAATGGGAACTGAACGCACAAAACCCTACAGCAAATCTGTCCGCCCATCTCTCTCTTCCTCATCTCCTTTCCTTATCTCTCCCCCCAGGCCAGCACTCCAGTGTTCACTCCAAACCTCAGGCATAATAACCACATGTCATACAGATGTACAGCCTCGGCCAGAGCTGGTATCAGGCTGACGCCAGACCATTTGCAGTAATTTCGGCTGTTTTGTGGCTGTTGGTAATGTCTTCATTTCCTGAACTCCTCCTTTTGTCTTCAGCCTCCAGTGGGAAGCAGGGAAATTGGTACCAGCGACGTGGATCTGGTACCCTACAAAAAAATGTTGTACTCTTTCTTATTGCCAAATTAGGCCCCTTGGAAGATTTAAAGATGTACATTCAACTCCCTGTGGATGCTTTAAAAATGTATCACTTAGTTTTCTAATGCTCACTGATGACAGGCACTTATACAACATTGTGATTCAGCTCTTACTCCAGTAATACTATTTAAAATACTGCAACATGCAAAAATGATGCTAACACCTAGGTCGGAGCAAGCAGAGAACCAGCTCAGCAAACTGAACAGAAGACATACATTCAGGGTTTTCAATATCCTGCCAAGTGACCACTGTTTTTTGTAAGACTTTATTACTTTCTAAGGTTTAAACATGCTGGTCCACAGAATTCTCTTATTATTTCTCAGACTGCTTTTTCTATAGTTTCCTCTGTCTGTCCTGGGTCCTCTGTTTTTCCTTCCTCTGAACTCAATCTTGCAGTGAGTTTGTGCATTCATAGTGATTTCAACTACAATTTAGATTACAAACGGTTCCAAATATATATCTGAGCTGCCTGAAGGGCATTTTACCCTTTCTCTCTTCCTTCCTCGGTAAGCTCATCCTTTAATATGATTTCAATAATAGCTAACATTTGTCATGTGTCAGGCATGAAATTGATGCTTGGAACCCTGCAAGGGGCGGGAGTACTATTATCATCTTTGTCCTCCAGAGAAGGATCTAGTAAGTGGTAGAACTGAGATTTGGACCCAGGCAGTTTTGCTTCAGATCCTATGTTCTTAACCACCACACTGTGATGACTCCTCATACTCAAAACACTTGGCTTTCTACCTCCTGACTAGATTATGCCAATAGCTCCCTACTACTCTTTCTGGCACCAGGTTAACTCAACACCATTTTTCACTTTGGAAGGTTTACTGTGTTCTCTATTGATCAAATTTAAAGTCCTCTGCTGGACCTCCAAAGTTTTCCACTGATCTTTCTGTCACCCAAGCCCTATACAGACTCTATATTCCAGCTAATGATACTTGTATGCCATGCAGAATGTTCTTCCCACTTCTTTAGGCTATTTCCTCTACCTAAAATACTCTTCATACCTACTCTATGGGAAAAGAGGATTTACGTCTTTTAGGATGTCTTCCCCAACTAACTACAAATGTAAGGGTAAATTACGTATAGTCAGGGATGCTGTCTTCTATTTCTTTATATTTCCTATAGAGTCTAGTAATGTTTACCATCTAATAGATATGCAATAAAGATTGTTAATGTACTGACATAACCATCCTAACCAACACTGGAAAGAACTCGAGCCAGATAGCTAAGACACACAACTTAATAATTACTAGAGACCAGAATGTAGGTCTTCACCTATGGTGGGGGAAGTGGGGGAGTGGAGCTTCTGTACTATTTCTAGGCCTGTTTATTTTCAAATCCATTCCTCATTTTCCCTGTTTTGTTCTGCGTGGCTGGGAGCTGATCCCTTGCAGGCTGCCTTGCTAAGCTCTCAAGTCAATTGGCTTCCAGGTAGGTTCAGCCAAGGGGAGGAACTGGAGGGAGAACTGTGGAAGGAGAAACCAGGCCTTCCACTCTGTTTTGGGATAGGACTCCAGCCCCAGCCCAACCACATAGGCCTTCCACAGTTCCAGTTCCATGAGATGACCTTGGGCTCTGTGCTCTGGTTGTGCCACCTCCTCCTTTTGTCTCTGCAGCCTATGGATGCTGTTGTTACCCTCACCACTCCCACTGGTTTCTTCACTTCTCCAAGTAATAATTCCCAGCACTAAATTCCCTATGCTATAAATTCATGAAATGCTCTGTTTGCCTGGTTAGACCCTGAAAGAACAAGCAACCTATTTTTTTTTTTTTTTTTTAATTAAGACAGCGTCTCACTATGTTGCCAGGCTGGTTTCGACCTCCTGGCCTCAAGCGATTCTCCTACCTTGACCACCCAAAGTGCTGGGATTACAGGCATGAACCACTGTGCCTGGCCTATTTTGTTTTCTATTATTATCCCAATTGAATCATGGAAAAACTCGTCTGTCAAAACTAAATCCCTGTCAAGCTATGATTACTTTCTGTCCTCTGGTTGTTTGACTAGGAGGTGAGGTCTGCCCACATGCAGTAAGTTTATACATAAAAAGATAAAGGTGACATGACTGTAACAATGGCAGATAGGCTGTAAGAGCGTACTGATGTAACATGTTTCAAACTCAGAAGTCTTCAATCCCTGAGGTTCTCTATTATAAATAATATTTATATATACCACAAATACAATAGCTTTGTAAGCAGCAAGATTTGGTAAAACAAACAAACAAACAAACAAACAAAACAGGAGAGATTCTTTTATAATTTCATAGGTAGATGAGACTGATTCAACCTAAAGATTATGACTCTATCGTATTATTTTATTGGTGTATTTAAAGGGACTAGTTTAATGTTTTATCATCAAACGGGTGTGTTCACATTGCTGTAAGAAATGGTGCAAACACTTTCAGCCTCTACACAGATTCCAAAAACAAAATGAGCCATAAGTCCCCCTGTGCCAATCCAGCTAGAACCATCCGGTGAGCAAACAAGACTGTGATCATCATCACCTGTGTTTGTGAGCATCCTAGCTCTGCCCTGTTCCCAGCTCTTTTCAACTATGTCCTCTAGAGAGATCCTTGGGAGTATTTTTATTATTAGATAAGCCTTTGCAGTTCCTGTCTGGATATAACTTCTTTGATATGGAAGAAAAGAAATAATCAACGTAACCACCTATACATTTGGCCACTCAATAAATATTCATTGGTCACACCCACTGTGTGAGATGGACTACTTCATAAATTCCCTGTCGGGGGTGGACATGTGAATATATTATGGTTCAAGTTTCTTTTTCTGACTTGGAACAGGGGAGAGTAAAGCCAGTTTCAAAAATCTTAATGTATGCCGGGCGCGGTGGCTCACGCCTGTAATCCTAGCACTCTGGGAGGCCGAGGCGGGTGGATAGCTCAAGGTCAGGAGTTCGAAACCAGCCTGACCAAGAGCGAGACCCCGTCTCTAAAAAAAAAAAAAAAAAAAAAAAAAAAAAAAATCTTAATGTATAGTGAATGCATTTTTTAAATGTTCAAGTGAGAGACATTTCTGATCTGAGGAGTTTCCCTCCCACTAACATGCTGAGAGCCAAATTAACATATAGGAATGAAAAACATTATATTACCCTGAATTCAATTTTGATGTTCAAGCTGGGAAAACCATAATTTTCCTTTGGGTGGGTTCAGAATTTTCCTTTGGATGGGTTCAAAAGCAAACCATTTCTCACAATCAATGTAACTCCTTTAAAGGTAAAGTCAAATAGCTTTATTTCTTTACATCTCTGTCTCTGCTGTTTGGGGAATGATTTCTGATTCTGTGTATACCTCCCCTTCTGGAAACATAAAAAGAGTGCAAAGTTGCCGTGAAGCTTTGATTCACTGTCATTAAAGAATAAGAAGTAAAACTAATGTAATGCCAATTCCAGTGGATCCACAAGGAGAAAACCCACTTTGAGGGCCTCTGAATTACTGCAAATACTATTTGTACAATTAGTCACAAGTACAAGAAAACACTTGTCAATTACTTTATATCCTGATCAGTCTTTAATCAGAGGCCAAGGGAATGAGAAGAAGCTGTTATGAACCTTCAAATTTCAACATTTGAGGTCCAAAGGAATAGATCTTTGTCACTGCTAGGTTATATGAAACTCAGAATTGCCTGACCACTTCAGTTTTCTAGGGAGTAGTGATATTCAATTCAACTAACTTTTACGAGGTCCCTGCCATTTTCCACCTACAATGCTAGTGTGGGGAAGTATGAGGTGAATGAGTTCTTATGAAATTCACAGCCTACAGGGACAAGAGACCCATGAACAAGTAAACTAGAATAGAAGGTATAAGTACAACTACAGAGGTATGTTCAAAGTTACAGATGTAGTAAAGACATGGTTAAATTGATCTCAGAAGGTCAGGAGAAGGCTAGGAGAGGATGTGATTTCATGGGAGTGGGTGGTAGGAGTTGGGTGTGGATAAACAAAAGTGAAAAACAGGCCTGGATATAAAAGCTGCCTTCTTTCCAATCTGAGTGACACTGGGTGGTCATTTTCTTTTCTTTCCTTTGGGATTGTCACTTGAGACTTTCAAAAAACGAAGACAACTCCACTAGACCACCTCAGATGTGATGAAGAACACTGATTTCCCACCAGAATAACTGTACTCAAGTCCTAATTCTTCAACTTAATAAGCTTTGTGGCCTTGGGCAAATTGGTTAACAATTTTGAACTTCAGTTTTCACTTTTGTAAAATGATGCAGTTGGATCTACTAGTGGTCCTCAAACCTTTGTATCCTGTATCCCATCAGTGATTAAACTCTGTCCATACAAGCCAGTTTCCTCCTCACTCTGATCCCTCTTCCCTCCTACCAAAGAATGAAAGGGCAAGTAAGAAAACTCCTTTTCAAACATGACACCTCCATGTCTATGGGCCTTCTATTGTCCTTTTATAATGTATCTATGATATAAGAAGTTTTAGAGAGTAAATTTTATCAAGGATCCATACATTTTCTAAAAATTTTGGAGCCCACTTAAACTACTTTGTTTTCCTGCTGGTTAGGAATCCTTCTAGCATCTTGTTCCATGCTCCTCTTGAATGCTCAAAGTCATAGTCCTTCACTTCAGTCATCTACTTCTTTCCCAGTTCAGAAGTCTCAGGTAGGCAAAGTGAGAAAGAGAATAATCTGCACATTGGTGCTAAAGAAAAAAAAAAAAAGCAACTGTACTGTTGATAGTAAATACCAAAGGCTGAAGATGTAAGTAGTAATCAAACAGCCTTCCCTTTGGGACAGCTAGAGGAGGAAGCAGTCAAGAACCTTCAAGGCAGAAAGGAATCTGCAAGTCTAGGTCATAAACCTTCTGTTTGCACTGGTTTGTTAGGGGAAAGATTTCAGGTTCCTGGTACCGCATCTGGCTAAGATGATTGCGCAGCAGTGACAGACTGAAGAACAGATAACTGAACTAGAAGTTCTGGGTTTGACCCTGAACTTTGCCATTCCCTTAACTTCTCTGCATGCCAGTGTCTTCAAATGTGAAACCAGAAATAATGATCCCTGATTCACAAGGTTGATGTGAGCATTTAATATAGATGTTGTTTGAATATGAACCTTGGAAAAATATTGAAGGATTGGTGGAGAATCCCCAGTTGGCTGACACAGCTACTATGGCAGTTAAGATCAGGTTTTTAGTTGTGAGATATTCTAGGAATTTATGTATGTATTTATGTGTATGAATGAATATATTTATATGGACAGATGCACACATACATATATATTTATGAGAGAGCAAAGGCTTGGTAAAAGGGATAGGTAAGGATATGCTATCTAATTGAATAAAATTAGTCAAAATCCTTTTAGAACAGCTAAATCAGGAATATTTATTTCTCCTTTTAAGCGAGATAAAAATCTTCATTTAGTTTTCTGAAATTTGGAAGCCCTCCCATCAGCTTCCCCACAGCCCTGGTTCTCATTCCCCAAAGCAGTAAGAACAGAGTTCTCAGCTACTACATTGATGATTTATCCCGGTCACAGAGGGGACACCTGGCTAACTGAGGTTAACAGCTTTCTCGGTTTCGTTTCAAAAAGACATTAGCATGGAGACTCTATGAAATGCTGATATGCCAAATACTGATTCATTCACCTGCAGAGTTCGCTATAAGGCAGGGACCTATTTGACAGGCAGGGCTGAGCTCCCAGCCTTTTCCTAAAGGGCACTCCCATAATTCATCTCCCAGTGCTAAATTATACCTGACACTTCACTGAAGACTTCAGGTGCACTCACCCAACTGCAATAAGCCTAATGCAGAAGAAGAGGGTTGGAAATGACAAAAGTATTCTTTGTGAAAATAATATAACTAATTCAATTGTGGGTGGAAATATCTTTGATATAAAATATTCCCAGGCAGAACATGCACATTTGCTTTTGTGGGAAAGCAGATTGGCCAGGGACATAGGAGAGGCCATAGCAGGACAGGGTGGCACTGGGCAGGTCCTTAGCCAGGCAACAGTCTTATGCATGAGGGTCTCTACATTGTGCATTGGACCTGAACTACCGTGTTTCCCCGAAAATAAGACCTACCCATAAAATAAGCCTTAGCAAGATTTCTAAGCTTTGTGCAATATAAGCCCTACCCCAAAAATAAGACCTAGTGATGGGCGTGGCTACGCAGCGTATCTGCACAACCCATGCATTTTGTTGCGGAGCGGTAAAGAAGACGAGCAGCCCTTCTCATCTGCCCCATGAGAGCTCTATTGCTCGACATGAGAGATTGGGGCCAATGGTTCTAAAGGAAATAGAGTTGCAAGAAATTTAGGATGGAATTCGGGGTTTGGAGTGTTATGATGATGTTCCAGAAGACGACGACTTAACTATATTTGAATAAATGTACATTGTTGTACCATACTTAAAAAAAGTAACACATTCCTTGAAAATAAGCCTTAGGGTATCTTCTTGAGGAAAAATAAATATAAGACCCTGTCTTATTTTCGGGGAAACACAGTACATGCCCCTTGATGTATCCTTAAACTTGGCCTGTTCACTAAAAGAGCTCCAAGCTTCTCTGTCATCTGGGCTTTCCCTGCTCTGTTCTCCTTCCAAATTGGCAGGAAAGAAGTTTGTCCAAAACCTGCAAAGTCATGGACTCTTACTGCTCCTCCACAGAGTTTCCTGTGGAGAGGATGGGGAATATGTACAGGAGAAGCAGATCTGTCTGTTACCGTAGGCAAAGCACCCAAGTGCTTTAGCTGGTGCTTACTTTCTTACCAATCATTGGTGATGTAGGCCCCAGGGGTGATTTGGTGAAAGAGAAGAAAAAAAATCTGGCAAATGAAGTCACTGTCTAGCTTCCTTATGGTCCTCTCCAGAAGGATTCTTCCAATCCTTCAGTGTGTGCAGGGAGTTATGGGTTATTTTATTTGATGCTATATGAAGAAACTAAGTACATGTGTGAGGCTTTAGCCTGGTGGAAGCTCAAGGGGACTTTAAAGGGATGAGGCTGGATGTTTTCTCTCTAACTCAGAAAGTCTTTGAGCATGTGCTAGGCATTGAGGACACTGCAGCAAATGGGCAGACATGGGGGTCTTCTCTCAGGGAGCTTCTGGACCTGAGCTTAGAAAGTAGAACTAAGATGACTGACCTACACAGTTAACCAGTGCCCGGCACCCAGTAGGTACTTGATAACTGTGTTGAATGAAGAAATTATAAATCAGGTAAGAACAAAGAAAAGGAAGTAAACATTGTTGAGTGCCTTCTATGTCGCACATTCCATGCTAGGTCTTTTCCACTACATTATCTGATTCGGCATAGGATAAACAGTTAAAGTCAAGGTCTGACCCTGGTGTATGGCTTCTGAGACAGTCTCTTATATGGTATACACATGAAAAACTATGTTTTTTAGTGGAAAGACCCCAAGACCAGTTGTCTATAAAATTTGGGCTTTAGTAACAATTCTGTCACTTATTAATGGTATAGTCTTGGTCTTGGGAAAGTCATTTGTCCCCTCTGAGCCTCGTTTTGTCCACATCTGTAATTTGAGGATGACAATACCTCCCTCACAGGGTGGCCATGAGGACTGGATGATATGGCAAATGTGAAAGGGCTTTGATTATAAATAAGACCTTGCTCTTTGTAAAAGGAAAATAAAATTTTACCCAGTCTACTTTTTAAGAATTCATTCTGCTTCTAAATAATGAAATTTTATGTGATTTCAACAATTCCAACAACAAAATCAGAAACAACGTTAAGGTTGGCCTGGCAGTTGTGAAAATGCTATTTGGGGACCTTATTATCAAAAGATTCTTATAATAAACCAAGGTTCACTCAAGATAATTATTTGTTGTCTTCATCCCTGTTTGGGGAAACTACTGATACCCCAATAGTTATTCACTTAGGTGGATACAATTAAGTTCTTTCTTTATAAATCAATTCCCTTTGCTCCATCAGCATTTCTGTGAATTTCTTTGGATGAATTCAAATTTTTAAGCATACAAGAGTATAGCATTTCAGATTCTAACTAAATAAAGAACAATTCTATGACAGCATGATTTTAAGTACACTTTCTCCAATCAGTGTTTTAACAGTTAAAATGAAAATCGTACGTAATTATTTTCTAGGAATCCTTTGTTCTTCTTTTAGTCATTAAAAGAGGTTAAGTATCACCTATATTTAATTTTACTCTCTACAAAATTTTTTAACTTTTTGTGCTCTATATGTGCCTTGGTTTGCGATAGCTCCCATGTCAAAATCTGTGAGTTCTATAATTTCCTTTTCCTTCATTAGTGAGGAATCATTAGCAAGATCATTAGTAATGTGGTTATGTGATACTAAAGTGGGCAAAAAGTTCTCACAGAGGCAGTAGACACTGTCTCCTACCTAAATGTGAGGGACTGACATTTGTCACTGCTCTTTGTTTATGGTCCTTCAGCCAATTTTCAATCTATGTGACCATGCACATATTCTACCCAATTTGAATTAATTTTGCAAGTGGAAATTCATGGAGCAGTGTATCAAATGCTTTAGTAAAATCCATATATATTACCTCTAGTGCATTCCCTTCATCCATTAATCTCGTAATGCGATTTAAAAGAGTGATCACATTTGTCTGGAATGATTTGTCCTTTATCCATCCCCAAAGCTGCCTCCTGCTCTTGGCTCCATTATCCTCTGTAGCTTTTCAGTTTTTCTCTCTTTTTATCTGATTCGTTATATTATTAGGCATAGGCGTTACATTTTAATAGATGATAATTACTGGTAACACCTTTCTTCTGTTTAGAAAATATTTAAAGTTTTAAAATAATCTTTAAAATGTGGATTATTGAAAATAATTTCTATTGATTGTTAAATTGATAAGCAAATTAATTTAATATAATCTCTTTATTTCAAGCAATGATTCTGAAAACATTCTATTTTCCCAAGTCTTTCTTGGTTTCTTTTAAAATAAGCTTTTGTTATAAATTATAGTATAGTATTTAATCTGACTTTCCTGTTCTGCTTGTTTGAATTGTGTTTCCTGAGCCATATTTCCCCTTCTGCTGAGAAATATGTGCACTGCATTACATAAATTAAGGGGGAAAATAATTATCAGCTTCTTGCTATAATACTAACATTATCATCTCCACCATGAATGACTATATTTATTTCCAAAAAAAAAAGTTTTAGCAAGTGTTTCTCTATGTGTATTAGATCAATTTGCCTGCTCTTTAAACATATTTCTCACCTTTTAGATTTAGGTAGACTCTTCTCCTGAAAAGCTCATATTATATACCAAATCTGTAAATTTAGGGTGATAGTTAACTCAAAATATAAGATGTTTTCAAAAGAGTAAGGAGTACAGGAATGAGAGGAATAACAACATATGAGAAGAATGATAAAATCAAAGAGACGTAAGCATGTAGCCAATAAAAGAACATGCAATAAGTTGTGGATCTTTAGAAACCTAAATATGAGATCATCAGTTAAGGTGCTGTGGGGCTTGTTTTCAAAAGATGAAGAGGTGCAAATATGGACTGATCCTTTGAGATCAATTCTTTGACCTACAGTTCCAGTGCAAGCTACCTCTCCTTATCTGTCATCATAATCATTGTTCTACTTTTCTTCTATGTTCCAGCAATACTTCATTTAGGAATGCTAGGGGGAAGGAGGACTCAGATACTGCTTTTCAACTTTCTGTTGCAGTCAGTGAAAGGTGGTGAATGCTGAACCAAGGGTCAGGCCCAGAAGGATATTTTAGCTTCTGCTCCCTAGATACTTACCAATGATCCTGATAAGATACCACTTGTAGGATACATGCAGTGTGCATGGGTCAGTGTCTTAATAAATTATAGGGTGAAATGAGCTTTATTCAAGTTAAGATCTTAGAATTTTATATTAGATCAGATTCAATTTAGTAACTTAAATGTGTGAGGGTGACTAGCCTATTTCAATAAGATATTCTATAGGGGTGTATGGAATGCCATTGAAATGCTAATCAAAGACTCTGGTTCAACATGTGCTCATGCACTAGAATATTGAATGGAAAACAGCTATTAGACAATAAAAATGGCTATAAATTTTTTTCTAATTTTATCTCCATTCTGATCTCTACCTTCTTCCTCCTGTAATAAACAAGTTCATTGTAGATCAAAATCAACTTGTACCTAAGAAATATGCAGCCTCACATTGATATGTGAATACCCATTCATTTGGGTAGGAATGGCAAGTATTTATTGCTGGGAAAGAAGAGATGCATACAAAATTAAGTCCAAATGCATGACCAAGTCCTGATTTTTATGTGACATTAATATTAAGAAGTAGAGTGATGTCTGAAAGTATACCTTCTTGTATATAAGCATCTATGCTTATGCTACATAAAGCATTTGCGCTGAGGACTTTGGAGGCTTTTATTACCAGCGTTCTGTTTTACAAGGAAATATTAATAATTATTTTCAAGTACATAGAGTTTTAGGGAGAACTTACACATTGTACATGTGCTTTAAAATTAAAGTCTTTTTTCCTGGCTTTTAAAATTTGAATGATAAAGCTCTGAAAAGCTCAAGATGTAAAGAAAGTCCTTTATCTCCATGCCTCTACTGCCTTTTTTCTTTGTTTGTACTAATGAGAACCTAAAAGAAAAGAAACAAGTCTGAAACTGGGATATTATTATTAGATTGTTAATATGGGATTATGAGTTTTTAGGAGGCTATAAATTGAGAGTCGCACTGAAAGGGAAGTAGAACAGGTCCATATGGTCATCTTTACTACCTGGAATATGAAAATGCCATTGATGGAAAATTTGACTCAAGCACACATTCAGGCTACTGACTTTAATTTTCTGTTTTAAAGATCATAGTCTATGATCTATGGCTCTCTTGTCTTTGAATTTTTCACCCTCCCTTTCAATGTTTAGTGAGCCCCTGCTATAAGCCACATATTGGGCTAGGTGGTATTACTAGGTGGGAATATAAATCCCATAAGCTATGACCCATGTCTCAGGAATATGTGCTCTTTTAAGAGGACAAACAAGTAAACTAATGCAGACCCTGTGGTGTGCTGAGTGTTAAGTTGGAGAGGTTGTGGGTGCTCTTGAGGCACAGAAGAATGGCAGCTAACTTCACTCCAGGGAAGGTTGGTGAAGTTCTTTAGAAGAAATGATGCTTCATTTGAGTTTTGAAAAATGAGTAGGAACTACCTAGAGTAGGAGTTCTTAACGTGGGATCCACTAATTCCCAAGTAGATGGGTAGAGTTCAGCAGGTCTATGAACTTAGATGGGAAAAAAATACACCTTTATTTTTACTAGCATTGAACCACAATCTAGCATTTCCTTCAATTATAAATGTAGGAAACAAACCACAGTAATATTAATAATACTGGTGACAATATCACCAATAGAAATCATAGCTATTTTCCTATCATATTCATATCAAATGTTGCTGAATATATTTCAAACATCCCATATGCTCTAAAAGGACCATTGGACCTTATTGATGTGTTAATAAAATGTACATATATTATCATACCAGAAATTGGTTTTAATATTTAATTGATTTTAGTATTTTGATAACTAAATTTCAATATAAATTGATTTCTTTTCTAATTTTATATGCTTCGTTTTATACATTTAAAAGCACTATACTTCAATGCCTATGAAAAGAAGGGAGGAAAATCAAATAAAAGCATTACACTGAGAAATAATCCAGGGTTTGGGCTTCAGGTCTATGGCAGACTGGCAGTGGAGTCCACGGCACAGTGAAGATTAAGAACCCTGAACAGGGGAATAGGTTGGGGAAGGTGTAGTAGTTATTTCAGGAAGAGGAAAAGCTTATGCTTGACTTTAAGTACTTCATCTTGATGCTTCAAATTAAACATAATGTTTCTTTAAAGGCAAATGTTGGTAGGTCTGAAGACAAAATTTGTATTATACATAACTTTTTTGTCATATATAGTGTTTTCATAGAAACATGTCATTGGAGAGCAAACTTATTAAGCATATTAATAGCTCACACAGAATTTCTGAGGCTAACAAAAAAGGTCCATCATGACATCAGACTCGCAGCAGGTTGTGGTGTGATAAACGCCCAAGGAAAATGCCTGAAATACTTATTTGCTACATTTTCTTGCATGGGTAGAATGCTAAGGATCATTTAAGATCAATCAACATTTGCCTTACATGCATTTCAATGGTTGTAATAGGTACTGGAAATACAGAATGTGCTAAAAATGTTATCAAACATTAATAGAAGCAGCTGGTAGCTGTGGAAAGAGCACTTGACCAGGAGTCCACAGCCCCAGGTCACAGCCTCAAGTCTGACACTAATATCTGTGCCACCTTGTGTATGTTTTATTATTGGTAAAATGCAGATAATGACTCTTGCTCTACTTTTGCTCTAAGGATCAAATGAGTACATCAGGATGATTAGAAAGGTTTGAAACATAATATGTATTGCTAATATGGAAATAACAGTAAAATATCAATATCATAACATTATGTTATGAATATATAAATAACAGTGAAACTTTCTATCTTTGCCTTATAAAATATATTGAAGATAAAACCTTTTAGATAAATAGAATTGTGAAAATATCTATACATATAAAATATAAAATGCAAATGTAGCATATGAATATATCTATAACATAAGAATGAAATTCCTATGAGATTAGACAAAACATGTTATCTTAAGTCACTAGATGATTCCATAATAAAATCATTTCCCTATGGCTGGCAACAAGCTTTCAAATATGTAGCGTAAGACAGCAATGAATTTATGTATGTGCTATTTAGATTTAGTGGCACTAAGATTACGAGGACATTTAATTATTAGAGTACATTCAATTCTAAAATTCAGATCACTTTCTCTAAATAAGCTTTTTCCTCTGAGGAATCATGTAAGCGAATGTTGACAAATACTGCAAACAATGGGAGAAACATACTGATATCAGGATTTTTCTTCCTAAAAAAAAATTCCGCTCTTATTCATTATACTTTTCATTATAACCTAGCCAGCACAGGATTTAAATACCAGCCTGGGTCCTCCATTCTCTAGGACAATGTTGAAAGTTTATTTCTACAGTAAAATATACCTTTCACATTCTGAGTGTCACCATATAAATCAAACAAAGAGAACTGCATTCCAATTCTCTCCATTACCACAGAAGCATACAAGTTACTAACCAGAACATTTTTCCATTTTTTGTTTGAAGTGTTATTCAACTTCAAGTATGCTTGGGACCATTCTTAAGCCAAGGCTATTGTGATTATACCTGTTAGACTTTTATTCTATATAAATTATCTAAGCCAAATGGAGTCCAAAATACTGACCCGTGACTGCCAATTGGAATAGTCTCTAACCCTCAATCATGTGCTAAAAGAGACAAATGAGCTAGATTTGAGCTCGGAAATTAAGGAAAAAAAAAAAAAAAAAAAGCAAAGCTTAATATGCATCCAGGAAAGACACAGTTAACGCAAATGGTAGAGAAATGTGGAATACTACTCTAACCTACTTAAGTTCATTGTTTCCCAAGTACAGACACCTGCACAAAGATACACAGACAGACATTTATGAACTCACACATATGGACCAGAGTGACTCAACATTTTAAAATCAGGAGAAGCAAAACCCAGTGAATTCTCCCCAAATCCTATACAGTGATTATATACCCACTAACACACTCCCTTGACAAGCATAAGATCCGGAAGTACCTTAAAATTTTGTAGGCATAAATTACAAATTAATGAAACCTGCTGAAAGCTGATAAACAAAGATGCACAGTTCAAGACATAAGCACTGACGCAAGGCAGACAACTGACAAAAATACTCAGAAATTCCCAAACTGAAAAGATTATATCCTGGACACCAAAGTAGATAGTGGATTCAGGGTGAACAGATTTGTATTCTGGGACCACAGGAGATGGTGGGTTTAGGGATCATAGTAAGTGTTTCAAAGTCCATTCCCCCTACTACCCAAATTTCAACCCACATTTCTAAAAATTAAAGCTGAATGGTTCAAATCCTTTATAAGGTTGTTCTTTCAGTGGACAAAGCTTTGATCAATGGTCTCCGTCTTGTCAGCTGGCTTCAAGGGCTCTGCCCTCTCAAACAGTTTCTCAACATCCTTTCTTTTCCCTTTTCTTGGGTAAGGATGCTCTTTTTTACTTCATGTGAGCTTAGGTTTCTGAGGTGCTGAGAAACAGGAATATGGGGTCCTTTAAGTTGTTCCCCTAGATTTAATACTGCAAGCAAGCCAACTCAGGGTTTCAGCATTGGTTAACACTTTTGTGCTAAAAAGCCTGTTTGTTACTGGATGCCCCAATAAAGGCAAAGACAAATCAAAAACTAAAAAAGTCTTCCCTCTATCTCCCCAAAATAGCCCATTCCTTTCTGAGTCCAGGCTCCTGAATGCACATGAAACTGTCTAGCCTTGACTGGGGGAAGCAGCACTCCCTCCTCAGCTGGAGGTTGCATTCAGAAAGAATGGATTTTTTCCGCCTTCTGATAGTCTGAGACGTTGTGCCTGTCACTCAGAGGGTGAGCAAAATAGGGTTCAAAACAGAGAACAGAAATGTATAAACAGATGCAAGAGAGTGAGAGGAGTATACAAAGTAGGGAGACGAAAGAGATTGATATCAAGCCTTATGCTGGGATGGGCCACTCTTCCTGTGCCTCTAAGCGGCTCCTAGGCTATTTTAATTATAAATATTTATATCCATGGAAGCAAATTCAGAAGGATTTATATCCCAGGGGAGTGTAGATCAATAGATCTAAGCAAACCTCATCTCCAGGCTGACCACTTAACACTGCTATCACCGATTAGGGCTGCTTGGCCCTCTGGGAGGGTGTCGGTTCCCCTCTTGTCCTCCATAGGTCCACCCCATTCTTGGCCCCAAGAGGAAATCAATAACAGGATGCAGGGATCGATACCCAGGACATCTGCTTGGCTGCAGTGGCTCACCTTAGGATTGGAGCTTGGTCAGCCCTTGTCTATCCTGCAACCCCCCATTCCTCCCCCCAACCCCCCCATCCTCCCAGATCTGCTGGAGCATCCTAATTTTGATCTTTAGCTCATTAACTGAAATCAGCCAAAATGTTGACTTTTTTGAGCAAGAAAATAAAGACTTAGTTATTATTTGCCTCACTTTCCAAAAGTGAGGAAACTTACCAGACCTCAAGGATTGGGTCAGAGTCGATTTCCTGCCTTATGGCCCGTGGTATGCTTCCTGCTGCTGACTCTCTGGCCACCGAGGACTGTCGGAGCGACTGGAGCTGGGTGGGTTACTGTTTCAGGTTTGCCTGCGTCTCCCTATGCTTGGTCTGCAGTTGATAGATCCTCTGCTCCTGAAGCATCCAGCTATTGACCCGCCCAGGGAAAGAAAGAAAAAAATGGAAAAAAAAATCAATTAATACTAAACGGCTTAACAAAACCCTGCATAGCACAGGCCCGAAGCTTACAGGGTAGGAGTTGGGGTGGTCTCAGTAGCAACAGTGGTTGTGGGGACAGGACAGGCTCAGCCAGCTAGAAAAGCTGATGTTCCAGGGACAGGAAGCCAATATGGTAGGCGTGATCACACACACACACACACACACACACACACGCGCGCACACACACAGTCAGACATACACACACACACACACACTCTCACGGCAGCCTGGTCTGACATGCCCTAGTCTGGGAGCAAAGAGGACAGTGCAGGTGCATGTTCATTGTGAACTGGTGGAGGGCGACACATTCACCAAAACAGGAGAAGGGCTGCAACCAAACTCATAGAACGGGTGGATGTTTTTGTTTTGTTTTTTTTGGGGGGTGGGGAGTTGAGGATGGAAGAGGAGGAGATATTGTTTTGTTCTGAAAAGGCAATAACATTTATGTGTTGCAGGAGAGTTACCCCAGGCATTTCTTTGTGTGTCTCCCTATCACACCACCACATACAGACACACGGGAAGCTTTTTTAAGGGGGGCAAGAAAATGGGAGAGCACCGTACCTCAGCTGCCAGGCCCTCTCTCTTCTGCAGGAGCTGGCTTTGAAGGCTCAGGATTTTTGCATCTCGCTGTTCCAGCTGTAAAGAGTTTACATAGGGAGGGAGCAAGGAAGGATCATGAATGTCAACCAATGAGCAATTAGCATGACAAGACTAAAGTATTGATCCACTAAAGCTCCCAGCACTGCTGTAGCCCCAGAGGTAGAGCAGCTCCCCTGTCACTAACTCTGATAGTGCATTTCAGAAGCCTGTATTGTAGGCTGGCTACTTTTTGCATCCTCAAGCCCCTTTTGGGGCGGGAGAAGGTGGCACCCGCATGCTGGCTATCTGCAGCTGTTAGGGTGGTTTCCATCCCTGGGCAGAAAGCTGCAGAGAAGAGTATAAAGAATGTAAAGATTTTGGCTGTCCTACTTCATTCATTTTTTTAAAATGCAGCTCCCTCCCGATGGCACCAGGCATTTCTGTGTATTGATTGGAAAAGGGCTAGGGCGAAATCCTGGCCTGACAGCTAGGGCTGGAACTAGTGTGGTTTTCCACTCTGCATGGTCACGGGCAAAGTGCCTTCTGTAGTGCCAACTTCTGGCCAATCCAAATACACATTTCCTGTGCACATTTGTCTCAATTTAAACACTAAGGGTCAAGGTGGGAGAGGGAAAGGTGTTATTTCTCTGAAAAGACAACCTTATTCCTACATGTAAGGCTATAATATATTGAACTGAAAATGTTGGCATCTTTGACTTAGCAGACGTGGTGTTTAGATGACACTAGCCAGGTGAGACTACCCCTGTAAGTTCTTTACTTCCACCATTGATTCTTTCCTTTGTAACTCTCAACTATATGCATGCTAACCTTTCTTCATTTCTTCTACTTTTTTCCCTATCCATCCCATGCCTTCATAAATTCACTCCTCAAATGGCTTTTCCAATTTTTTCCATATCCTTCTTTAAAGGCCCACTAGCACTCCATCTCCTCCACAAAATCTCTCCAACACTGGTAATCATTTATTCTTGTGTGAACTTCTACTTGTGCCCAAAACTTCTCTGACAGTGGGGATGTCATGATGAACAATACAGACACATGGTCTTTATAGTCAAAGAGCTTACAGACTAGCTGAATCAATGAGCCACTCACTGACAACAAAACCATCCATCCAACCAACCCATCCACCCACACAAATATTTATTGATTCATTCAATTTGTGCTTATCAAGAACTTATTGTCAGAAACTACTCTTTGCTAAAAATAGAATGGTGTGGCACAGACTTGAGTACTCACTGATAACAATTTTCTCCTCTTCTTCCCACTCACACAGGTAATCTATTATTTCCCAGTTCGTTTGCAGTGGGGCCTTATGCTAAGCTCTGGCCAATGGGATGTGGGTGGAAGAGATGCATGCCTGGCCTAGCTCAGAAAAACCTTCCATGCAATCCTTCATTTTCTTTCCCTTCCAATGTGACCTTGATGGTGACATGTTTAAGATGGGGGTGCAATCTGAGTCTCTGGGGATCCAGTTGGAGAAGAGTTCCCTGACCCAATTTGGACTATTTTTATGGTGTTAAGCAACTGAGATTTTAGGACTGTTTGTATTACTGCAAGTGTAGTAGCTAATGTTACTTTTATAGGCTGATAAAAACAGTCAGCAAAAACAGACACAGTTCCTGCCTTCATAGAACTTGCAGCCCACTGGGTGAAAGAGATAGTAGTAATTATGATATTATTATTAGTATTAGATAGCATTATTTTTAATCATAAAAATAAAATTAAAACCAAAGCTGTGATAAGTATAATAAAGGAGAGGTATCTGAGGCAATAAACACATGTGCCAGAGGAAAATGACCTAGACAACTGCCACTGTACAATTATGTTGAGATCTGAAGGGTGAGTGCACTGAGGGAATATAGGGGTGTTCCAGGAAGAAGGAACAGAATGTGGAAAGTTGCTATGGTAAGGAGGGGTAAAGTACAGTCCAGACACCAAAAGAACCCCAGTATGAGTAGAACACAGAAAAATGAGAGGAATATAATGCAACATGAGAGGCTGGAGAAATAGGTAAGGGCAGTCCATTTAGGACCTTAGAGATTATAGATTTCTGTCTCTTTCTTAAGATACTTGGGAGGTTATTCAAGTATTTTTTTGCAAGGTTAATAACAAAATCATACTTGTATTTTTAAAAGGTCTCTCTGGCTACAACATGAAGAATGAATTGATAGTTCGATTTCCAGCCAGATGGTGGACCAGATAACCCCAAAACCCTTCCACCAAAAAGTTAAGATATACTTTAAAATAAGGGGCTAAGCTTGTGAGTAGGAAACTCCCCAAATGCCAGGTAAAACAAGGGAACTGAAATGAGAGCAGTAAGCTATGGGACATATACTTGCTTTGGAGAGCACTGCCCAGACTCAGTGACTACAGGGATTAGGTTTTAGCACCCATATGGTGACAAGGGCCCATGAAAGTTAACAAGTTGAAACTGAGATCCCCACACAAAACTGAGACCCTTAAAAGGAATGTCTAGGGAAAAAAAAATCCATCTGTTGTCACAATCATGCTTCTCTTTTCCTGGCCCATGGGTGGGAAACAAGTTTCCCCTGAGAATTTGTGACTACACTTTATAGAGTATGGGGATTTATATTTATTATACACCAAGTTCAGAAAACCTCCAAGCAGAGAAATTAAAATCAAATTTAGTCTCAGGCCATTACTATCTCTGTAGCATTTGGCAGGAGCAAACCCAAAAATACTCTGGAGACCTCACCTTCATGTAGGTCACCTAAGATTCTTGTAGATAAAGCCCTGCTGAGGATCTACTCACACGTTACAAAACTAAAAACCATCAGTGAGAGTAGTAGACAAAGCAAATAGCAGATTTATACCCCTGAGAACTTCAGGTCATAGAAAAATCTGGTAGAGGCTGCAAGTAAGTATGCTTAAAATGATTAAAGACAGAAAAAGATATCAAAACCTTGCAAAAATAGCAAGGCATTTTGGATAAAAAAGAGAATAAACTGGATGGGGATAAGAGTCATGCATTCAGATTAAAAAGCAACTTCTTACCAGCTGTGCAGGACTCTTGGTACCTATCAGGATTTAGGAAGCAATCATAATTTTTTCTTTCTCTCCTTAAGTTAAATATGTTATTTATATAGGACAAACCTCTCAGTTGCTCTGTTAGTGACATCGAATATATAAGGGCATAATAACTGCTCTAAAGCCAGGAAACATTTTCCATATTTAAAACTGATGATCAGCTCATAAGACATTCTCTCTGTTATGATTGTTGAAATGTCTCATAAAGGAAAATATCATCTCAGTGTGATTTCTTTGCTTCTTTGCACTCTTTGGCTCAATGTTCTCTTTCCAGCTGGGCACAAATTGAGGACACTGGCCTTTTCTATGGTGGACAAAGAGCCATAATGGGAAGGAGGTGGCAAGCATCAAAGGAAAGCTCAAAATAAGGAAGCCTCATTATTTCATCAGAAACTTTTTCTTCCTTGCTACTGTTCCAAAAATTATTCTTATGCCTCACAAAGGAACTAGGAATAAGTAATGTACTAACATCAAGAGGTTATCGGGTCAGCCTGAGCTAGTGCTCTGGATGAACCAAATCCCAGGATATTCCTTTTATAGACCCAGGCTCGAGTTGCAGTGAGGGTTTTTGGCAGTGGAGAGACTTAAATGGAAGTAGATGATTCCAAGATCAGATGGAATCAGGTCAATTTCACTCACTGCTGTCTTGTGAGATGAGGATCATCATCCCCATCATCACTATCCTTTATTGAAGTTTAAGTATTTGCCAGACCACGTTATTTCACTTTATTGTCAAAAAACCTCTGCAGAGTGGACATGAATATCCCCATTTCTCAGATGAAAGATACAGAAAAATGAAATGACCTAAATGTTTCCATCTTATGTTAGAACCAGGAGTAGGATAGATGCCCCTGGGGCCCTCCTCTGTAGGTTTAAATAGGGGCAAAGTCATTCAGAGCCTTAGAAGAGCAGGGGCCAATAAGGAACTTCTTTCTTTGGCTTCAAAGCAAGTTGTGTTCTAAGCAGTCAAAATGAGGCAACTGAGCTCAACTACGTTCATCTGTCTTCTAGCAGCAAATGCAGCTTTACCTAAGTGGGAGAGAGATTTTAGACAACAATGATTTATAGAATTTGGTATACCAGTGGGGCTGCTTTTAATCAAGGCTGCTTTTGATGCAAAGGGTCAGGTTATCTGAGCCTTACTTCTTCCCTCCTCACCCTAACATCCTATCCATCCACAAGGCCTGCTGGTTGTCACTTCAGATGTGTCCTAGTCTGTCCACACCACCACCTGAGACCACCGTGGTCCAAGCCAGCATCAATCATATCATGCCCTGCAAACCTCCAAGTGGGCCTTCCTATCTTCTATCTTTTTTTTTTTTTTTAGTAGAAGCTGCCATTGAACCTACCTCCTATCTTGCTCCTCATGCTCAGTCCTTCCACAGCAGCCAGGGCAATCTTTTACAAATAAAATCAGACAATGCCACTCCCTTGCTTGAAACCCTCCGAGGACTTCCCATTGCACTTTGACTTAATTCCCTCCTCTTTGTCAAGGTTTGCCGACCCTACAGGATCTGACCTTGCAAGCTTGTCCCCTTGGCTCTCCCTGCTGGAGTCATTGAGCCACCTTTCTGATCCTGAAGTACTCCAGCCGTACCTCTGTGTTGGGTGCTCAGGGCTCTCCTTTGCCCAGAATGCTGTCCCCAGAAGCATTCTCTTGGAAGCTCCTCTTGTCCTTTAGGCATTAGCTCAAATGTCATCTTCTCAGAGACTACTCAACTCAGAGGCCACTCCCCATCACCTTACTCTGTTTCGTTATCTTGCTTTTGAACACTAAATCTCAATACCAAGCACGGCGCCTGGCACATAGACAATGAGTAATATTTTTGAGAATGAATACATGAGTTCCATACCTTCATTGATATCCATGACTTTTAAGACAGAGGAAATGAGATGCTGGATGACTAAGAAAAGTTATTAATAGGTCAGCTCTGAAAAGAAAGTCTCAAGATAGATAATTTATATAGGGAAATCAGAATAAATATTTTTTTATAACTGTGGGTGAAATTAATCTGATAGAAATAAAAGTCTGGGCTAGGGATTATTTGGGCTTACTATTTATGAACCTGCAGTATTAATAATTAGGTTTATGTTTACATAGTATTTTCTAATTTAAAAAACACTTTACCACATATTAACTTATCTTTTTCTTTTGTAACAACTTTATGAAGCAGACAGGTATTAGTCTCTGCATTTTACAGATAAAAAAGTGCTAAAGGCACTATAGCCACACAAACACACACACACACACACACAGATGCACATTATAAATCTGTGCGATGTAGAGTAAAACTTGGTTTTCATTAGGAACTTTTCTAGGATATGGATCCTAGTGATGTTCCAAAAACCAGATAATTAGAGTCTGGCTAGATGCATGATGGCTATTAGGCCAAAGAGTAAATAGCCAGCAATTTCAGGCTGTAGTAAAGGAAGGCTGGGGGAATAGTTCATCAATTGCTGCAACAAATCACAGGGTTCCTATTAATAGTTATCTAACCAGGAGTGTTTCAATACAGGATTTGAGTTTTATAGTCTTTATGGTATTCTTTCTCATACCAAAGGAAATCATACATAAAAGACAACCACTTATTTTGGAATCTCTTAGTACTGATCCATTTTGAACTCTATTTTACAAGCTGTATTGCAAAAAACATAAAAATGTGGTAAAATTTGTTTAAGTACAAAAAATAATGACAAAAGTAGGAATCATTTGTTTGTTTATTCATTTACTACATATTCACTGAATGTCTAGTACGTTAATACACACTGTGGGGATTCAAGGGCAAAGGTTGCAAGGTTCCAGACCTCTATGATCTACTAGGAAAGATAGATAGATAAATAGCTGATGAAGAAAGAACATAACAGTCACCCTATAGAGGTACAAAGTGCTATGGAAGTTCAATGTTAGGAGAGAACTTCATGGAAGAAGTGAGATTTAGCATGTCCCTTAAGATAGCAGGAGGATCTCTGTAGAAAGCAGATGTGAACAGCTAAAGGGAGCCATATTAATACATCAGCTCATCCACCTTGGGCTGCCTTCTCTCAGAACTGATTCTCCTGCTGAAAATGGATAGCGGATCAACTTAGTCATTAATCTTGGGAAGTTTTAAGCTTGATCTTGCCAATGAAGAAGAATTCATAATTTCCTAGATGAAATGTTTTACTTTTATTCAGGGTACTAATTTTTGGGATCAATTTAATATTATTTAGGAATGCGGCAAGGTAATTAACCAACAGTTTGTGTTAATACACTTATAAAACATAAAATCCTCACCATAAGATCCATCATTAACACCCTTAACTATCGGAGACATTGGTTCTCAGCCTTTAATAAAGCATTGGGAAAACTGCTGGGATTATGAAGGCCAATAAATCGTTTGATCTTTTAAAGAGAGCTAAGAAAAATTTATATCAGTCTAAATTATGTAATCTCTTCCAAATTGTCATTCATCTATAATACCATATACACCAACGCCACTTCACCCAGTCTGCCCTTAACGTTTTCAGAACCTCGGTGAGAGCTCAAATGGAGGTCTATATTCCATATCTAAATATTTAAAAGTTATTAATACAAATCAAATAGTTGCATAAAACATGTTTTATCTTCTTACTCTGACAAATATACACCTTCATAACACCCCAGGAGGCCACATTCTAGTTAGGAACCCTTGGACCTTAGACCATGGCTGTGTGGGGAGTTAGTTCACAGACCCTAGACTCCAACAAGTTCCCCTTCTCTCTTCATCCCTGGCTTTGTCTCTCAGTATGAATGATTTCATGCACATATGTGAGGACACTCTGCCTGCACATTCAAAATTATTCTCCAGTCCTGCAGTCACCCTTTGGCTACCCTTGGCTCTAGTGGCTCTGCATCAAAAGGATGGATCCAGGGAAGAGTCCTGCATAGATCCTGAAAACATGTTTAAACTTCTATGAGTCCTGGGAGTGGAATGTGGTGTAGAGGTGGGAGAGCTGCTAAGTGATGAGTTGGCACCTGCCCCCCTTAATCCCATGGACTCCTCACACAATGGGAATGGATGAGATGAGGCCAGAGTTGGGCCAGGGCAGGGCCCTCTAATAGGGGGCCCAGAACTGAGGTTCCTCGTGCTGCACCTCAGGACTCCCTGCTCTGTTGCTTGTCAACAGTGAGAACTTATGCCAGTTATTTGAACTATGTGAGCCTCAGTTTCCTGATCTGTATATGGGGTTGAAGAGCTGCTGCTACTGCTACTACACATGGGTGCTGAGAGATCTAAATAAATGTAATAATGTATGTGAGAGTGCTTTGTAAAGGTGCTATATACTAGCAATGTATTACTATTATGCCCTTTTTTGTTTGCCATTTTACTATATACTAAATCGAAGGGCAAAGCAACTGCCTGCTGTGCACATGCTCTTAGGTTCTCATTAACAAATAACCAAAAAGGTAAGAATGGAGAGCTGAGGACAAAGGAGGCAAAGGTTATTATATATCCTTTAGGTTTTATTTTTCCTAAACTTGCTGATTCCTCCAGGTCCAGAATAATTACTTTAAGACCCTCAGTTTGTGAACATGTGCTAATTTGCATGGGTGATCAGGCCCTCAGATTGATGCTGTGAGGGACATTACTCTTCAGCTATAATGCAGGGTAACTCCTGCATTAAGCAGAAAGCAGACTGATATCTCATCGGTTCAGCCAGCAGAGAAAATGCAGTGTACCTTTGTGGCAAAGGCAGGCGACTGAACGAGAGGGGTGTGCCAGGGAATGAATTACACCATGAGCTTCTGCATCCATAAAAATGAGGCTGCTCTAGGGTCAGGCGGGTGGGTGATGTGTCACAGAGGCAGGTTAAACTGATTCGACCCTCTGGCTTGCTGATTTGAAGCTGACAAAAGGGGCTGTGCTGTGGATCTCGGCTGAGAATAATCTTACTATTGTCTCTGGCCATCTTGAACCAGGAAAGCCTCTGGATTTTTCTTTCTTAGGATTTTCTTTTCTTTCTTTCTTCTTCTTCTTGTAAAAAACCCATTTCATTCCTATTTACACAGACATCCAGATTGGTTTTATTCTTGGGGTGAGGATTTTAGTATGTTTGGGGTAAAATCGCCATACCTTTATCCCCTTTTAGCATCTTGCTAAATAGAACAAATTGTGCTATTTCTGGTTTTTTTTGCTTTTCAAAAGCAATTACTTCCCTGTCATTTCTAGACATTCAGGCAGAAGAGTCTGCCTTGATTACCCATCCTTCCACTTCCCTCCCCCTTTCAAGTCCTCTGGCTTCAGCACTGCTAGGGAAGGATTCAATTAAATGAGGTGTCAGTGGAGCTACAATGGTTTCAGGTCAGAGACGTCAGTAAAAAGCTGCAGAGCTGCGCTGCCCCTGTGTATGTAAATGTATATATTTATACCAGGGATGTCAACTTGCAGGACTCTCCTCCTCTGCTCTTCCCTGATCAAAGATGATTGCTGAGGCAATTACTGCAAAGGAAAAGAAAATCAGGGCCCCCTCTTCATCCATGTGCTGTTGGAGTTTAATTGCTTGGAATAATGGAGCAGGAGTCCTTCTCCTTTGCACATGGCCACACTTAAGCACACACAAACTTTCACAAATGGCTGTGCTAGGGCATAAACACACATGATGGCCATGCAGGAAATATTCATGTGCCCCTAAATCTTTATGCATGTACATGTACACAGAGCTGCCTGAGACACAAGGAAAAAATACTGCACTCTCTGGCTAATTCAGTAAAAGCAATGCATATCTGGCCCACATTTAAAGCTATATTTTTGTCTTCTTTTATAAAAGACTGAAAATTTTTATTCTCACACTAAAAGAGATAGCTAAAGTTAAAAAAAAACAAGGAAGGGGATAGTGGGAGAAGTCATAGCAAGAAAATACACAAATTCTTCAAATTGCTTTTGTCATTTGTTTAATTCTTCTGTACACAGTCACAGAAGCTCTAGGTCTCTGCACAAACACTTGACATGTTAAAACCCCTCTCAGACCCTTTTCACTTTGTGTAGGCAGTTACAAGAACAAGTTGAGTATTCTACACCATTCACTGTGTTCTAAGCTCTTCTGCTTTTGTTATCAGATGACATAGGTCATGAAAAGGGATTCTAACTTGCATCAATAAATGTAAGGAGTGACATTCAGATGCAGAAAATTTGAGCTCTCCTATAATTAGTTCTGCTATGTCCAGGCACCGGTAATGCACAGGGCATCAGGCTGGGATGCATCTTTGGTCACACATAGAACACAGGCTCTAAAGCATCCATGTGGCAAATGTAGGTTTTCATTTCAGTCTCGCAAGGGCTGTCAGATTTTAAATATTATTATTTGGCCTAATTGGGTCCTCTTTTGATGGAAACAGAGTAAGGATGGGGGAAGAAACCCTTACTAACCCTGTCATCAACACAAAGACATGCTGCAGATACCTGGCTTTGTGTTAGGACCACTGTAAATTTTTCTTTTTCTTTTTGTGGATTAAGTAGTCAAGGTTGTGGGAGTGAAACACACATCCATCCTTTTAGGATAATAAAAAATAAACAGAGGTTTTCAGAAAAAAAGGAATTTAGATATTTTTTCCACTGTTGTGATTTTTGAAATTTGGAAAATTTTTTTTGAAAATTTCAAAAAATGGTGGTGGCAGGTAACAAAGGCAAATCAAAAAAGATCCCAAAGAACCTTATTTTAGAGATTTGGAGATAAATGTGGTTATGTGGAAAGGCCCCACAAATATGTCAAAGTGTTGCATATGAACATTTGATGATGTCTCTGATGTTTTTGTTTTTGTTTTGCTCTGGGGACTTCTTGGCCTTGAGGATGTTCTCTCTAAATTTAGGGTCTCCAATGACTTAGGAGGCAATAGGTAAGAGAGACTAGGTCCTTCCCTTAACAGAGTTTACGTTCCAGTAGAGGAGAGACATGAGCAAATAAATAAATGGACATATACTATAATGTCAATTGGTGATAACTGCTATGAAGAAAAATAAAACAGGGTCAGAGGACAGAGAGTGATGGGGCTGCTATTTTAGACAGGGCAGTCAGGAAAGGTTTCTCTGAGGAAGTGAAGCAGAGACCTGACCTGTTTGAAGTGGAGTGAGCCATGGGAATGTTTGGGCAAGAATTATTCTTGGCTAAAAGAACAGCAAGTTCAAAGCTCAAAGATGGGAGAGTGCTTGGCATATTTAAGGAACAGCAAAGAGGTTGGTGAGGCTGAAGTTCAGTGAGTAAGGTGAAGAGTAGTAGAAAGTGAGTTCAGAGAGGTAGCCAGGGGCTATATCATATTAGGCCATCCAGACCATGCAAAATCTTATATTTTATTCTAAGAGTGATGAGAAATCATTGGAGGATATTGAGCAGAGAATGACATTATCGGTTCTACATCATAAAAGGCTAATTCTGGCCATTACGTGTGAAAAAGAGCAGAGGAAGGCAAAAATGGAATCAGAGACACCAGTTAGGAGGGCATTGCAGTACCAGGTGAGAAATGATGGTGGCTTGAACAAGGGTGGTAACATTGGAGGTGGTGGGAAGAATCAGAATCAGGAAACATTTTGTTGGTGAATCAGGACTTGCTGATAGATTAGATATGAGTGTGAAAGAAAGATGAGTCAATGATGACTCCAAAGATGACTCCAAGATTTTTGGCCCAAGGGATTGAGTAATATCATTTACTAAGATGGAGAGGTCTTATTACACTTATAATTTGACAATAATTTGTGTGATTCAGTGGTTCTCAACCAGGAATGACTTTACCCCCCAGGGGACATTTAGCAACGTCTGGAGACATTTTTGGTTGTCCTAATGGGGAGTCGGGCGAGTGTTTTACTGGTATCATTTAGGTTGAGGTTATAGATGCTGCTAAATATCCTATGGTGCATAGGGTAGCCCCCACAATAAAGAATTATCCAGCCCAAATGTCAACAGTGCCACTCTTGAGAAATCTGCTCTGATTAAAGATTGACCTTCAGGCCCAGGGAGGTGGCTCACACCTGTAATCCTAGCACTCTGGAGGCCGAGGTGGGAGGATCACTCAAGGTCAGGAGTTCGAAACCAGCCTGAGCAAGAGTGAGACCTCATCTCTACTAAAAATACAAAGAAATTAATTGACCATCTAAAAATATATAGAAAAAATTAGCCGGGCATGGTGGCGCATGCCTGTAGTCCCAGCTACTTGGGAGACTGAGGCAGAAGGATTGCTTGAGCCCAGGAGTTTGAGGTTGCTGTGAGCTAGGCTTACGCCATGGCACTCTAGTCTGGGCAACAGAGTGAGACTCTGTCTCAAAAAAAAAAAAAAAAAGATTGACCTTCAATGTTGTATCCGTTCTATTATGGCAGGGAACCTGGTGGGGAGGGATGGCACTAGCATTGTGCTCATAGTTCCTTACACATAGGGAAAACTCAATAAAACATTGTTAAATTATTATGATATTTACACAAACAATAAATAAGTCTTTAAGAGAAACAGAAGGTTTAAAAGAGGTAAATTTAAAAAATAAAAAATAAATGAAAAGACAAAAGGGTCTCAAGGCTATCGATTATTGGACTTGAAATAGCAGTGTTTTATGCCAGAAGAAAAGAGAATACCATATTTAAGATGCTCAAGGAAAGAATATGCGAACTGAGGATTTTATAACCAGTAAAATTGACCTTCAAATATAAAGAGGCACAAACAAATAGTTATCAACATGTAAGATCTCAGAGAAATTATTCCCATAAGCTCTTCCTCAGGAATCCTAGAGAACAAAATTTAGACTAAAATGACTACAGAGATATTAAATATTAAATATATGGTTACTTATAGAACTAAGTGGGAGTTAAAAAGAAAGGTCATAGTATATAATAACTGTATGATCTGACAATATAAAAATAGTACAACCATTAAAAAATAGGAAGAGGGCAGAGAGAAATGTAGATAACATATGCCAAAAAATGTTTAACTGTTTTTAGTAATCAAAAATGATGGCGGTAGTATTAGGATAATTTTGAAACTCATATATGCAATATGGGATAAAGCAAATAAGTGAGTTTGGGATATTCTATTATCCAATGTGTTCTTGAGAACCAAAAATTTTGGTGTGGAAGAAAGAAGATGTAGGTGTAACATAGAACATTTAAATTAATCCTGTAGTCCTGAATTTGAATTAGAGATATCAACATGAACTTAGAGATATTTTATCTCACTATATAAGAAATATAGGCTACATATGCATATATACTAAATATAATAAAATAAGCATATATATTAAGTTTATACATATAAATATATAGGAAATATAGGCTATATTTCATATATGCACATATACATGCATACATACTTATATATTTCATAGCTCAATCCATTGAAAAAGCCTAGAAATAATAACTAACCCAGTATTATTAAGACTCTTTAGTGCCCAGATTGTAGTACTGAAATATTATTTTCAATTAAAATAAACATATTTAATATTCAATTAAAATATATAAAAATAAAATAGATTGATATCATCATCATTTTGCAATGCCCACTGTATTAAGGATTCTAGGCATGGAGCATTAATGGCTGTTAACATTCAAAAAGAACAAAAACAAGTGATTACATACGTACTGATGGAAGAACACAATCCACCTATGATCTTGTCAAAGAGTTTGATCCTCCAGAGATCAAGTCTCTAGATTAAAGTTGCAAAAATTCAGAGGAAAGAGGAACATGTTGAACTGTATCATGAGTCTACAATCAGCAATATTCAGATTATGAGAAACTTTATGGGTCAAGCAGCCTCGGTTCTTCAACAAACAAATTATAAGGAAAGAAGAGGGATGGAGGGGAAAACTGTAGAGACATCAGTGAGATGCCAAGTTTGAAAAATGGAGAAGACTAAACTATAGTGTCTATGGATGTATGCTTCAGTGACAAAAATGTAAGTAAATGCAAATGTCTACTATCAGAGGAGAAAAGAAGGGGCTATGATTGTGATGGGGAACATGGAGGGACACCTAGGTGGCTAGTAGAGTACTATTTCTTGATCTAAGTGGTGATTATAAGGGTATTTTCTCTATAATAATTCACTAAGCTATATATTTGTTATATAGTTTTCTGTATGTGTGCTTTATTTTATAATAAAAATGTATAAAAAGCTAATGGCTACAGAATATATATACATATACATACATAAACCTAGATAGATAGATAGATAGATAGATAGATAAATAGGTAGGTAGGTAGAAGAATAGATAGGTAGGTAGATATATAAGCAGATAGGCTCAGACTGGCAAAAATCAGAGTAAACAATAGCTCCACAGCCCAAGAGATAAATGGGTTTCCTTTTAACAATTACAAATAGCAAAAGTTGGATAATTTATCGAAGAACAGACTCTGAGCCTGGTGGCATCTATTTTCCCCTGTGTAAACTGAGCATTTGTTAGAAGTTTTTGCTCTCTGGATGGTCTGTTCAAGGATGGCTCCTTGGAAGGCACTGGGGTCTAAGAGAGAAGCAGAGCAAGCCTGACCTCCATACCATCAAAGAAGACCTGAAGGGGAGAAACAAAAAGGAAGGGCAATTCAACCAGGAATGGTACATGCAAAACTGCTTTACCTTCAGAAGAAAGGCTCCCTATCTTTTACAATCACTAAAGTTACCAGCCAGCCTGCCTGCTATCAAAACCTACTCAGTCATATATATGGAACTGGAAATCAGTCCTTCTTTTCATTGCTGAGGTCTACTGGGGAAATGGATATATCAACCACAGAAGAAACCATGATTCTGACACATAATGATGCATGGACAATAGAGGAACATTAGCTATTTGAAGGGAACCAACAAAATGAATGAGAAAGTCCCAAATATATAAAGGGAACAACTCATCCTGGAGGAAACAGAGCTATTTGGGAAAACAGGAATGAAGTTTATATAAATTCTAATTCATATCCTCAGATCTTGGAAGCTATTGTATTTATTAAATAAGACACGAGGCCATAAGAAATGAGCAACAAAAGAAGAAAAAAGAATTCTTAGAAATTAAAAATATAATTTCAAAATTAAAGAACTCAGTGGTTGAACTGACTTATGAAACACACATAGCTGAGTACTGCACTGGTGAACTAGAAGATAAACACAAGGAAATATCCCAGAATGTAGAAGAAAAAGACAAAAAGAGAGAAAATATGAAAGAAAAGTCAAAAGACATGGAAGATAGAACCAGGAAGTCTATCATATGTTTAACAGAATTTCCAGAAGGAGAAAATAAATATAATGAAGAAGAGTAAACAATCATAAAAATAATGCACTATAATGAAACACTTTCTTTGAGTGATAAAAAAATTCATATATTTTTGGATTAGAAAGGACCACTGAATATCAAAGAGAATGAGCAAATAATGGCTAACATCTATTCTTATAAAGGCATATTCTTATAAAATTTCAGAACTTCAAGAGTTAATAGAAAATTCTAATAGGAGGCATGCAAAGAATTGCTCTATGTTTATTTTTTTCCCCCACTTAAGGGGGAAATGTTCTATCTATAACACAGTAGAAAGCAGACTGATGCTACATTTTTCATTAGCAATATTGAATGTTAGCAGACCTTGAAGCAATGCCTTCAAAGTTCTTAGGAGAAAAATAATCTGTACAGTAGTTAGCCAAACTATCAATTAAACATGTATGTAGAATTAACAAAATTTTGGACATGTAAGCACTCAATCTTTATCACCCACATATTCTGTATAAAAATTACTTAAGTATATTATTTTGAATAAATGACAAAGGACCCTAAAGAAGAGGATTATATAGAATATAAAAAACAGTGGTTGTCAAGTAAAGGAAGAAATAAAGGAAGCTAGAAATATATTTAAAGAGAATGGAATAGAGATTTTGGTCCTTGGGACATTCTTCTAATAGCAATCTTTCAATGATCTAGAATTACACTTCCTTCTCTATTGGTTCAATTATTCTACATAGTTTTGTTTTGACTGTAAAATCATAATGTAAAAACTGCATTTTATCTTGAGTCTTTAGAATCATCCTATGGACAATGCATGCAAGATTTAATAATGGTTATTGAAAAGATGATAAATGTTATAAACATTGACAAAATAAAAATAATACAATTACCAAAATTTTGTTGGTAGATGGAGAGAGGTGATGAAAGGAGGCGTAGATGCACTATTAATGTTTTCATAATCTTTTTTTTGTACTTTCAAAGGATAATAAATCAAGGAATATGTGTTTTTTAAAACATATCATTTAAAATAATACAGGAAATCACTAAAGGAATTTAAAATATGTAGCTAATGAAAATTGTGGACAGGGAAGGAGGTGTGCATAAGAAGATAGGAAGTAATGTAAGTGTACTAAGAACTTTAGCCTTTAGTAACATGGAGTCTATTAGTTACTACCTAGAGTTAAAACATCAAGACATAGTATAAGAATATCGCTAATAGTTACAATGGCTCACTGGTCAAGTCTAGCTGGTAATAGACTGGGAAAATGAGTGTCTGGTGTTTCCTACAAGACTTGTAAGGAAAGAATGCCCCACTTATCAGAAGGAGTTTAGATGCTGGGCAGTTAAATAAATAAATAAATAAACATAGAGCAATTCTTTTCACTATGAATTACAGGAGGAGCCTGTAAGCTATAGGTAGGAGTGAGAACTAACTAAACATCTACTTTATGCCTTTATTAGGCACATCATTTGCATTATCTCATTTAATCTTCACAACAATTTCATAAGATGAATATTGCTATCCCCATTTTATAGGCAAGGAAACCAAAGCTCCAAGAAATTAAGGAATTTGCTCATGATTATTTAATTGGTAGGCAGTGGAATCTGCATTAAAAATCAAGACTGTATGACTTTGAGGTTCATGTTTCTCCCACTTCTCCATGTTATGTCTCCATGTTGGTCTGTATTTTTGTACACGATATTGATTATACACACTTTTGTACCATGTATGCTTTATTTCTCCAACTAAATTGTCAGCACCTTGATGAAGTGTTCCCTGTCTTGAACAGTTCTTGTATCACTTACAACACATTGTGCAGTAACTTTTTTATAAAACGAGCTTAATTAATATCTATTATATAATTCTAGACTCTATATAATGAAAAGGAAAGTCATTTTTTTTGGTAAATTAAGTATAATAAAGGATCAGTGTTATGAACCTTTACAATCCTTGAAGCACATCGAAATGTCTTTCATACATTTTTGTCTTTCTCCTCATTTTCCTAATTAAGCCAGTTTCTCAGGATTGCAAGCAAAAAGGATAAATAAATCAGTAGGCATCCAATTATTTTTTTCCTGTTTAAATTTCTAGTTTTCCTTCAGCATTATTTTCTATTCATTTCTCTTGTATTTGTCTTACCCTTTAGGCATATTATTTATTAAAAAGAACTTTGAAGGTTTATGATGCTTACCGTAATGTGTAACAATATTTCTAAGGAAAACTGGCTTAAAATGGCTTAAAAAGGGAATTTGGGATATTATATCTTTGTAAATAATAAGCTTCCTGTACACAACCTCTATTTTGCAGTGCCTAGCTCAATGCAAATGTAAAATCAAATGTAAAATAAGGAGTAAATCTTTATAGACACATTCATTCTTAGTAAAGGTGCATGTGAAATATGTCTATTACTAAATCATTCACATGCAAGGCAGGATGCAAATGCAGCAGTGCTTTATATTCACACAGTGGTTCTACATAGCCCACCTTGGTCAGAGAAACACATACACAGTAAGCACGCTATTCTGCTAGTGTAGATGGATTTTGGTCTGTGTTTTGTTTCACTACAGCAGCATCTTGTTTCAATAAGGTTGGCTCTCAGGCTTCTTGTGGTTTTTATTCCAAGCTGAGGATGCATGCTTACAAGCTGCCTGTCTCTTTGCGTTTAGCTGGAAGTGTTCACAGCCCCTCCCCCAACCACCCTTTCACTGTTTCTGCTACTACTTTTATTCAATTCAACACTTGAGGGAACTGCAGATGAAATGCCTCTGAATCTAAATTGCCAGCAATGGAAATAACAACCTATTTTCTGACCTCCCCTTCCTCCACCCACATTTTTTGAATCTGAGTCTAGGAGCACAAAGCTGCTCTCTCTCTGTCTCCTGGGTTTAGTGGTATAGTGGCTTTTTTGGGCTAGGAAAAAAAATACAACCTCAAACAAAAACCCATTAGAAAAAATATTTGGTAAGAAAAAAGAAGAAGTGGGTATGCATATGCTTATAACGTGAATACAAATGCCAGGAAATATATAATGCTGAAGAAGAAATCAGAATTTACACACCACACAGTGAAGTCACCTCAGGAGATTATACACTAACACCACAAGCACTAATCGCTGCTAAACCATTTTTGAAATTTCTTTTACAGAATTGCTCTCAGCATCAGTACACAAGATATATGAGAAAACAAGCCTCTTAACATCTCATTTTTAAAAATCCTAGACAGCATTACTCAGTTTAATCACTTACCATGTTACAACGCTTCTCCATGAATGGATTTTATCAATTTAAAAAACATCAAATTCTCTCTCAGAGAAGAAAAACTTACCACTGACGAGATTTTAAAATGTGATGCAGGCTCTAATGAAAAACCTACTACGTGCCAGTGGGCAGTAGCCATGGTAAACAGTACTATTCCCATTTTAGAGTTAAGAAAACTGTTTCATGTGAGAGATTAAGTAACTTGTCCAAGGCTACACAGCCAGTAAATGGATGAGGGGATTTGAACTCAGGGCTGACTTCAAAGCCTGCACTCTGCTTCAACAGAAATTCTAAGGAATGATTTGTGACAACCTATCATGTTGAACCCAGAGGGACAGCATGGAGCACAAGAAAAACGGTGAGCACAGAAATGGATAAAATGTAAATATAATTAACCATTAGCCATTTAACGCTTTTGTACATATTTTAGAAAAGTAAAACCTAAAACAAGTTGTAGAAGAGGGACATCTACTGACACCCCTCCACTAGCTATTAAATATCCTCTTTTGATATGCACAGAAAATTATTTTTTCATGGTTAATAGTTGTGGTGGTATTTGAGGTAGGATGGAAATACTGAAACACTTTAGATTTTTCAAGAAAATTGTATAGATCTATTATAAGTATAATCTTATATTCTGGTTTTGAAATCTCATAAAAATAATTTGTTTTCTGAAATGTGTTTTTTTGGTAGGCCATCGGCAGACAATCAGATGTTATCATATAAGCTTATCATGTATCATATAGCTCATTGTTATTTGTAACATCACTTACATTGCAAAGGGTTCTATTTATGAAAATTTGGAAAAGAAAATAGTCTTGGAGTGCCAAGAACAATTATATTTCTTTTGGAAAACTGGTTCTCCCCTCTCTTATCTTTTGGAGATTGTAACAGATAATGTTTCTTTTTTCATGTTGACTGCAAGAAACTGTCTTTTACTCAATATTATGCTTATGCGATTTGCCCATGTCATTATCTATAGTTGTAGTTCATTTATTTTCATTCACATTCAATATTCCATTGTGTACAATACATATATCACATTTGTGCTGTTTCCAGTTTTGGGCTTTTATGAATAGTGATGCAATGACCATTCTTGTAAATGCCATTGGTACATATATGTACAGTACTCATTTCTGTTAGGTATATACCTAGGTGTAAAATTGCTGGGTTATAGGGTAGGCACATATTCAGCTTTTGTAAATATTGCCAAGCAGCTTTCCAAAGTGGTTGAGTCAATTTTCATTCCCATCAGCAGTGTCTTGACTTTTGTCAACTCTTAGTGTTGTCTTTTTTGCCATTTTAGTGGGTATGTAGTGATATTTTAAAGTCTTCATCCAACAAAGTTATTAAATCATTATCATTTAAAATTAATTCGGGTTTTGATTAAATTTTTATTGTTTTTCTTAGCATAGATTTTTGTTTTGGAATTCGTGTTTGCAGGGTGTTTTGAGGAAGAGATTTTTAAAAACCTTTTCCTTTATTCTTTCCTACTCCACCTTCCTTCTTGTCTGGTGGTTTGTAGTTGACTTCAGGCAACCCCTCAGGGCTCCAGATCCAAAACCAAGACTTAAATTGGGGTCAGTCCTCCATGCCCCATACCAAGTGATATTGGAGACATCACCGTATTAGCCTTTGAGCCAGTGGGAAGATTAGTTTGTTTTCTAGCACTGAGACTGTCTGCTCTCTCCTGAAGCCCAAGGCAGGAAGCATTAATAGCAGCAGCTCCTCCTTTAGGCACTGTTTGGACAGTGAGAAGTCCTCACCTTAGTCCCCAGCTTCAGAAATTGGGTTTGGCTTCTATTTCCTGTCCCCTTTCCCACAAGGAGCAACTATTTTCTTAGTCCCCCTCATCCTTAGAGGTTGGCCTCCCCGTCATCACTGTTTCTATACCCACAGCTCTCCAGATCCGTGGAGTCAACACTTCTCACCACTCACTAATTTGAGATTTTGCTTCATTTTTTGGCCTTCGGGATGTTAATCTCATTTATGAATACAAATGTAGCTCTTAAATTTTCTTTTTCTATCAAATTGTTGCTTTTGTGTGTTTGTGTAAGGGTGGGAGTTGCTCAAAATCTGAACCTTCTAGAGTCATCTTGATGAGAATTCTCCCCATTGAACTTATCTTCAGAGATTTCGACTTGAGCATGTCTATAACTAAATTCAAAACCTGCTCTTCTATATTTACTTTATCCTGATGAATGGTACAACAATTGACCTGACCTCCCAAATTAGAAACATCCGCTTCATTCTCAATTCTTCTCTTTCTCTCATCATTCCAAATCCTTCACTGAGTCCTACAGACTATATCCCAGCAGCAACTTCTGAATCTGGATGCAGTGCTCTCTCCTCTCTGATCCCACCTTCATCTGAGCATTCATCACCTCACTCACCTGAATGTCAGCTACACTCTCCCTGCCACCAATGTCCTCCTGCTTGACTTCATCTTTCAGCTGATTCCAGATTTATTTTCCTAAGCAAACAAATAAACAATAACAATACAATCCTAAATCTCTTTAAAGATTTCATCTGTCTATCACCTAGAGAATAAAGTTCAAAATTGTTAGCAGAGGTGATGTTAGCAGAGTGGCCAGAATGTACGATGATGGGATGTACTGTGTAGCTGAAATGTAGTGTTTAGAATGAATGAAAAATGGGATTTATGTTTATTATGTTCGTATGTAATATTAGCAGTGATCTCTGGTAGGAACTAAAATGTGACTGTATGGGTAGATGGATGTAACTGTCTAAGGAGAGTGTGCTGGTTATTCTGTTCATTCCCAGATCCATTCTTTGTTCTTCTCTACCTCTACGTCTGGGAGGATGACCTCTACTGACTGCATCATTTGGACTTCCTTATGTACCAGAGGCACCAGTAGGAGGTGGAAAGGTATGAGGAGATGTGGGTAGTTATTCCTCCCCCTGCATCTCTGTTTTGCTATTGTTCTGTTGTTGTGGCAGGGGCCAGGTTGTCCATGGCTAAAGCTCTCATCTAACAGCCTTTCTTCTAGCGGCTCAGCTGTCAAGGAGCTCTGGCAAACACCATCCCACTCTTCACCTTTTAGGCTCAGGGATGGATGGCAATGGCTTCCACACTACTTGTCTCTGGGTACCTCACCATTCTTTCTTGCTTCCTTTAACCCTACCCACACCTCCATATGTTATTATAGTATTTTTAAATAAATCCCTATTTCTTTCCTGCCATCCTCTGATAAAGATGTTAAGTATGAAATATACTTGAATGAGAAGAACAAATGTTTAAGTTCATTTAAGCAAAAACCCTCAAAACCATAATATGCTACCTTTTTATAGGAGTAAGGAGTATTTTCTACTTTAATGAGCATTTGGATATTATAGCCCAAAAGGAAGAATATTGATTTATTCCTTTAAATTCAGCTCTAAAGAAAAGAATTAGTGGATTTATTATTGAAATAATATGATACCTCTTACATTCTTGCATTTCCAATTAGTGGCTATAAAATTTGGAAAGTTATTTGAAAATAGTCAATTCTAGAAACAATATATTTGGGCCAGCTTAATTGATCACATTTTAGCATTTTTTATTTTTTTTATTTTTTTTTTATTTTTTATTTTTTATTTTTTTTAATTTTTATTCCATCTTGTAATGGGGGTACAAATATTGTTTGGGTTACATATATTG